>LPNX010642312.1:141646-251199 GCA_001517045.1 Pseudotsuga menziesii | reverse complement strand
TTTCCTAAGTTTTGTGTGATCTTCCATCACTCAGGCCAGAAAGCCCCAAAAATCAATTATTGATTATTTTAATTAATAAATTGATGAATAATGGAGCAAATCGAGAATCAAATAAATCAATGGATTCTCAACCGATTTGACTGAAATCAATCAGATCTGGAGCAGATTGACTGGATCTGACAAATCCTTGACTGAAGGAGGGGATCAAATCAAATCTAGAGTTGATCTACAGTGGTCTTTATGGGGAATTTCGCCCTCCCTCTCTCCTCAACACGTTTTTGGCTCAACTGGATGATTTTTGGTGGATTCTTCAGTGTTTGGGCCAATGTGTCAGTGTATGGGTTGATGTGTCAGCCAGATCAGGCCCCCGGTTGACAAGTAGGCTCAGTTCAGCCTTATTAGTTCTGAATTGATGAACTATCCATCAGAGGATTTCACTTGATTCCATGAGGAATTGTGCCCCCCCTGGGCTAGATGGCCTGCAAATTGTATAAATCAAGGCACAGACTCCTCTTCCAAGCTGAGTTAGAACTGGGATTGAGGTGCTGCTGCTATTGTATTGTTGTAATTCTCATTTGAAATAAATAAAAGCTTTGGAGGCAATATGGTGTGGTGCCATTACATGTGTGGATGATTATTGCCATTGTTCTACTGAGGTAACCTGTATCTGTGGTCATTTCTTGCTATTTTCTTGTAGATCTGTGGTTAAGATTAGTAATTAGCTTATTACAATCTTGATAGGAAAGATGTTGTTCAATAAGTTTATTGACTGTCACTCTCCTTTGATGCATGTTTAGAATTCTAGATCTAGCATGTCCTATAAGCTTATATGCATGTTATCTTGAATCTCTTTGTATGTACTAATCGGATCTCACAAGTGTCTTGGCAAGTTCTTTGATTTTAGCTGAGTTGCAGGTTCACACTTTGGAGAGGATGCTGATCTAGTTTTCTTCTTCATTCTCTTCAAAATAGTTCAAAGGCATAGTCCCTCGGCATTCCATCTGAAATCTCTACTGTGGATCTTCAAAGAAACCAACACTCTTTCTCTCTCTTCCTCCTTTAAAAATTATTAAACTTTCCTCAAAGCTGGTTACTTTAAGGTTTCTTTTTAAATACTGATCTATATCATAAATAAAAGAATACATATATCTAATTATCAAGATCCCTTCAATTTTCTATATCTTAGTTTCATTGTGCACATAAAGTTCAAATTCAAAAGATCTAGCTAAAATTGCCTTAGTTTCGCAAGTATTTTAGTGAAGAATCAATAGCTTGCTGTTAAGGTAGTTTCATTTGCTGTTCAATAATTTCAGTATTCTGCAATATCAGTGCTGTTAATTTTCTGCACAAACAGCAAGCCAAGATACCAAGGAAATCTTGCTTTCCTTGGTTCCATTTTCGTCGGTTTAACTAGTTCAATTTCATTAATTTTTTGAGATAAAGTAGGCTGACCCAAAGGCACTCTTAAAGTGATTTGGGGAATTTGTTATTATAATTAATTTGCAGTCATTTATCAGTTCTGACAGAGAAGAAAAGAAGCTGCTGTCCAAAGTGGCTGTTTGAGCGCTCAAATCCCCCCAGGGGGCTCTCTTTTGTCACATAATTTGTAATTGTTTTGCATAAACTGTAATATCTTGGTTTCATCCTGTATAAGGACCAAGAAAGCTCTGTTTTATCAGTGCTTTGATATTGTAATCTCTATAATAAAATCATCCTTTGAATAGGCTCTTTCAAGCCCATTCCCCATTCCCCCTGGGGGGATTCGCGTCGGTGCCTTTTTTGTCTTTTCTGCTTATTTCCTTTCACTAGAATTTATCTGATTGATAGGGTAGTATATTTGATCTTGTTTTTTAATTCCATATTCCATATCTCATTTGCAAAAGTAATCATAATACTTACCCCACGATTTCCTGAGTGACCCGCAAGGGGAAAGAGATTCGTGGTAGGATTAATCAGAAAACCGCTTTTGTGTAGTTGTGTTATTTTCTCATATTTTGTTTATCAGCATCTTAAAATTAAACCATCCTTGATTCCCCGATTGAGATCCACTTGGATCGAAAGAGGTTCTTGGAGGCCTTTCTTTTTAAGCAAGAACACTCCTTTAAAACTTATTAAAATTTACAAGACTCCAGTGTGTATGCTCTGCACTTGGATGCCGTTCGTCCGATCAGTCAAGCTGTATCAAAATCATTTGGGTGACTAGCATAATTAGGACTCACCTTCCCCAATTAACAAACTATCAGGTGAAAATCCAACACCTCGATCAAACCTTTACGGTGGCAAAATACCCAAGGGAAGCGGGAACCTACTGAAAAGTGGCCTCGGGGCGCCGATCTCTGTCACACCCTAACGGGTGCGTTACGAACACAGCCCCAGAGACTCCATTTCAGCCCACATATTCCTTGCGGGTAGCCGTATAGGCTTTGTTTTGGACATACTCCAAGTACTCTCGGGTATATCTGGAGTCCCCCTTAAGCCTAACTTAAACAACTCATACTCCAATTTTAACTTAATATGTACCAAGATGCAATCACAAAACATTTATTCCAGACACATGCAAGCACACCGATCTTTTTTTACTCCATTATTAAGGCACTGGTCTTTTCTGCTTCATATTTATATTGTGTATCATCTTTGTGCTTTCGTGTGTATCTTCGTATCTTGTCATCTTGATTGTTTATAGTTAACATATTCAAACTCCTAAATAAATGATTCAGTACAACATCATTACACTAAGAAATCATCCTTAGTAACTTAATAGGGTCTACCCCCCTTGGCTTCGTTAGGAGTTGAGCCTAAACGGAGGAGTCAAGAACAAGGTGACAGCCTTGACTCGAGACCTGCCCCCAAGGACACACCGAGTGGCTTGAAGATTTCTGCCACGTGATCCAGGTGTGTGAAAAGGTGGAAACAGTTAGCTATGATTCCATGTTAGTTTTTCAACATCAAGCTAGCATTATGTTAGGATCTTTACTGAGAGAATAACAAGTAAAACAATCAAACACAAGAGACAATGAACACAATGTTTTTGATCAGGGAAACCATAAATGGAGAAAACCCTGCAACTTCCTCAAAGATAGAATCAACACAAGATGTAAGACCCCAAAATAGTAAGATGCACTCTCGACAGTAGTAGTCTTCTTCTTGTCTAGTCCCAGTGTATTTACTTCCTCACTAATGTGCCACACTTGAGTGAGTGAGTGATGTGTGTGATAAATAGAGAGACTCACTCTCTATTTATATTCTTTCATTCACTTGAAGTGCACTCAATCATTTCGGCCTCACTTAACAATTACTTACTAGAGCCGACATCTCTACGAGTGTCTAATAACCCTAGTGCCCCGAAACTGTGGGGACTTTAACAATGACTTGACATGACTTCTTTACATTATTGATCCTCCTGATCGAAACATCGAGGCAAGACAACATGACTCAAATACATAATAGAAACATTCCGAAATAAACATCGCGTTACAATACATAAGATACATAGATGAATACATTCCGAAGTTACAAATACATCAACACAAATCACCTTCACTAAACCTCCTCGGACAGACAGACTTATCATATTGCACCTTAACGTGATGCTTATTTACTTCTAGAGCCAGTAAGGCATCCCAGCATTGCTCATAAAGCTGCTGTAAGTGGACCAAACGTTCCTCCAATGCATAAGTGTCTGGTAAAAGCTCTATAGCTAGCTTCAATGAAGGGATTTTCCATTCAACTAGTAAGACAGACTCCACCCCATGTACGAGTTTGTATGGAGAGAAACTATTGGTAGTATTAACTGCGGTCCTATAGGCCCACAAATCAGGATATAACATGAGATTCCAATTCGTCTTTCTTTGTGTGATGGTTCATTAGAGAATGGACTTAAGTGATTTATTCACTACTTCAACCTGTCCATTCACCTGAGGGTAAAAAGAAGAGGATTGTTCCTGCTTATACCCTAAATTCAAATCCAACTCTTCCATCATTCTATTCTGAAAGTACCTACCATGGTTAGTGACAAGCTCTTTTAGAATGCCGAACTGAGTAATAATTTGGTTGAAAATGAAATGCACGGTTGTCTCATCATCGGATTTAATCATGGGCATAGACTTAACCCATTTCATGAAAGAATATGATGCCCCCCAGCCAATGTTGGGTTGCAATCCATGAAGTCAAGCCCCCACTTGGTGAAGGGACCAGCGGTGATAATCGAAATTAACGGGGAAGGATGTGAGCGCATATTGCATGCAAACACCTGGCAAGGGTGACACTTCTTGACCGCATTGACACAATCTTTGAATATTGATGGCCAAAAATATCCCACTTTCAATATTTTTTGGGCTGTAGAAAGCACAGATAAATGACTGCCACATGCCCCTCCATAGAAATCATTCAGCACAACCTTAGCCTCATCATGGGTTAAACAACGATGTAAAATGGAATCTACCCCACGACGGTACAAAGTGTTATCCACTATAAGGTAGTTCTTAGATACATGATGTAATCGTCATCGCTCATCCCGTGAAAGGTGAGTATGGATCTTCAACATTTGAAAATATATAATGATATCCCCATACCATGGGTCCAAAGTTGAGAAAAGGAAAATATGCTCATCGACAAACGTATCCTCATAAACCTCCTCCTCCTCCACACTTGGAAAATCGGAAATGAGCTTTGCAAAGATCAACGATTTCTTTGATTTTGTCGAAACGAATTTGAGATCGAGTTATTGAAAAATAACAATCCACTTATTATATTTCCCCCCGGTCATCCTTCTAGTGAGAACGAACTGAAATGGATTGACATGGGATACCACCAAGGTCTGGCAAAGGAGAATGTAATGTATCAATATCTAAACCACATGAACGGTGGCCAAGGCAAGTTTCTCCATATGAGAATAATGGATTTCCACATCAATAAGGTTCCGAATCAAATAATATATGACATGCTTGTGGAGCTCCTCATCCTCCTGAACCAAAACCATACCAAATGTCTCCATGGACGCGACCACATAAATAAAAAAATCATGGCTATAGTTAGGTGGACTAAGCACGAGGGCCGATGCTAAGGCTCTCTTAAGAGCATCAAAGGACTCCTGGGCTCGTTCATCCTAGCAAAAAGTAGTGTCCTTCTTAAAAAGATGCATAAAGCCTTTAGTCAAATTGGAAAAATTAACCACAAATCTCCACAAGAAATTTACCATGCCTTGTAAACACTGAATATGTCTAATATTATGCGGGGGAGACAATTCAAGTATTTCCTCAACCTTTAAGGGATCGAATCTTATACCCTCCTTAGATACAATGAACCCTAGCAAGCGACCAACCGTCACACAAAAGATGCACTTAGGAGGATTTAACCGAACCTAGTAATGGCGACATCTTTCTAATACTAATCTCAAATGGTATGGATGATGCACTCTCAGATGAGAATGAGTAGAAAGATCATCCAAATACACTTCGATAATCATTTTGAGATCATGAAAAATTAAGGTCATAGCCCGCTGAAATGTGGCTACAACGTTTTTAAGGCCAAAAGGCATCTTCCGATATGCAAACATACCCCAAGGACAAATAAATGCAGTTTTATGTTTATCCTTACGTTTGATCTGAATCTGATTATATCTGAAAAAACCATCCATGAAGGATAATACCTCGCTTCCTGCACACTCATCCAAAATATGATCAATAAATGGTGTGGGAAAATTATCCTTAGGACACGCACGATTTAAATCATGGAAATCAGTGCATATACGGACCGCTCCCTGCTTCTTATCAACCAGAACGGGATTTGAAACCCACTCTATCAAGGGAACGGTATATATAAAACCAAATTTTAACAGTTTCTCTATCTCAGCCTTAATAGCGGGGGCTTTTCTATGATTCACCACATGCAAATGTTGTCGAACGGGCTTCGCATTCGGATAGGTATTAATTTCATGTTCGACAATACGATGGTCGATACCTGGCATTTCCTCGTATGACCAAGAAAATATGTCACGAAAATATTTAAATAGCTCGGTATACTCCTTGATCTCATCAGGGGGAAAATCCCCCCCAATGTAGACATTCTCAACTTTTCCAGGATTGCGAGAAATATTGATAGGAATAGTAGGTGATAAGTTCACCATGTTCCCATCATCCATCTGACTAGGAGAGCTAAATGGAACCATGGGACTACCAATAATCTCGCTAAGAATCTCCCTAAATTCCTCATGATCCATATGGTTAAGCTCGGGAAGAAAATATGATCTATGATGTAAATCTTCCCAAGGCGGCTCAATCGTAGACATGGCCTCAATAATGGATTCATTTGATGGAAAAACATCATCAAGGAAATCATGTGCGTGAGAGGACTCAACTGCCCAGGTAGGAATCACATATGGGTCCTCCTCCTCTGTTTGCAAAGAGGAAGGAGTAGGCTATGCAACACAATCAAGATTTGCTTGATATGCTATCATTGTTGCACGCAATGATACATCCATTTCGACAGGTCCATTCAAAGGACTCAGTGAAGGAAGAATCCAAGGATCTTCCATATGTGTTGTGTGAAAAGACACTGAATTCAATGAAGATGAAGCCCCACTAAAACTATATCCGATCATAAGAATGGGCGCAGGACAACTAAAGGTTCCCATAAGAGATGGATACAAACCCACAGCCACACTCCCAGTTGCTGACTAAGAATGATCAATAATCAGGATAGAAGCTCCCGATGATGCACTAACACTCAAATTATGGAATGATTTCTGATCAATCTTAACAATCTTCCCATTAAATGGAAATCATACTACTCAAAATAGAGAAGAGGCTATGGAGTTCATACTATACATCCAATTTCGGCCTAGTAAAATATTGTAGTCAAGGGACGCATCAACCACCTCGACCTCGATCGCAATGAGCTTCCCTCCCAATTGGACCTTAAGAGAAGGAAGAATCCCATGAAGCTGAAATGACTACTATCAAAGGTAGTCAACATGGTAGGGGATTGAGACAACTTGGGAGAACCCAAACCCTTCCAGCATGACAAAGACATCATGGACGTAGCAGTGCCTTCGTCAATCATAGTGCATTTGACGGTCATATTAAGACACTCTACATGACTCAAAAGAGACACATCGTAAGGAAAGAGAGGTTGTAGTCCCATGGTTTCAAATTTGATGATAGAAGAAGAGTTATCATCACTAATCCCAAGAGCAGAAATCAAGGATTTCCTTTGCGGTGGACAACTCTGAAGTACTTCAAGTGCGGACATCGCACAAGGAGTTTGGCCCAAATTCTTGACAACTGAATAGTTCTGGGTGGCTCGGGCATTAGGATTGTGCCCTAAACACTTTAGGACTCCCTTAGGAATGCAAGGTGTACTTTCAGGTTTATCCATAGGGTTTTCGATACACAAAGGGCTCTCGAGTGGAGCGGGTTATTTTCTAAGGTCCGGTTGTGACGAACCATAATTTTTTGCACGAGTCACAACCTTAGTAGCACGTACCATGTTGATGCAACCATGAACAATATTGGCTTCCGATGGATTTTGATCTATGCCATACACACATTGAGGATCATTGGTCCTCGAGTTCATATTTTGATTATGGGGTAAAGGATTAGTTAACACAGTTGGGCCTTGTGCTATGAATCTTGAGGCATCTTCCATATGAGGGCACAAGTGAGTGAGGTGATCCTCCTTACACAATTTGCACAGAAAATTAACCTTACATTTAGAATTCTTGTCCACCCCAGCATTGCGGGTGTTCTTGTCATTAAAATTAGAATTTTCTTTCTTGTTCCCACCCTTACGATTAATTTTACCCTTTTTCTTATTCCTTCCGGGCTGCTGGTTTCTCTTCTGGTCCGACGATTGCATGGAAAGTACACTCATCATTTGGGTGGGTTGAGACAAAGTTGTGGCTTGTCCTGAAGTGGATTAATTAATAGACAATTGGCTCACTTGTTTCACAACCGAATCGACAGGTTTGGCACTTGTACAACCCACAATGCCATCGGCATGTGGTCCAGGCTTGATCTTGGCATTGAAACTAGAACGCGAAGCATTAGGTATGATATCATACAAGAGTCCGGATTGAGCATGGATCAAAACCAACTCCTGTTCCCTAAATATTGCTTGTTCCTCGTTTTTTATTCTGGATGTAGAAACATCCTTCGTGATGTAAGGTAACAACGATTTGAGGAACCACTCAAGGAGAAATTCCAGTGGTATAAAGGCTTTAATCAATCTCTTCCATCTACGCCACTCTTGAATATGATTTGAGATATGTGTGGCTTTGTCTTGTCGAAATGTCGACAAGAGTTCTGTACCAACGTTGTAATGCATGGGTAGCTGAAAGTGATTAAGGAAAGTCATGGAAAGGTCATTGAACAAAATGAATGCCCTCCTCAGTAACTCTATATACCATTTCGCTGTAGGCCCAGTGAGGGTGCGTTGAAATATCCTTAAATAGATTGAGCTATCATATAAGGAATTGGAAGAGAACCAAAGGTGAAAAGTAGTGACATGTTCACTAGGATCTTCTCCTGCTCTGCCCTCGAACTTGGGAATGTTCGAGGGAATCTTGTTAGGGACAACCAGCTAAGCCAGGTCATGAGATACCGGATCATTCATAAGTCTTGATAAGTCAGGTAAGTTCAACGTTGCGAGAAAAAGGAGCCTAGGTTGAGCCGGTCTAAGCCACGCTCCTTGATAGTTTTGGTTCATATAAGGCTAATTGCTATAAATACCATGGCCTTGGCCATAATATCCTCCTCCCATTTGACCCATGTAGGGTTGCATGGAGGCATTATGATGTGGTGTACCTTGACTATGCGGTGCTACAAAGCCATAATTAGAAGAGTAAGTAGGTTGTTGATACCCGTACCCATAGGGTTGATAGTTCTATCCATACTGCGATCCATAAGACTGTCCATGAGAAACTCCATAAGGTGTCCCATGGGGTGTCCCATGAGAAGCTACATAGTTAGGGATATGGGGAACTTCTTGCGATAGACTGTGAGACAATTCGAAAATAGGAATATGACCTCCCGAGACAATAAAAGGTACTTGACTCTGAGATACTACCATGTGAGCAGTCGTAGTACGAACATGGCTAGTAGCGATATTTCGGCCTGAAGTACAATGTGAATGAGGGGGAGGAAGGGTTGTCAAAAATGCATTCAAAGGAGTAGGGTTTGAGGATGAAGGGACATGTTAAGGGATGTAAGTGGTGTTCCCTATGGTCACTTGTCCCGGTTCTGGTGTCAGCATATGACTACTACCACTAGGTCTAGGACATACATGTGAGGTAGCTTCCATCACCGGGATGGAAGGTGCAATGTGACTAGTGCTCCCAAATATCTCTGCATGGAAAGGAATAGGAGTGCCCCAAAGCGTAGTGCTAGGTTAAATTTCTGACTCGGCATGATGTGCTGGATCATGTGCAGGGATATCAGGCATGCCATAATGAATATAACTAGTGCCTGTGGATTCATGATGAGTCTTGTCACCTGGTAACCAATATCGACAACCTGTGAATGAGAGATCATAACCAGAATGTGAAGGTATTTCTAGTGAAGGATCATAAACAGGAGTAGAATCTACATCCCCAACCTCATGCGGTGGAGAAGACATCTCAAGAATCTCATCTGCATGATCTCCCATCGTGTGTGAGTCAATGTGAGAAGTAGTACACCTGGACTATTTGTTTCTCTCTCCCAAAGGAGGAGCAGATGTGGAAGGAGGAATTCCTGCTAAATGACGAGAGCGGTGAAATGCCGTGCCCGAATGCACAATGATTCAAAAAATGAAAAATACTCTATCTAATTACGCAAACCCTAGGAAAATTAGCATGCACAAAGCATACACCTATACAATCTAAATCCAAATCACAAGCAAAAAGGGGTAGGATATGTGAGCTCCCAAATGAAGCAAGTATGTCTCACCTAGGAGAGGCTTGAGACTCCCATACACAACAAGCGTAGGTTCGTAACCAATTATAGTGGCCCTCAGCTTCAACGCATATAGCGACTGTGTTATCCAACCCCTACCTGGCTAGGACACCTGTAGAATAACCTCTACGAAGTACCCCCTCAATAACCTAGGTAAGGAAACTAAGGTTACCTCAATATAATCAATGCTCAGGAGGATAGTCGCAGGAGGGATTAACCATATGGGCAGGGTAGCAAAGCCCGAAACTCTCGAAAGAGCCCTCAGATATGAATACAATCTTGGAAATATCTCTGGTGCTACTCATTTATGACTAGGGTTCATCCCAATCAATAACTACTCACACTGCCTCGTGCTTAACTCCCTTGTAAGAGGAGGATCCTGGGATACACTAATTATATAAAGGAATTTCACACCCTCACTTGGAAAGATTCATAAATGTTTTGTTTAGTGGTCCNCAATGAACTATTCCAAGACCCTAAAACCTAATCTTGTTGGTGCACCCTATAAAAGAAAAGAGTGTAATTCATTTTATTATGCGTTGATTTTAATTGGTTATTACTTAAAAGGTCAAATGGTCGTGCAACTAATGATGTTATGATGCAACAAGAAGTAAAATGCAAACCTAACAATCAGTGCAAATGCACCGTGTAAATGAAAAACAGGGTATGCTACTACGTGAAGTGCAAAATTTTCCTTCAAATGAAGATGCAATCATTCCTATATGAAAATATGACTAATACTTCTCCAAGAAAACCTGATGCAAGTACCAAGCAAACTAAAAAATGCAACAATGCATAATGATGCAAAAAGATATTGTTTTTGTATTTTTTGAATTAAAATGAGATAATAAAGAAAAAGTATGACTCTACAACCCCCAGAATCTGCAAGCACTATCAAAAATCACCCAAGCAAAGCACTAAGGTAAAAGAGACCTAATGCACTAATCTCAAAACAAAAAAATAGAAAATGAAATGACAAGAATATTTTCAAAAAGTTCAAACTAAAAAGCGTCTCTGGTCAGAAACAGGGGTGTATATAGACTCCAGAAGCATCCAGGAAGACTCAACAATTATCCAAACTCACCCAACAACACTTAGTCTTCCCCAAAAAGGAAAAACTCAGGGCATACATGAGTGTGTGTAGAAAACCTGTGTATATACGTGGATATCCCAATAAAAAGCATGTGTGCACATGACTGTGAATAAAAAACTCACGTACAGGAAGAAAAAGAGATAAAAAAGAAGGTAAAGAGACAAGTTGAGACAAAATTTACTCCTATCAGATACTACTAGGAAAACATACCCCCAGACCCGACTCAGAAGCAGAGAAATCAGAGCAATTCAAGAACATTGAATGCCGATAAAACCCGCAAAGGAAATGACTAGGAACTCTCCAATATGGTCACCAATTCTGTTACGAAGAAAAATTCCTATGGCTTGGGGTACCACAATAGACAGAGTAATCGCAGAAATCAATCCTTTCCCTAATTCAAGAGAAATAAAACATCTAACACTAAAGGATCCCGAAACATACCTTATTCTGGATGGTTGATGTAGATTCGCATTGAGCTTTTCCACTCTCACTTGTATTAGCAATTTTCTCTCTCAACATTCAACAAACATGACAAGCATGCTATATAATGGTGTTGGACCTAATGTAGCATACATAATCAATAACATATAAGCATTTAAAAACATCCATGGATTCAATATTAATTTAAATACACATTATTGGACAGGAAAAGATATTTCTATTAATATAAATCAAAGATTACAATAGTGACAACCTCTGTCGGCACGTCTGTGAACCAAAGAAACTGAGTCCTCCACCTAGGCCTCCACCACTTCAATCCTCCATCTCTCGATAGAAAGCTCACAAGTAAAGGCAAGATTGAGAAGAACACAAAGTGCTCCAAGGGACAAAGGGATGCAGACTCAAGTATAAGCTTCGACAACAATGGACTATAGTTTTCTTGCTCTTCAATTCCTCATCTTTCAATGTATCCAAAGGGTTCCTTATATAGTGCTTCAATGGGGTAATGGAAGGTCAAATCTAAGCGATCTCAAGGCACATGGAAGGCCAAGAGACAAGTGACTTGGATCCACATCAAGGAAAACTCCAAAACTATTTGGCCTTTTGCACACATCACGACATACGTAGGTTTAAGGGTCATATACACATACATAGGTGAGAATAGGCTTAAAAGTTGTGTATGGCAAATAATGCATGTTTTTATGGATGCTCTTGGAAATATCAAAGTTACAAAAATGGTCCATGGGGTCCAAAGAGTCTACGAAGGGACAGGGAAGGACATAAATGTGTGATTCACCATGTGTGGTAAAATCACCTGTAACAGCTGCACAACCGATACCTAACCCTAACAATAAACCAACTCAAGCTCTTAACAACATTGAGTTGCAAACTCTTCCATCATACCTTATTTCGACTGTACCTGTACATGAAATTCAATTACGATTAGGAAGAGTTGTGAATAATAAACCCAAGTCACCAGTCATCATTTAGGAACCAAATGAAGAAGAATATTCAAGTGAACCCGTGAATGATTCTATTTTGGAGGATGTGAACATTCCAAAGGTTCCAATACACACCCATCTTCCACAAGAAACTATTCAGGAGCAAAGAATTCCATCATTTCTAGAAAAGACTAGTAATAGAAAAACTTGTAGTTCATCCAGAGTATAACATTTTGAATGAATTAAAGAACATCTATATTAAAATCCCTCTATTACAAGCTATCAAAGATATACCAATCTATAGTAAGGTAATAAAATAGCTATGTATTAGACGCCCAGGAAAGAAGCAGAAGGACCCTCTTGCAATTGATGTTATAGGAGAAATGTCTGAATGTATGACAGGTCAGTCCTAGATTGGAAAATATACAAATCCAGGAGCCCCAGTAGTGACTGTAATTATAAATGACACCATCATTGAGAATACATTAATCGATTTAGGATCTGCCATTAACATGATGACCACCGCATTTTTAGAATTTTTACAGTTAGGACAATTTCTTTGACCTACTCCTTCCATCCTGGAACTAGCAGACCGCATTGCGGTAAAACCTGCTGGAGTCTTGGATGACATTGTTGTATTAATAGCTTCATGGGAATACCCTATCAAATTTATGGTCATAGAATCAAAGGATCCTTCTAAAGGACATCCAATTATCTTGGAAATACCATGGTCAGCTACTGCAAATGATTTTATAGGATGTAGGGATGGAGAGATGACTATTTCCAATGGGTTGTCAACACAAAGACTTATTTTATACCCCCCAGCAAAACCAATAACTGAAAATTCATGGTGGTTAAATTGTTCTTTTGGGGATGAAGACTTTGCTGATCTCTCCCTTCTTAGTGATTTCTCTTGGGCACTTTAGGAGCAGACCACTGAGAATGTATTAAACCAGTTTGTTTCTTCGACAACCTGTACAGACTTCCCTTAGTCCTTTGCTCAACTCGATCAGATTTTTGGAGATAAGTTTCAAGAGAATATGGCTCTTTCTATGTTTATGGAAACACCTTGTGTTTTCACGATTGAATAACATATAGGACCATATACCATACCTTGTGAGGTTGGCCCTAACAAATTTTTACAGATAAATGCTAGATTAAGTGAAAACCAACAAGCACAGGTGCTTAAAGTTCTTAAGAAACAAGCTAGATAATTTGCATGGGAATACATCAATATGTAGGGTATACACCCCGATACATGTATTCAACATATTTATATGGGCCCAAGCATGTCACCTGTAAGGAAGCCACAGAGGAGGATGCATCCTACTCTAAAGGATATAGTAAAACAAGTATTACAAAAACTCCTCACTGCTGGTTTCATCTCTCCTATTTCCGATAGTAAATGGGTATCTCCTTTAGTAGTAGTCCCAAAGAAATTCACAGGGAAATGGCGTATTTGTGTGGATTTTAGGGAGCTAAACAAAGCTACACTTAAAGACTATTTTCCTTTACACTTTATCGATCAAGTATTAGATACTTTGTCAGGTAAACAATATTTTTTATTTATTGATGGGTATAGTGGTTACAATACGATTTTAATAGCACCAGAAGATCAAGAAAAAACCAATTTTACTTGCCCTTGGGGAACATATGCTTATCGAGTTTTTCGATTTGGCTTATGTAATGCACCTGCCACTTTCTAGCGAGCAGTCTTAGGAATCTTTTCCGATCTTATACATGATTGTGTGGAGGTATACATGGATGAATTTATGTCCTATGGTAACAAATTTCAAGAAGCCCTTGATAACCTCGATAAGGCCTTGATCCAATGTCAAGAAACGAATTTATCTCTTAGTCACGAAAAATGTAAAATGTTACTGATAGAAGGTATAGTTTTGGGACACCATGTTTCTTCCCAAGGAATTAAGGTAGACCCTACGAAGATCAAAATAATTGTTTTCCTTCCCTCTCCCAAAAATCAGAAAGAGGTAAGAAGCTTTCTTGGTCATGCAGGCTATTACCGTTGTTTTATTAAAAATTTCACTAAAATAGCTACACCAATGTTTAAATTGCTTACAAAGGACTCAAAATTTCAGTGGATAGAATCTTATCAAAATGATTTTGAAATCCTAAAAGTTAAACTATAGGTGGCACCAATACTTAGGGGTCTCGATTGGTCCCCTCCTTTTCACATATCTATCGATGCCTTTGATACGGCCATAGGAGGATTCCTTGGCCAAAAAGAAGGACAAGCAACTTATGCCATTTATTTTATTAGTAAAAATTTGATCCTTGCTGAATAAATTATACTGTTACTGAAAAAAAAATTGGCAGTAGTTTATTCTACTAATAAATTTCATGATTACATCATAGGTTATGAAGTTTTTGTGCATACCGATGACTCCTCCATTATATTTCTAATGAATAAACCAATTACCAATGGCAGAGTGACCCGATGGCTTCTTTTATTGCAATAATTTAACATTACTGTCATTGACCGAACTGGTAAACAAAATCTCGTAGCAGATTTCCTTTGCCATATTCAACATGAAGACAGTACTAAACCAATTGACGACACTTTTCCTGATGAACATCTATTTGTTGTATCTATTCAAACCCCTTGGTTTGTGGATATTGCTAATTATTTAGCAACTGGGAAAATACAAAACTATTTGTCTCCACATGAGAAGCATTGTATTATAGTTCAGAGTTCTAATTATTCTTGGGTTGATAACGATCTCTTCTACACCGGTCCGGATCTTATTATTCAATGATGTGTGCGGGAGGATGAAATGATAGACATCCTCCATGCATACCAGGATGGACCGTGTGGAGGACATTTTTCTGATAAGAGGACAACATATAAAGTATTGCATTCTGGTTATTATTAGCCAAGCATTTTTAAGGATGTGGCCAAATATTTTAAAGGATGCGATAGTTGCCAAAGAATGGGTAGACGTATGTCATCTGATCAAATGCCTTTACATCCCTAAGTTATGATTGAACCTTTTGAGAATTGGGCTCTTGATTTTGTAGGACCAATTTCTCCCATGTCTCGTAAAAAGAAATATATCTTAGTTTGCATGGGTTATGTCACCAATTGGGTAGAAGCTAAATCTTTATTTAGAGCCACAGAGAAATCAGTGGTATAATTTATATATGAAGAAATATTCACCCGATTTGGTGTACCTAAAGAAATTGTCACAAATCAAGGTACTCAATTTAGTTCTAAATTAATGAAAGAACTTACTACGAAATATGTTATTCGACATTGAAAATCTTCACGGTATCACCCTTAGGCTAATGGTCAGGTAGAATCAACTAATAAAGTATTAGAAGCCATCTTAACTAAGACCATTCACTTACATCATAAGGATTGGGAAGATAGACTCCCCGAGGCTTTATGGGCCTATAGGATAACATGGATAAACACTACTGGACATACCCCCTATGAGTTAGTGTATGGTAAACAAGTCCTTTTACCTATTGAATTTCAAGTTAAAACTTTTCGTATGGAAACACGATTAGGCATGAATTTGGATGAAGCACATAAACACCGAATATTGTAGATTAATGAGTTAGACAAAATTAGACAAGATGCACTCCAAAGAATGACGTTAATACATAATCAACAAAAAACATGGCATGATAAATTTATTACGAAAAAACAGTCTAATATTGGAGATTGGGCACTACTATTTGATTCACGGTTTAAAAATTTTAAAGGAAAATTAATTACCTATTGGATGGATCCATACAAAGTAGTTACAACTTTTGACAATGGATTAGTAAAAATTAAAACAATTGATGCCTCAAAAATTTCCTTTGTAGCAAATGGACATAGACTTAGGCTCTATCACCAACTGGCATCTAAACAGGATTTCATATAGAATGTTTTGCAGCAAAATGAAATGGAATTAGTTGAAGGGGAAGCTATTCCTCCTCCTCTTGACCCTTGAAAAAATATTTTGGGTTATTATCACTTGTATATATGTAAATATGTGCTTGTTTCTTTGAATAAATAAGAGTCATTTTTAATAGGTTGTTTAAGACTCTTTTTTCTTTTATGAATAAATTGAATCATCTAACAAGTGGTTTTGCAGTTTGATTACAAGTATATTATCTCTATGAGTAGCTAACGGAATATTACTTGGAAAAAGGAAGTATGCTAAAATACTCATTAGGTATTTTAACCTTTTTTTGGGGTACTTTTGAAATGTGTAGCTTAAACTGATAATTTTTTATATCAATCCTTTGTATATCATACTTAACCAGTTCTTCTACGATTCATATAGTTTTTGGTATTTTGATTCAAACATGTATATTTCTGATTTATTCTTTTAAAACAATTGCTTGATAAGACCCACTTTCATTATCATATTTTTCACATGGATTACTAGTTCATCCTATACTTGGTATCAAAACTTGTCTCTTGAAGTATTTTTGGTGATAACTCGAACGTAAGTGGAATTTTTGTCTATGGGGAACATTACTTTTACTTTATAAAGAAGAAGGACTGTTACGTTAAAGAACAACTTTCAATTATTCTCTTTTGACATGTTTTATGATTATGACCATTATGAAATTACTTATAACTTTATTTTGAAAAACAATTGAATTATGTGTTTAGCAGGAATTAGCACGCTCTAGTACCAATTGACTTCCATATATTTAATATCATTATAGAAGGAAAATCAGTCGAGGTGTTGAACAGGCCTGCTGGCAGCAGGTCAATGCTAAGTAAAAACCTGACAACAGGAAGCTCGATAAATGCAAGTAAAATCATCGGGGTATTGAACATTCTCGCTGGCAACAGGGCTATGCTTGCATGGTACCATGATAAACCCGTCGGGGTACTAAAGAGGCCTGCTGGAAGTGGGGCAATATCTAGTTAATACACCACTATGCACATAGTTCATAAAATAGTGATAATATATAATAAAAAAATTCAAATTTTTTTGTCATGGCCAATTGTTTATAATGTCATTTGAGAATGGCTCTAATTTGACTTTGCCCCGACCATCTAATTCCGCATATACCTAAGATGTCATTATCTTAGAAGTGAGACCCATAGCTGTAAATCTCACATACTATGGGGTACACTTAAAATATTTTCTAATGATAGGATATCTTTACAATGAGGCATGGATGGCTAGTTTTTCTCGTCGTATTTTTTTAATTATCTTTTTCTCATTTAAAGTGGTATTTCTAAGAACTGTTTTATTTTTCATGAATATACATTTTTGAACCATTTCCATTTACTAGTTAGTGTTTCTTCAAAATAATTAACAGCATGCTAGCACTCTTTCTATTTTTCTGGAACAATCAATTCTTCTCTCTGTATGGCTTGAGGGCACGCCATATCTTTGGTTTGGGGGAAGATGGATTTGAAAAATTAGATTATTTTTAGTTATGACAAATCTATTTATCTCTAACAAATGATAAGTATTTTCAGGAATGTAAATAGTGGAATTTCGATATAGCTTGAAGAATATTTTTACAAAAAAAATTAATATGGTCTGACCATATGGACGATTGAATGAAGGCAAATGCAATATGGTGATATTATAGCACTTATGATTGATTGTTAACTAAATTTTGTTTTTGGGTAAATAGTTTTTCCTTTCATTTCATTGTTATTAATCCTATCCTCTTGCCCAATCATGTACGAAAATGATCAATCTTTTTTTATTCAAAATGCAATTTATGTTTGTGTTATATGTTCAACCTACCAAAAGTTTTAATTTGGACATGGTTGAATTAATTTCAAACCTTATAAATGATAAAATTATTTTTGAACCTGACATCTGTTAAATTACGAATGTTAAAAACCCAATAAAGTCATATTTAACTTTCATGCAATGTGTGACATGAAACATATGCTATTTTTAAGTTACAGGTTAAAAGAGTGAAGTTTAAATTACCTTCTTCATCTGCCAAGTTGAAGGTAGCTGCTAGTTTGCCTTCTTCCTAACTTGTTTTTCTTTCTTTTTGATCAGTGGGACTTGACATTTCTCTGGTTTGGGGGAATGTTGATCATATATTTGTTATCATTTTTTGTAGTTAAATTACTCATTTAAACACATATTTTATTATCTTTTGTATATTTTATGACACGCAGATCATTATTCAGCCTCAGGTATGAGTGTATTTAAGGTTTATATAAAATATTTTTATTTATCTTTTTTTTTTATGGTTTTATTAGTTAAAAATGACATTATTAAAGTGCATTTGATGTATTAACTAATTTATATATATATTTGCATATTTTATAATCTTTTTTGGCTAAATTAATAAATAGAATGCATTCAGCTTGCCTTTCACACAACATGTCCAGCTCGACGTCCAGCTTGTTATCAAGCCCGTTGCGTGAAACTAGCTGGTGGTTTGCCACATGTTGAAATATGTTGTTGTAGACTATAGTCCTGAAGTGTGCCAGTAGATAGACACTCCGTTCGCCCTAGATTGATTCCCAGTGTATCCATCTCACGACCCAGCCTCCCATTCAGCTCTCCATCCAGATCACCCATCAGACTATGCGCTGCTGAGAATTAATTCTGGGTATTTAAAACATGAAATAGCTTGCAAACGAACTGTTATCCACGCATCTGGGTGATGAAGCTATGTTCTAGATGATTCGCCAGCCTGCATTCTCCTTTTCTCACCACCACATCAACCATCCATGCATTGGATTGATGCATTCAACCCATGCTCTAGAATATTCGCCACTACGCTCTCTTCCATTCACCATCATCCACTTGCTGTGATAAGAAAGGAACATGTGCACCACATCTGAAGGTCATTCACGTTGAAGAGAAGCTCGTGTGTTCTCTACCAAGTAAAAATATCAAAACCGCGCTGAAGAAGGAAGGTTTCCTACGAGTTGTCCTATAAAGTGTTATGTGCCTTTAAGATCGACTAAATTTAGAGAGTAGTCGACCACTCAAGGGTCAACCTACTCATCCATGTAAATTATATATATAGCAGCCTCTGTGAGAGAGCTCAGTTAGCTAGAAGAGTTAGGTTAGTCAAGAAGAATCAATTCATGCTTTGATCTGTTCTTAAGCACGGTATTTTTATTCCACCGTTTGAATAAAGAGCTGTATGTGTTGCTGTTGAAGATTGCATTTGAGTAGAAGTTAGCTAGGCATCACCCCTGATTGCTGACAGGGCCCCTCATCAACCAAATGTTTCTTTTCTTGTTTATTTTTTTTCAATTTCTTCTGTTGTAGCTAGTTTAATTCACAGTCCATTTTATTATTTCTGTAATGCAATTTTATTTCTAAATTAGATAGTTAACTGCACGCATAGTTTGTTTCTAGTTTTGCTTTCATTCATTTCATTTTCAGTCTATTTCTTGATTTATTTGCAAGTTAGATAAAATAGATTGTTGTTTATCAAATTAAATAGATTTAGTTCTATCTATTTCATTTCTATTTTAATTATCAGTTTATGCAATTTACATTCCAGTTTATTAATATGCAAGGGTTTCTTTATGCTTATGTTTATGAATTTCTTTAAGTCTATTTTGTTGTTACAATTGCTTGATAAGTAGGTTTATTTATTGCTTCTATGCATTAGAATTACATCTGCATGACTTCAGCTAAAGATTAGTTCATTTAGGTTAGTTTTTACCATTTTAACTGTGCAGACTATCATTTGGACAACCTGTTCAGTATGTTATTCAGCCACCCCTTTCCGACCCACAGTTCAGTGTGTCATTCAGCCCTTAGTTCTATTTTTAGTGTTTTTAATGTATTTTGAGATTTTTTTTAGTTCTGTTTTGTAAATATCTGAATTATGTTTTGACTGTAACAGTTAGATGATAGTTTTGTTTAACATTAAAGTTAAAGTTTAATTGTTTGAGACTATTTATTAAGGTTTTATTATTTTCCTTATTCCTTTTCTCCTTGAATGTGTGTTAAGTTGTTTTTGTTTTCTTGAATATTGTTTATGATTTTGTTTTATTGCTGTATTATTTTGTGTTTATGTCCTTTTAGATTGATTTATTTGTTTGCATGTGAGATTTAGTGTTATATGTGTTATCCTTAGTATGTTTTTAGGTTTTCTCATTTATGTTGTGTTATTGTTGAAAGAATTTGTAGGATAGAACCTAAATATATTCCTTTATTAAGTTTTCTACTTGCTTCTTCTATCACGTTTTCTTTATTAAGTTTTCTACTTTCTTTTATTATTAAGTTTTCTAGTTGCTTATAAGTTAAGTCCTCCTTGCACCCTAGTTTCCATCTGAATAGTTAATTGTTGATTGTATTCCAATTTAAAGTTTATTATCAATTATTTAGTTTATTATTCTGTCTCAGTTTAATTACTTTAATAATTGCATTTTTAGGAGTTTGAACCAATTTTTCGTTTTGAAAGATCTTTCGATCTTTTGTTGTTAAGATATTTACAGGACACCCTCTACCTTCGCATATATTTTGTGTCAACTCTAAGCTTACCAACCTTGGTTGATAATTAAAGAATAGGTGGATTAATTTAGAGATTATAAAATGACCAACACTCACCATGCTTGACTATTGTTCACTTTTAGATGACTATGGTTGAGCATGGTTGACTTCAGATGTTCATGGTTAATAATGGTTAACTATCACTGGCCATGGTTAACTACAATTGACCATGGTTGACTATACTTAACTACTATTGACTATAATTGACCACGGTTAGCTTTGGTCAGCCATGTTTGGCTATAATAAACCATTGTTGACCATGCTTTATTATGGATGACGTTGATTGACTATGGTTGACCATGGTTGAATTTGAACTGGTTGATGATGGTTAACCATGGATAAATGTGCTTGACCATTGTTGGTTGTGGTTGAATTCCAATGTTTTTGGTTAAATATGGTTGAATTTGGATGTTCATGGTTGAAAATGGTTATTCATGGTTAATGATCATTGATGGTTAAGAATGGTTGACCCTAAATGGTTTCTTGTGGTTAACTATGGTTAACTATGGTTGATTATGGTTGGGAATTGTAGACTATGGTTGAATATGGCTGAACATGGTTGACCATTCTTTATTATGTTTGACTATGATTGATGATGGTTAGCTATAGTTAAAATTTTCAATAAAGATTGACATTGGATGACAATGGTTTACTTTAGTTAATTATGGTTGGACATATTTTACTTTGGATAACCATGCTTAAATTTAGTTGACAATGGTCAATTTTTTATGTTCATGGTTGATAATGCTTGACCATGGTTGAGTTTCAATGTTCATGGTAAACAATGGTTGACCATGGTTGACTATGGTTGGCCATGGTTGACAAGGGTTAAACATGTATTGCTATGGGTTACTCTAGTTTACAATGGTTGAATTTCATTGACCATGTTTGACTATAGCTAACCATGGTTGTCAATTCTTGGCTATTACTGAACATGATTGACTATGGTTAAATTTGGATTTTTAGGGTTAAACATTTTAGTTCTGGTTGGCCATGTTTAGCTATGGTTTTCCATGATTAACTACACTTGACTATAATTAACTATGGTTGAATTTGGATGTTCATGGTTGATGATGTTGACTATGGTTGACCATGATTGGCCATGGTTGACTCTAGTTGACCATGCTTAATTATGATAGAATTTGGTTGTCCATTGACTTTGGTTGACCATGGTTTTCTTTTGTTGACCATTGTTGACCGTATTTGACTATGGTTGACCATTCATAGCTTTGGCTGACCATACTTAAATTTGGATGTTCATGATTGACAATGGTTGACTATAGTTGACCATGGAAGAATATAGTTGACTATGGTTGACCTTGGTTAACCATGGTTAATGCTTTTATTTTCATGGTAGACAATGGTTGACCATGGTTTGCTATTGTTGGACATGCTTGATAATTGTTAAAAATGGTTGACTATAATTTACAATGGTTGACTTTGGTAGACCATGTTTGACTATAGTTAACCATGATTGATGATGTTTGATTATGGTTGACCATGTTTAAATTTAGTTGAATTTGGATGTTGATGGTTAACCATGGTTGACCATGATTAACTATGGATGTCCATGGTTGAATATGGTTTACCATGGTTGATTATGGTTGACTATGGTTTACCATGGTTGACCATGATTGAATTTGGTTTACCATGGTTAACTTTATTTGAATTTTTTACAATGGTTAAATTTGGTTGACGATGGTTTTATTCTGTTCACCATAACTGACCATATTTGATTATGGTTGTACATGCTTCACTTCATTTAACCATGCTTGAGTTTGGATGTTCATAGTTTACCATGGTTAACTATAGGTGGATTTAGTTGGCCTCGATTGACAATTGTTGACTTTAGTGGG
Source organism: Pseudotsuga menziesii (assembly GCA_001517045.1). Classification (NCBI taxonomy): domain Eukaryota; kingdom Viridiplantae; phylum Streptophyta; class Pinopsida; order Pinales; family Pinaceae; genus Pseudotsuga; species Pseudotsuga menziesii. The sequence continues at coordinate 228,468 of LPNX010642312.1, read as the reverse complement.
CCTTAGTTTACTATGGTTGACCATGGTTGAATTTTGATGTTCATGGTAAACAATGGTTGACCATGGTTGACTATGGTTAGTAATAATTTATAATGGTTTACTTTGGTTGATCATGGTTAACTTTGGTTAACCATGTTTGACTATAGTCAACCATGGTTGACGATGCTTGACTATGGTTAACCATGGTTGAATTTGATTGAACATGGTTGACTATGGTTGACATCTCATCATTGATCATGGTTAAATTTGCTAAACCATGGTTGACTATGGTTAATGTTGGTTTACCACAGTTGACTTATGTGAGCCATGATTGACCTTGGTTAGTTATTGAAGACCACGGTTAACATAAGGAGGAGAACCATGGTTTACCATTATTAAATCATGGTCTACATTATTTGAACATGGTTAGACCATAGTTAATGATGGTTAATGAAAGGTTTTAAATGATGATTGAGTAATTTTGATCATATCTAACCGTGGTTGATCAATGTTTATACATGGTTAACCTTAGGGAAACATAGTTAACTATGGTTACTATGGTTGCATGAATATACACTATGGTTGAATTTAAACCATGGCTAGCAATTGATTGTGTGTGGTGGACTTTAAACAATGTTTGACCATATTAAAGCATCATTGATCATTGTTTAGGCATGGTTGATGTTAGTGAAACATACTCTATTATGGTTAAATTATGGTTTTTTTCATATGATTATAATCGTATCGTGCTTAATAATGGTCAAATTTTCTTGAATCACAGGTGATTCACCTTGTTGACCAATATCTTATCACATTCATTCATAAAGGGGTGTTTTTTAATTATGAAAATAAGTTCAATATATTGTAGGTATTGGGGGTGTGGGGAGTAGGATATGGGGGGTTTATAGGTATTAAGGGGTATAAAAATGGGTATCTAGTAAAAGTAGGGAATATCCCCTAAAAATAGGGTTTTTTAAATTGGAAAGATGTATTGGGAGGAAGGATAAACAAAAGGATTTTGGTGAATATTTTTATCAATATCTAAATAAATTAGGGGTATTCCTTAATATCCCATGAACGAAGGGGCCATGGCATGGTTTCATTAAGTGAAGACCCCATGGCTTGAATATGTTTGATTGTAGTTTGCAATGTTTGATATTGTTGACCATGGTTGAAGAGGGTTGACTTTTGATGTTGCTAAGTATGATTGAAGATGGTTAATATTGATGTTGTTGACCATTGGTTGATGTTGTAGTCTATGGTTGAACATGGTTTTCTTTTGATGCTTGACTTTTGATGGTCACACTCATTATGATGTTTATGAATGGTTATGATGTATCATGATATTAATATTGCTTAACTTCTATTTTCATTTATATGTTTCTTAATGCATATGTTGCATTAATGTATGTAAAGTCTCATGTCACATGACCATGGATCCATTGTAATGCTTGACAATGGGTGAATTTGGTTTAATATGGTTGAATCTAGTATATTGTTGACCCTAAAACCATGCAACCATGTTTGAATCTAGTATATAGTTGACCATTGAACCATGGAACCATGGTTGAACATGGTTAACTATGGAGCTTGTTTGTCCATGGATGTCCATGTTTGTGTATGGTTGAGCATGTTTGAAAATGGTACTCTATGGTTCAACTTGGGTGACTATATCTCACCATGGTTGAATATGCTTGACTAAACTGTATAATGTTTGACAAGTTTGATGTTTGACCATGGTTCACTTTGATGGTTGAATATCACCAACTTTTGATGTTGTTGAATATAGTTGTTGTTGTTCACCATGGATGGAGATGGTTGAATTTTGGTGCTTCACTTTGATGGTTGAATTTTGATGTTGTTAACTATGATTGATGTTGTTGAGCTTTGGTAGTTGATTCTAATGTAAAATAACAAAACATATTAATTAATAATATGTTTTACATACGCCGATTAGCGACATTATTATTCCTTTTCCCATTTTAATTAATGTTGTTGGTCGACGTATATCAAATTTATTATTAATTAATACGTTGTGCTATTTGACGATTGACTTTGGAGAAATAAAACTATTATTATAAAAAACTAAAGATAAATATAATTATAAAATGAAATTTATTTTATATAATAATATCGAAATAAAGATGTATATAAATAATAATCAAATAATTATAAACTAATATAAAAATTATGTATATAAAATTAACACTAGGAAATGTATTGTTAAAACTAATATGAATAAAAACATATTATCTCTAATTAGTTAACTCTAGTTGGCTGACTATGGTTGGTTAACTATGGTCTACTATGGTAAACCATGGTCAAACATAGTTGGTGTTATGCTTCTTGATAGTTATGTCACATTGCAAACTTTGTAAAGGGTTAGGTTACAATGTAATGTTTTTGAAGGGTTATGTTGGCTAACGACATCCCTATATAGCTATGACACATTATAACTTTGAATGTGCCTTAATTTGTTAACCATGGTTGTTCATGATTGAATATGGTTAATTATGATTGACGATCGATGAACATGGTTGTTCATGCTCGATTATGGTCAACCTTCGATGATTATGGTTGAGGGTATAATTGACCTTAGTTGGTTGACCATTATTGGATATGGATGGGTAGAGTTGGTTGACCATGGTTACTAATAGTTTATTATGGTTAACCATGATCATTCCCTATTAACTATGGTTAAACATGGTTAATTGACCATGATTGAACCTAGTTGATTGAATATGGTTAACCCTAGTTGGTTGACTATGGTAGACCCTAGTTGGTTCACTATGGTAGACCATAATAGGGTTGTTTGTGGCTAACTATGCTTAACCCTAATTGGATAGCATTGGCTTACTATAACTGTTCATGGTTGAGTATGGTTGTTCATGGTTGACCATGGTTGTTCATGGTTGACTATGATTAAACCTAGTTGGTTGATTATGGTTTACTATGGTTGACATTCATTGACTTGGGTTGACTATGGTTGACCCTAATATGGTTGTTCATGGTTGAGTATGATTATTCATGGTTGGGCATGGTTATTTGTGGTTCGTTATGGTTGACTATGGTTTTCTATAGATGATTTTGGTAACTATATTTCACTATGGTTTACTATAATTAACTATGGTATAATATGGTTAACCTTGTTTTACTTGAATATGAGTATTCATGGTTAACTATGGTTGTTCATGGATTATCTTAGGTGGTTATATTTGACCATGGTTGATTATATTTGTCTATGGTTATTCATGGTTGACCACGATTGATTATATATGGCATTCGTTGACCTATGTTGAATATGGTTTCATATGGTAAACTATGGTTGATCATGGTTGAACTCAATATGGTTATTCATGGTTGGCTATGGTTGACAATGATTATTCTTGGTTGACCATGGTTCTTCACTACTCAATATTTTTAACCCTAGTTGGTTGAATATGGTTTGTTATGGATGACCATGGTTTAGTATAGTTGATGATCTAGATGCCCAGGTGCACAACGAGGACAATCATTCGATTGAATGAATCGAGTACTATTATATCATAATAACATTAAGAATAAGAAAAGAAGGAAATACACTACACACAAATAATATGCAAGAGTTCGAACCAAACTCTTTTGTTTCATTACTGTTCTATTAATTTCTTAATACTCTTCCTCTATATTACAATAGTATACATGTTTATATAGAGTGCCGAGAAAAATTGGGTTGTCTACCCGTTATGTTCAGTTACAAGAAGTTGGAAGGGTTCATAAGTTCATCTGTTACATATGAATGGAGTATGAAGAGACAATCTGTCATAGTCATGTTGATCACTAGTGTCGACGATGCATGTCAAAGTGCTAAACCTGTTGAGGTTCAGACTTGTCGAAGTTGATGTTGAACCTGTAGAAGTTGAAAAAAAATGAAAACTATTGGATGGACTATTCCTCCTTCCTTAACAAAAAATGGTCCCATTGTTTTCTCATACATATGAGGAAATGTGTTGGTGGGTGGAGTAGCAGAGTACCACTTTCCTTGTGCTAGGAGCTATCCAACTCTATCCACCTAAAACATGGGAACTACATTCATCCTTGTATGTAGTATGTGTCGTCCCATAATGGTGTTGTAAGGAAAAGGCTCTTGAACATATATATGGATGTATTTGGGTTTTGATATCTACAAGTCCTTCTGTTCCAATAGTGGTTCATGGTATGTTCGAAGTAGATCCACATTCAATATTGGATGCAGACCCAAGCATGAAGGAATGTTGAGATAAAATGTGTTTTATCCAATCTGCTAAAACATATTGTACGTACCATATTGAAAAGGATTCAAATTTCTCTATGGAATAAAAAAGTGTTCCTTCTTGAGATGCAACCAGACCTAATCCAAAATTTAAAATGAATAAGGAGTATGATTCTTATTGCTTTGATCCTTAGCTTTCGTAGTAAATCATTTCAACATTTCAAGTGCTTGTTTCTAGATGTTTTAGATTTGGTGCCAAAACTTCAATTCTTTTTCAACTTCTCGTCAGTTAGAGTTGGTGTCATTCAGTTTTGTTGATAAACTAATCAAGTCGATGAGAATTGAGGGTTGAAATATGTAACATATATCGAATAGACTCTTACCCGTGGAGCTGTGTTGAGCATGATTGTGACTATGCTCTGATACAAATGATCCAGGTGCCCAATTTCATGATGAGGAGAACAATTCAAATGAATGAATCAAGTACTGTTATGGAGAAAGAATATTAAGAATAAGCAAAGTAGGAAATACCCTAAACACAAAAAACACACATACAAATAATATGCAAGAGTTCGAACCAAACTTTGTTGTTTCATTATTGTTCTATTACTTGCTTACTACTCAACCTCTATATTAAAATAATATACATGTTTACATAGAGTGCTGAGAATGCTTGGGTTGCCTTCCCGTTACGTTTAGTTACAAAAATTTAGAATGGTTATGAATTTCAACCATTACATACAAATGGAAGACAGAGAGATAATTTATCATAGTCGTGTTGATCGCTGGTGTTGACGATGCATGTCGAAGTGCTAAACCTGTTAAGGTTGTGTCAAGGTTTGGACTTCTCGAAGTCGATTTTGAACCTGTCAAATTAAACAAACAATGCTAATTGTTGGGTGGACCAGTTGACCCTAATATTGTTTTTAATTATTGACTATGGTTATTCGTAGATGATACTGGTTGACTATGGATTACCATAGTTGATTATACTTAACTATGGTTGATTATATTTGAATATGGTCTACTATATTTAAATATGAATGACTATTGTTGATTGACTATTATTGACTATATTACCTATGGTTAACCCTATTTGGTTGACTATGGTTTACTATGATCGACCATAGTTGAATATGGTTAACCTTAATATAGTTTTTCATGGTTGACTATAGCTAACTATGGTTGAATATGGTTGACTATATTTGAATATGGTCGACTATATTTAACTATGATTAACCCCAATTGGTTGACTATGGTTGACTATGGTTAAACATAATACGGTTTTTCATGGGTGTCTATGGTTGTTAATGGATGATGTTGGTTGTCCATGATTGAGCATGGTTCACTATATTTAATTATGTTTTACTATATTTGACTATATTTAACGATGGTTGTCTATCATTGACTATATGTGACTGTATTTAACTATGGTTGACTATAACCAACTATGTTTGGCTATGGTTTACTATATTTAATTATGCTTGACTATAGTTGTCTATGGTTCACTATATGTGATTAAGTTTTACTATATTTGACTATATTTTACTATGGCTCTCTATGGTTAGCTATGGTTGACTATATTTCACTTATGTTTACCATAGTTGACCATGGTTGGATATGTTTGACCATATATTTTTTAAATGGTAATATATAATACGAAAAAGTATGAGAAAATATATTATGGATAGAGTGGGTGCGAATATAATTTTAGTGTAAACTTGATTTGATTGCAACGAACCTATGTGTCGAACATCTTGAATATAGTAATATTATCCCATATGTAATATTATTTTGAGATACCAATATATTTTGATGTCTCCCCTAAAAATGAAAAGTCCAACACGATATTGGAGAAGAATCACATGGGAAATCATGGATCAGAAACATAGTTTCTCTCTCTCTCTCTCTCTCTCTCTCTCTCTCTATATATATATATATATATATATGTATGTATGTATGTATGTATGTATGTATGTATGTATGATCAAACCATCCAATAAAAAACATTGGAAGTAATCAGATAACCATGTATCCCTCTTTGTTGTTTGGAATCTAGCTGCCCTGATTATTTCCATCGTGAGCCAAAATTGAAAGATATTATCTGTACGACCATCGTGAGACATTTTGATTATTTTCCCATTCTATTTCAGAGAAGAGGGATCTGAACCCATGACCTCCATCACCCCAAGATAACATGCGACCAAGTTTGGTCATGCTTTGTTATACTGATCAACCAACATAAAATTGATTAAAATGTCAATTCTCCAACTTATATTTTATTTGGACATATGTTATAGTCAGTAATTACTCTTTCTTCTAGACACATTCATAGCATTGGCGATCTAGTCTAAATAATCTAGTATGGTCCCTACAAATCCACCATGGTGAAATAGGTAGAAACACTGCTCTTTGGAAGTAGTGAAAGAGCATCTCGGTTCAAATCCAAGTGGCGACATTTTTCCAAGAAGATATAATCAATCAATTATTTCTATGTAGAAATATTTGTTCAATCTATTTCCATTGTGATAGATCAATCCTATCTTTCCATTATAGATCTCATTTGGGAATAAAATGAATAAATGGGTTTATTATGATATTCATAGCTCTAGAACATATATTATCTCACATTTCTTTTTCTCTCATTTTGGTTGTCACTCTCATTTATTGGGGAACCTTAGTTTATCGAATTGAAGGATTAAGTAGTTCGGGAGGAAAGGCCATGATAATTACTTTTCTTTGTACACAGGGATTATTAATTAATAGTTGTCTCTATTCAGGACATTTACCGTTGATTAGTTTGTATGAATAATCCATGTTCCTTTCATGGAGTTAATTTGTGCTCCATATAATTCTAGAAGCATGGAGTTGTGATGATCGATGGTCAGGTTGTACAATCACTGCGCCAAGTTCTATGTTAACTCATGGTTTTTCTAGTTTAGGTCTTCTGGAGGAAATGAAATGATCCAAAATTTTAGTACCCACAGTTTAATCTAATTGGTCAATGATGCATGTAACTATGATATTGTTCACCTATGCAACCCTTTTATGTGGATCCCTAGCATCAATAATTCTTCTAGTAATGGCGTCCGAAGTAAATAGAAATGTTCTTTTTGGTGCGATGGACAATTTATTTTACCAATACATTATTCTCAATTGAAAATTTTTATTCACATGAAAAAAAAAGGTAATTTGCAATACACTTTTGATTTTCCATTAATGAATTATCGTAAATGTCAACTAGTTAAACAATTAGATCATTGGAGTTATTGCGTGATTGGTCTCGGGTTTTCTCTTTTAACTATAGGTACTCTTTCCAAAGCAATATGGGCTAATTAAGCATGTGGATCTTATTGTATTTGGGATACAAAAGAGAATTGGGAATTAATTACTTGGACCATATTCACAATCTATATGCATGCTAGAATGAATAAGGGTTGGCAAGGTGACAAACTAATAATTGTGGATTCTTTAGGATTTTCTATAGTTTGGATTTGTTATTTGGGGTTCAATCTATTAGGAATAGGGTTACACAAATATGGATGGTTGGAACCATAAATGGACCAAATTCTATGAGGGAAGAGGAAGGAGAGATTCGATCAAGTTCCTTTATGTAATTGAAAATAAGTGACATCAATAAATGGTCCAATATATTTCAAATATTTATCATAGAATGATGGACTACTTGAAATAACTTGAACTATATTATATCAAAATAAAAGATAAAGAATTGAGTTGTTGATTCACTCCATTCCATTAATCTCTCAAAAGAGAAACAAATCAGATCCATTATTTCTATTGTATAGCTAACAATCCATTCAGAAAGTACAAAAACAATTTTTTCCCATCCATTTCATGGTTGGAAAGATTTATGTGAACTAAATTCTACCCCTTAATCCAATAGAAAGAGAATTGGATCAGGATAAGCATGAATACCTATTATGGGTAGAAAGAGACAGATCAAGATTGAAATATCTCTTGGTACAGAATCCGTTAAATGAGTGTTTGTCACTTTCTCAACTTATATAGGAATATTCGACGTAACATAGACACCAAGTGGATGGGAATTAGTGCTGTTCCAATTTCCACTATTGCAATAACAATGATTAAATTTGGAAACTCAAAGAACATTAATAAGTTGCAATTTTTCTCAGGAAGAAAATAGAATATATTATGCCACAAAATCATGGATTTCTGGAAATTGAAGAGAAGCCATTTAAAAACAAATGGACATAGTATTTTAGGTAATAACATAGCCCTACCATTTATTTCATTAAGAATAAGGGTATGTATCCTATCGTCACTTGTGTTCGCTAAGAATGAAAGTGTCGTACCAATTTATCCATGAAAGATAATTTGAAAATGGATCCATTAAGACTTGTATATACTATGGAATCAATAATTACAAAACACATATGGGATATTGAAGACTATCCTCCTTCTCTCTCTATAAAAACCATATTCGAGATCTTGGATCAAGTATGCGTTTTTGTCAGTGGATGAAAAAATATAAGATGGATTTAACCATTTTATTATGCATATTCATTAATAAGATAGACCCATACTACAAGTTTTCTCTTTCCATAAATATACACGTACAATCAAAAAATATGTTTGAAAAGTGGATTCACACTGCTTACAACCTACGTAGTATTCTATTCTTGGAGCAGAAGCAATTTTCTTAACTCTACATCCTTCCCAAGGTATCATTTACAATACATATGTGGGACAAGCTCATACGTATTGGGTAAAACAAATAGATGTATCATAAATTTTTACTGAATGTGACATTGGATCTCCATTAGTTAGTAAACAATTTTCAATTTGATAAGATCATACATAGAAAAATATTCTAATATATGCTTGTTACACCTAAAAGTTGTCCTTATTCTCAATCCCTTAAAATTTACCGGCCAAACCATCTTTTGGAGGAGATTTTTGCTCAAATATAGGAGGCCTGATGCCATTTTCATTTTGGCATAAAGCGTTATCCTTTCCCGATTCCTATTTCCTAGTGACAAGGTGCACAAGTGACACTTGTGTCCTGAGTACAAGGATTATTGATTCCTCCTGCTAGTGCAGAAAGAGAGTTTGCACTGTTAAAAAGGTAAAAAGAGAAGATCTTGAGAACATTCTAGATTAAAGTCCTCGTGGTCCTATGGAGGCTTATCCCAACTATCTGGAGTAGGTAGCATTCATAATCCTATCATCTAGGGATGATCCTTCAGCTTTCTCCTAAAGAATATCAACCCCTTTGGGACCTCTTTGGCTTATATATACAAGATTCATGGACCATGATAGGATATGATTAAGGGAGCACCTTTTTGCTATTGAAATCATTGCTTATATAGGAGGAAAAGGGTGTGTTTTTGTGAGCGATATTTGTAGAGTTTATGAAATTGAGTCAAAGACATTGTGAGAACAAGGATTCAACATCAAGGATTTGGTTGTTGTTCTCTTCTTTTATTTTTTTAATATAAATGTGTTCCACTTTCCTATGAATGATTTGTGTTGATCTCGGTTATTCATTACTTTTATCCTTTATTATTAGTATAGATAGTTGAGCTATCTTGTTACTTTAACTTTTGTATCTTGTTATTTTACATTCTTTTGTAGGTACAAGTAATCGTAAGAGGATTCAGAAGAGAAGGATAACCATCATTGTGAGGTAAGAAAACTTGATATTCAAGTAGTTTAATGATATAGGGAGAGGATGCATTGTTGTGAGTCTTTTGTTCTAGATCTTTGTTGGTCCCCATTTTGTCACCATTTTTTGGTGAAATACTTTACATATTAATGCATATTTTGTTACCTTTTGGTGTCTTTGGTACCATGCAGCTCACCATTCAAGCCTCAGGTATAAACGAATTTAAGGTTTATATAAATTTTGTTTATTATCATCATTTTACGGTTTCAATGGTTAAAATTGACATAATATGAAGCACATTCGATGTATTAATTCATGTGTATTATTGTTTGTAGGTTATATGGTCTTTTAGGCAGGATAACAAATAGACACATGTTTAGCTTGTTGGAGACATTTACCACCATACACACTCCTTTTGGTCAAATTGCCCTAGTTAAACCATTATCCTAAGTATAATTGACATTAATTGACATCAATGGAGCATTAATTGACATCATCTAGTCACACCCATGCATACCTATAGTCAAGGAGGCTAACTTAGCCTTATCCTACATTCAAGGAGGCTAACTGGAGCACTCCGGGGGTGATCTGACTGATATTAATACACCTAATTTCTAACTGGTGGTTACAATCAATTCAACAAGTCAGTAAAGGTTCCTCCTCTCACTAAATATATTATTTAATGATCTAAAGTCAACAGGGGCACCTCCACCAAGTTATGATGATCAGTTTAACTTCAGTTAACCTCATCGGGGTTCATTGAAGTCATTGAAGCACTAACACTTGATGGTTGGCTTGCTATGACATGTGTTTGATCTCTTTCAGTTGAGACTCAGTCATTTATTGCACTCCGACTTCAGTTAGGGTTTGGTGAGTCAATTAGGGTTTTAGTCAGTGGTTAACTAAGTGTGAACCAATGGCTTATAGTCAATTAATCTAGACTCACTCATTCAATTTGAATGACCTCCTTAGGTATTCGAATTGCTCACTCATTCAAGCAATTTATTGACATTGTTATTGTAATCATTCATTCTTTATGTGAATACAGAGAAACTACTATTCCTGTAGACCGATTACACCATTTCATGAGTTATTTGTTGATTATTCTTTGATGAGATTGATGCTTTGTTCCTAGATCAATAGGAAAGATTAATATGGTATTAGAGCTCACGGCGGGACAAAGATCTATCTCTCAAAAACAAGATTTTTGACAGAATTCTGCATGAAAATTAAGCAATAGCTCAAAAATCCAACACTGCACCAGAAGCCAAGGCTTACCACTTAATACGCCAAGTAAAGAACTTGTTGATTAAGCTTACTTGATTGACTATGCTGGGTTTGATGAAATCCTAAAATGTGCAGGCTTTCTGACCTTACGGTGCCCCTTTTGTTGTGATTTGCAGGTTTTAACAAGTACAACTTCAAATGGACTCATCAGTCCCTCTTCTCACCCCATTCACAAGTTATTCAGAATGGAAGTTGAAGATGATTGCATCTCTGAAGAGACGAGGTCTCTATGAAGTTTCTATTGGACTTGGAAAAGAGTCTTATCAGAATGAGAATGACTGGCTAAATGATGGTGATAGAGCTTTTGGAGCAATATGTCTGGCCCTTTCTCCTAGCTTGCGCTACCTTATTGGTTCTGCTAAATACCCAAAGGATCTCTGGACAAAATTGGACAAAAACTTTGGCAAGCACAATGAGGATCATAATAGAACTTTGGAGATTACATCCAGCACCACAAGAGTTCTTTACTCAAAAGTATTGGCCTCTACTCTCTTTGATGAAGTTGTTCAAGATGAAGATGAAGCAGAATCTTCTACACATTTGATTCGAATTGAAGAAAGTCTCCATGCAGTGACTCCTTTTCCTGGTGCTCCGAAAGTTCATGAGATCTTTGATATCTCATATCCTCATATTTCTGAAAAAGAAGAATACATTCAAATCTCTAATATTGAATAAAAATTCTGCTGCACTTCCATGCAAACATTCACCGGTGATTTTCTTTTGAATTCTGTGCAAAATTTACCAGTAATTGCTTCCGAAAGTGAAGAGAAATTTGATTTTTCTCCCTCTAATGTTGCTTCTGGTGTGCAAATATGTAAAAAATTGGATATTTTGGAATAAATATCAGATTATAAGAGTGACACATTCGCTCCCCATGATCTAGATCTTCCAACAAAATCCTGCAGGATTGCATCCACAAAAATTCAGAATTTTGAAGAAAAAGACAACTGTGCATCCACTGTCTCAGTTGACCATAATTTTAGATCTGATATTAACCTTATTGGATTTGATATGATCTTATTTAGATCTGATATGATATTAATTGGTTCAAAATTTCAGGTTCATTAACCTTCAGTACTGCTTGTAGCTGTTCTCATCAACGGTGCGAAGAAACAAGTACCGTAAGTCTCCTTCGAAATTGCTGCTGGGGATTTGATTTCATTTCATAGTTTTGGATCTGTCATGAAACTATTTAGATATGATTTAAATTCTGATATGATATTATTTAGTTCATATTTTAAAACCCAATAGCTTTTATTCATGCTTGTAGCTGCTCTCACCAATTCCGTTGTGAAAAATCAAGTACCGCACTTTCTCTTCAAAACTGCTGATGGGGATTTGGTGTTAGTTTATTCATATAATGTTGCTGATATTTTATTATGTGATTAATTAGATATTACAGAATATATATCAGATTATGGAGCTCAATCATTCACTCTCCATAGTCCCATGGATTCTCTACCTTTGGTCACATGCTCATGTCCTCATAGAACTAGTAAAGAGGAAGACATTCTGCATCTGCTTGGACACTTGCTCCTAAGAATTGGTGCTAATTTTACCACTCATGGTTTTCTATTCAAGGCTGAGAAATATCAGTTTCTTGAGTGTTCCACACATGGTTCAAATCCTCAAGAACCTTTGCTCTCTCTTCAGATGATTTCAACTACTCTACATGGGTCCAGTTTTCACCGTGCAGCTGTTTATATTTATAATTCAATTGAGTGCATTGTTATTCTTCCAAAGTGGAAGATTCCTCCAGACATATTAATTTAGTTTGGATTCAGAGGTTCACATGCACAATCTTAGGATGCTGCTGCATAGAAGAACCAATTCTTGATTTACTGCTTCGTTTGAGGGGGGGTATTTTTCCCATGAGGTTTTTCCCATTTCCTTGGTTATATTAAGCAGTTACTTTATTGTACATGGTGACCTGTGGCCTTTGTTTCCAAGGCCCTAGCATTTTTATGCATTTTTTTTTCTAACTCCTCCTGAGTATAGCTTAAGGGGGGGTGTTGGAGACATTTACCACCATACACACTCTTTTTGGTCAAATTGGCCTAGTTAAACCACTATCCTAAGTATAATTGACATTAATTGACATTAGTGGAGCATTAATTGACATCATTCAGTCACACCCACGCCTACCTACATTTAAGGAGGTTAACTTAGCCTTCTTCTACATTCGGGGAGGCTAACTGGAGCACTCCGAGGGTGATATGAGTGATATTAATGCACCTAATTGCTAATTGGTGGTTACAATCAGTTCAACAAGTCAATTAAGGTGCCTCCTCTCATTAAATATATTATTTAATTGTTATTTAATGATATGAAGTCAACAGGGGCGCCTCCACCAAGTTTTGATGATTAGTTCAGCTTCAGTTAACCTCATCGGGGTTCATTGAAGTCATTGAAGAACTAGCACTTGATCGTTGGCTTGCTATGACATTTGTTTGATCTCTTTTAGTTGAGACTCAGTCATTTATTGCACTTCAAATTCATTTAGGGTTTGGTGAGTCAATTAGGGTTTTAGTCAGTGGTTAACTGAGTGTGAACCAATGGCTTATAGTCAGTTAAGCCAGACTCACTCATTCAATTTGAATGACTTCCTTAGGTATTTGAATTCATTCAAGCAATTGCTTGACATTGTTATTGTAATCATTCATTATTTATGTGAATACAGAGCGACTACTATTTCTGTAGACCAATTACACAATTTCATGAGTTATTTATTAATTATTCTTTAATGAGATTGATAATTTGTTCATAGATCAATAGACAAGATTAATACAGCTAGATATATGGAGAGCGTATCGAGCTTGCTATCCAGATCACCAAATAGACCGCGCATTGTTGGTAGCATATTTCTATGTGTTAGAGGAATGAAACGACCAGGAACTATTATCACCATGTGCCAGCATCTCATCATCAGCCTTCTTGGAAGAAGTGTCTATCTCATGTCTCTATGTGACACCTTGACACTGGCTCTAATTTGGATTGAAGTCATAAGCCACATCGCATGCCAGAGGGAACCCGATTTGCGAGAAAAGAGGAACGATCATCTATTAGTTGTTAATGCACTTATTTGACATAATGACTGCCTTATCAGGAATAACAGTCGACCACTAAAGAGTTGAATTTCTCGCCTCCATTGAATGATGTATATATAGACATTGTCATGCGACTTAGGAACGAGTTAGGAGTCTGAGTATCTGTCTTTTATTTGATCAATTAAATCTGAAAAAATATGTAACTCTGCCCTTTTAATTTAATGAAATTTCTCTTGCATTGTGTATGATCGTGTGTGATTAAGAAGAGCATTACTCTATTCGCTGGGAGGTCCCCCCGATAAACAGAGTTCATTGTGTAGGTTTTGTTATTTCTTTCCTCTGCAATTAGTATAATTTTGCTTATAAGTTGTTTGTGTAGTTTTGTTTCTGTAATCATTCATGTTTCCTGTAGCATAAATTTTAGTTTAATATTATGTTGAGCATGTAGGTTCCTTTTTATCAGTTAGCAACCGGTTGCACTTAGAATAGCTTTCAGATTATTTTGTATTTAGAATAGCCTTTAGATTCGTTTGTGTCTAATACAGTTTTCAAGTTTTTCTGCAAAGTATTTATAATTTATTGCTTGATTTCTAGATTAAATTACTTTGATTAAATTATAGTGAATCTAGTTCTGTTTATTTCAATTTTTATCATGAATTTGCTTAAGAGTACGTTAGTTTGTTAAATGATGTTTTGAATTATGAAATTATCTTAGGTTATATTGCTATAGAATTCAATCATTAAAGTAGGTTTACTTCTTACTTTTACATTGTAGTAGTACATGCATGAGGCATCTGCCCTTCAATAAAGCATTTAAATTTACTATTTCCTTAAAGTTTTAGCATTTTATTCAAACAAACTGTCATACAGACAGTCTATTCCACCCTTTATACAAACCTTCATTTCCACCTGTTATATAGTTGTTCATTCAGTCCTGTGTGTTTCTAATTTGTTTTAAAGCTTATTTTCTTAGTTTTTCTAGTTTTGTCTTGATGATAAAGGTTAGATAATGTTTATATTTTCTCTTAAAGATCCTTATATGAGATTGTGTAGACTCCTAGTTAAATCTTGTTTCTCTTTCCTCTTTCTTTTTACTTTATGCATATGAATGATATTATGTAATTTAACTCATTGTATTGATCTGTAATTGAGCTTTTGATTTAATTTTTTCCTGTATATATGAGGTCTAAGTTACATATATTAATACATTAATTTCTTTACACATAATACAACTTGTCCTCTTAATCATGTAATTAGGGATTTATAAGATAGAATTCAAATCACTCTTCATAAGTCTTTTGTTTTGACTATAAATCATGTCTACTTTTATATAGTATTTTGTGAGAAGGAGTTGTGTATTCATAAAAAATCATGTTTACTATTTCTTGTAACTGGACATTTCTCAGTTTGCACATTTTTGTGGAGATCAAGCTAGACCTAATTCCCTTTAGATTTTATACTTCTTTTGAGAGCCATTTCGACACCTCTCGTGCCCTAGTTCCTATTACAGTAAATGCAAAACCTCAGAATAATCAAGGAGGGTGGAATTGAAATGATTTAATTAGTGTATGTATATTTAGTCATTGTAAATCCTACTTTATCATCCTCTCAAGTGAGATAAATCTCCTTAGATAGAATAGTTCATTATCATAACATTATTTATATCCATAATTTGATATCATTTTGATAAGTTGAATCTTACTGAGTTCTGACTCTGTTTTTCATTTTGAAATATATTTTGATCTTTTGTTTGTTAAAGTATTACCACGACACTCTTTACGTTCGCATATATTTTGTAGCAACTCTAAGCCTGCTAACCCCGGTTGATAATTAAATATCAGGTAAGTTATTCAAGACAATATTTTGCCCAACAATCTTCCCCAGTATACTAAGGAAACAATCTTTGTCCACATTGATTGAGAATTTTTAAAAACAAAACTGGCGACCATACTGGGGATCGATCAGATCTATGAATATTTTGTTTTTCTTTTGATTACAAGCTCTCAAAATTCTTTCTTGCTCATTTAAGGATTTAAGGTGTTTATTTCATCTTATGAGTCCTAGGGTAATTTTTAGGGGCGAAATTTTGCCAATTGGCTATTTTTTTGGCTTCTTTTCAAAAATAATTTCGTTATTTGGTCATTTTTAGTTTATAATATCACCTATATTTACATAAATATGTTTTTTTATCATAATATTCGCCAAAATTTACCATTTTCAGTTTTAAATTGTATGTTTCATATTTGATATGTGCATACCAATTTGTATATATGTTTTTAAAATCAAAATTAATCTCCTAGAATACTACACTTAAATATACTATTAGAATCCTTAAAAATACCCTGCTTATGACAATTCTATCTGCCTCCTTAGGTCAGTATTTATACTTGAGGAATTCCAGTTGATTTAGTAATTGGTTATGGTAAAATTTTTATCTTCTTTTTGGTTCTCTAGACCTTCCAACGAACCTAGGTAATTCTGTCAGAGCTCCGAACCCTTTCTGACGCCTTATGTATTTTTTGACAGATTGTTGTTGATGCCTCTTGACCTAATACAGAAAGCTCCGCCGATGCTGTTATGCAGTGCATAAAGTTCATCGAAATCTCATGGACACCGTGTTTCAGATCTGCATAGTGCGTTGAGGTAGGTATTCAATGCCCATTTTGGATTGATTCTGGGGTGTTTTAGCTTGCATTTTGAGTGAAATGAAGTGCAGTCTCTTTGAATTATATTGCCTTTGCATTCAAGGAATAGTTTATTTTTCTTCCATTGAATTTTACATTTGTTTCTTCGCTTGAAACCTCTTGCTCTTTTCTGTGGATGGTATTCATAAATTTGGAAAATAGGCATTTCATTTTTGTGTGCATGTGTTGAGTTCGTCTTGAGCTCTCTTATATTGGCATTACTATTTGTTTCATTAGATATCTATAGTAGAGGAAAATTGATCTTTCGTTTCCTTCATAGTTCGAGGAGGAAGATTTTTTTTTATCTTCTTTATTAGATTGAAAATACTTGAAAATAAAAAAAGAAATTTATTTTTGTTTTAGTTTACTTCATATTTTTCTTTCGTTAAATATTAGTTTTATATAAAAGAAAAAAGAAAATAAAAAATTTCAAGTTTCATAATCTGTCACGACTCTTTGCTTTCTTTTTTCTATTGGAAATATTAATTATATATTTTCTTCTTAAAGATCTACTTTTCACTTTTGTTGGAAACAGAGGAAACAAAATTCTAGTTTCAAGTTTGGATGCATGTTATTCAATTTCTACATTTGGGAAAAGAAATTCTTACTCTCTCATAAGTAGGGAATCCATTAAAAGAGTACGTGAAATATTTTCATCTCATCCTTGCTTGGTTTCAGAGTCAGTCTTCACTCCATATGTCCAACCGTTTTAGATAAAAATAAGCGCTAGTGGAAATAGTCTTCCACCATAACCTGTGTAGAGTCCTAGAAGTAAAGATACTAAGGCTACCAAAATCACAAATAAAGTCTAGTAGAAAAATCGTCATTCTAGTCGATGCTCATGGGAAGCGTCTAAGATCGAAAATCAAACACTACCAGGAACCAAAAGGGGCTGGAAGGAGGTACTAAGTAAGTCCCCAAACATGCAACAACTATGGTTTATTCTCTACCGATTATATGAGGGGTATCTCCACATCTCAGTATTGCACAACCTCATGCTTGACTCCTGTGTTAGAGGATATTTCTGATGTCTTTATTTATTAGATTGGATTTCCTAAAAAAAACCCATTAGGTTTGAGTTTAAATTTTTGGGTAGTTAAAGATGTCACTAAACCAAAACACTAGCATACACTAGTGTGTGTCATCCTTCGAAAGAAAATTATACTGATATATCTTAGATATTAATGTTCTTTTTAAGGGCTACTGATTACTCAAAGGTAGCAGAAATGAAACCAACGGTGTTTTGAGTTGAAAGCAGAAACAATATGACTAAACTAAAAGAGATTGAAAATGCAAAGTGCAAACTTATACCTCTCTTTTTCATTTCAAAACTGAAAAATTAAAGCCACAAAAGAAATATTTATTTTTGTATTTGAAAGAAACAAATACATGCAATGAACCTAATAATAAACCTTATCTTGAATGCATATAAAGTAAATATTTGTTCGTTTTACGTTTTCTTATTAAATGATAAAGAAAAAAAACCTACAAACTAATGCATGCAGATGATATAAACAAAGCAAAAGGACTTCTCCTCTATAACCACCAAACAGACCCTAGGCTTCCCTAAAGTGAGATAAGACTTATCTTGGAAGGGATACTTCCATAAGGGAATGGGCCAACCACCTTAGCATAAATTATTTAAACAACAAGACTGAAAGAGATAGAGATCTAAAGGATCATAAGTGCAGTCTAAACCTGCTAACAAAGGCTACTCAACACCTTGCACAATAAGTTCATGCTAAGGAAGGAGGTGGGGGAAAGAGGAAAGGGAAAGCCCAATGACTTCTAGAAAGGATTACAAATCAATTAAAGAGTACCCTCAAGAAGAGGCACCACTTCCTACTCATCATACACAAACAAGGGACACAACAAGAACCCTCAACCAACAACAAACCACCCCAAATAGGCCCAAAATGGGAGAAAATCACTAAAAAAGGGAACTCACAAGTTTCCTTAAGCAAAAGGGTGAGTGACACGTAGTTTTCCTTAAGGGAAGTCACATCTACATCAGGAAAACACTATTGTATAGTTTGATACTCGCGAGTGGGTGGTGGAAGTCCTAATAAAGGTTAGAAACAACCTTAAAAAGGAAAAGAAGGTGTCCTGTCAGAATTAAGAGTTACTCCTCACTTGAAAGAAGGAACTAAACCCTTAATTATACTGTAAAACATAGGAAACAAAACCCCAAAACAAGCAAGGCCTCTCCAGTAGAGTCGCCAGTTCTTTTTTTAGGGAAAGTGTTCCTATGGCTATGGGTTAAGAGGCCACCAACATATTAGGAGTATAAATACTGGTGTATAAAGTTCTATAAGAAAATATAAGCAATATTTGAAAGGTAAGAAAGGTTCATACCTTATGCACTAAAGGCTGATCCAATATTTCCTTTATCCGCCCTCTTTCTCCTAAATCCGAGAGACCTGCAAAACAAGATTCAACATTCCTCAAACTAATTTGACCATATGTATAGCAATGCTAATCAATATAAATTGAAACCCTAATCTGATTAACATCAACATTTGATCATAAACAAAGATACACCATCCATTACAAAATTATTTGGAAAGGGAATATCATCACATCTTTATTAATCAATGGAAGAAGTACAAGATATAACTTCACCTCATGCAAGGAACCTCATGAAACCTTTGATCTAGATCTCCAGCTTCTCTTCTCCAAGAATATAAGCCTCCAAGCTCTACAAAAAAGGGAGATGAAAATGAGGTAAAATGTATGGGGGATGAGAGTCCCAATTTCACCAGCATAACAATGCAAATGATAAGTCCCAATCATGGACCCCTCTCCCTCTCTTATATACATTTCTGAAGAGTTAGGGTTGAATAGGGATTAATTACAACCGAAGGAATAGTTCCAAAACCACCCAAACCACCTCAAATTCTGTATTTTTCCACTTTTTAATATCTTTTTACTATTATAGGACATACTCGCGGGTTTACTTCATCAAAGGGGTGAGTGCCACGTAGGTTTTCTTAGGAAAAATCGTAAATGGTTTAAAAAATTCACTTTTAGGGTGTTTCCAAGCATTTTGAGGGGTTGGTGTCATATGTAAAGTTTTTCCTTGGTCTGATACCTTTCCAATGGTCTAGAGAAGAAGTTAAAGAGAGTTACAAAACTCAATATATGGCTCCTCCATTACAGGTGTCTTTTTTGAGTGACTAACAAGAGTTTTCATGAAGTGTCGTCATGCAACAAAAATAAGTAAAAGTATTCACCGATGGAGAAGTGCCATTTTGGGCTATAACAACGCTTGGAAAATTTATTTGGTTTCAAAACAAATCCTGGATATTTGGGTATTTCCTATAAGTGGTCTTCTAGGAAATTAAATATATCTCGTATTAGTCTAGAATCTTCAATAGGACATGACAAAGAAAGTGGATTTTCTGTCATTTAGATGCATATGCAAGGATTCAATGAATAAATTCAAAATAGCTTTAATGTTATAAATATCCCTTCTAGTTCCATTTGGGAAAATAAGGATATCATAAACAAAAATAAGGTGTGAGATGTAGAGAATCTCAACAAATTTGATTCCGTGGATGGAACTAGTGCTAAAAGAACAAGTTAATGGCCTACTTAGAGCTTCCATAACCAAAGTAAATAATAATGGGGAAAGTGGAAACCCCTATCGTAGACCATTCCCATGTCTAAGAAAATATGAACTAGATCCATTAATATGAATAAAAAGAGAAACAACTTGGATACAAGTAAAGATCCAATTAACTAAGGGAAGGTCAAAACCAACCTAGATGAGAATCAATCTGAGAAAAGTTCAGTTAACATAATCATAAGCCTTAGTAAGATCCACCTTAAGTATAGAAACAAGGACTCTTTTGAGTTTAGCGAAATGCAACAGTTCTTGAATAGTGTCGATAGCATCATGAATCTATCTGCCCTTTGATGGGCCCATAACATTGCTCATTTCTTGATTATTTTACACTATCTTGGCATCACATTTCACCACAATTTAATATCAGTAAAGAGTCTCTTTTACTTTAATTTAATAAATAAAATCAATAAAATTAAAATATGCCTAATTCATTATTTTTAATGTATTAAATATAATTTTTACGATGCTAATTCAGTCCTCACACCACCAAGTATTTTCTTTAGAAGATTATTGAACATGTGACCTAAGGCTTGTGTTCATGTAAATTCTTTCTGAATAAATAATATGTAACCCTATATTTTATTTTGGCATACAACACTTGTTTCAACACCTAGTTTGGTTCCTATCGTCATTGGTTTTTTCACATAAATCATCATTTAAACAACCTAGGTATTCATTCAAAATATTTAAATTAATAGGGCTGCTAGCATAAGAGAATTAAGTTCATAATTGAGAAATTGTGGCCTTTACACTCATCACCACAACATCATTTATTCACTCTTATTGTTGAATCCACTTGATAGCATTTGATGGTTAGCATCTTGGAAATGATAACATAACGCCCAAAAACATAACCTAAATTGAAACTATCCAAATACATTTTAAAACAAAATGAAATACATACATATGGAGTTTCTAATATAAAAATCGTCAACTTCACTATAACATGATTTCTTAACAAACATTTATGTTACTGTAAAACGCATTTATAGTTGTTATGTACATGAATGGATTTAGATGGTGAAACCTAAGGAGGATAATAAAGAATTTGTGCATTGGAAATCAACCCCATAGTTCTGCATTTTCGGCACCCATTCCAGCACTCAATCCAACACTCAATCTGGCACTCCCATTATTAAGCTAGGAAGTATATTTCGGGCTCAATTTATGAGAAATTCGTGAAGAATCTAGAGAAACCGTTCGAAACACACTTTCCAAACAGGGTTATTTACCTATAATTTCAACGGAGTTTTAAATTCTCAATGGGTTGGGAGTAATTCACATCTAATTGGGATGTATTTTTTTAGATTTTGTGCATGGACGGTTTTCCAAATTAAATGATTTGTTGAGTGACACCGAGATTGGGGGATTCGGTTTTGATCTTCTCCTCTGAGTCTGAATGTATAAATGAAGGTGTGCAGAGGATCTAAGGATAATTAAGTTTGCATATAAGAGAAATTCATTGTAGCGGGGAGCTATTATTATTTGTAATGGAGGAGTACTTGTAATTCCTTGGAGTTTTCAGTCAATGAGAAGAAGTTGATATTATTGCACATGATGTAGATCATTATTTAGTGCTGTATATCTCTTCCACAACATATGAAAAGTTTGGAAGGGCCCCCATTATTTGGTATGCATTTTGTTATTTTTGTCTTTATATTAGAATTTCACATTTCAATTTGTAGGTTTCAATTCTAGTTTTTGTTTTGATTTCATTTAACATAATTAGAATCTGTTTTTTATACAATTAGTTTTCTTATTATCACATATTCCATTTAGTAAATTATCTTCAAGCTTGGTAATATGTTGCTATCTTTTATTTTCTTTTTTATGTTCATTATTTTCTAATTTTCTTTTATTTGCATTTGATTTCTTTGATTTCTTTCGATAATTATTTCTTGATGCAACTCAATTGTGTTGGCTAACATTTGAATTTGATGAATCATAGTTAAAATAAAAACACTCACATTTCCGTTGCAAATTAATGCCTATTATTTCACCCAATACATTTCAGTTTTAAAGCATACTCTGTTTCAATAGTTTCTTAAGTTTTGTTATAAAAAAACAATGATCTGATCTAAAAGAGATTGTGTAGACATTCAATTGAATTCAAGAATTAGTGTGATATTGAAATATCAATTTTAAGTCAACAATATATTACATACGATTGATGCATACGATTAAAACATTCTCCTTAATGTTAGAAACCATATTTACACAATAAACTAATTGCTTGCTTTTGTAATCGATTTTCTGTCATAACTTTTGAATTGGTCCATGTGAATCTCTCTTATGTTTAAGATGAAGACAATAAATAAATAAATATATAAATATATATATATATATATATATATATATATATATTATAATCAAGTTTAAATCATATGCGTTACAATTTGCATATATGGAAGCATTTAATGTTTTAATCAATCAATCTTCACATTTCAAACGACTAATGAAGTTATTGAGTACAAAGTTTAAAAGAGTTTGTTTTGAAAGTATGATGAATTGATATTTGATTAAAGTAAATTTTCTCAAGAATTGATTTAATTTAAATATATTTTATGCTTAGATTGGATTGAATTTGATTATTTATTTTCGGATAGGAACTTCCTCTTGACATTTGGATTAGATTGCTTACTTGCGGGAATATATATAAGTAGATTTTATAGTAGTAATTTCCTTTTAGAGTTAATATATGTTTAGATTGAATAACCATTCTAGAAAAGGATTTCGTTAGAAGGTGTTATTGGTACCAACTGGTAAAAGTTTAAAAAACTAATTATGTGATTAGGAAAAAGTAATTATAAGGTTATTTTCCTTAAAGTTTTATTTGGTTTGATTAAATTCTTGACACTTTAACCTACAACACTTGATTTTATTCTCTTGTTTCTTGATAGTATAATTGTTTTGAAGCAAGTAGGAAATGTTTGGTGTCAATTGAATTTTCTTAAATCTCTTGTATTTGGAATTTTTTAGTCGTTTCTAGGTAGGTGCAAAAGAGGTTGAAGTGTAGGTAGATATGTTACATTTACATTACATAGCAAGGAGGAGGGGAAAATGATAAGACACAAAGATGAATTCACTATATGATTTCTGTGGTGTTACAGCTTAACACATCCACTTTAGTGGGTTTCCCCAAATCCTTGTTCTTCCTTTCTTGCAAGCGTGTTTACTTTTTCACGCGTTTGATTTATTTTTATGCAAAAGCGTGTTTATCTTTCCTGTAAGGTGTGTTTACTTTCTTGCAATTTAATTTCATGCAAGAGTGTTTTTCTTTCCATAAGTTTAGGTAGTTTACTTCCTGCAAGTTTAGGTAGTTTAGTTTCCACAAGTGTTCTTTTCTTTCTGTAAGTTTGAGTTTGTTTACATTCTCGCAATTTAATTTTTTTCAAGTGTGCTTTTTAAGAAATAATTCATGTGAACAGATAAGTCAATGATGACGATGTCTAAAGTAGCATGATGAGTTCAAGTTTAATCTGAGTAGTGTGATTTAGTTTTGCAATCACTTTTATCTCATTTTTGTTTTAATAGGATTTCTAAAACTTAATTTTAGTTATTTATTTTGGATGCTATAAGAACATTGTACACTAACCCATGTGTGAGGCAAGCTCATCAACCGACAAGATGGATTCAAAGAAGATGATAAGTTTGGAAGAAATCTCTCAAATATTAATAAAAATTGGGATCTGTTCTTCTCAAGAAGAGCAAATTTTGATAAGAGCTAGTCACTTGTCTACCTCTCCAGAAATAATGGAAGAACCATATTCCCATGAGATACAAACAACCTCTCCTTTCCAATCTACCAAGGAATACAAAAACTTGGAGACTACATTCGATGGAGAGAGACCTAAAATTGAAGGTTTCTCCACATATATATCAATAGATCCTTCATGTACTCAAGAAATTGAAAATTTAGATCAAGAGGACCTGCATGGCTTGAGGAAATAAGGTGAGTATCAAGATTGCATCAAGCGTTGGTTTGAAGAGGTAATGATGCAACAATACCATTCTTTCCTTCGAAACCTTCTAATGCTGAAACAAGTAAGTTGGCTGATGCTCCATACTCAGGTAATCACTACAATAACTTTCTCATATGTGGATAAAAGGTATATTATTCATCTTACTTCACACTTGGTAACATTGGAAGAGCTCACATACTTGAATAAAAATATTTTCTTTCTTTTTTGTAGGATATAGAAATATGTATATAAATAAAGAGTTGCATGTTTAGCTTAAAGATTAATGCAAGTTCACTTTTTTGTTTTATTTTTAAATAAAATGAAACTACGAAGAATAAAATGTTAATGGCTAAACCAAAACAATTAAAAAAACATTATTTATCCCCATACATGCACATTTCTGACTATTCATTGACTATTCGTTGTAACATGGGAGTTTTCCATAACTTTAAGGTCTACCTATCAGTCACTTGCACATCCTAGACTCATCATCAAAGATTTTTATTTAAGTATCTTTATTAAGTAGTAGCATGAGAGTAAGTGAGATTTCTACCTATGGAGGAACACTACTGAGCTGCTATATGAAGAGGATAGACTTAGGTCCTAGAGGACAACTTTAGGTCATTCTCTTTTGTAATCAATTATAATTTCAGGATATTATAAATAATGTTAAACATGGGTTAAATTTAATTGATTTATGTGCTTATAAAACTTAATATACTCTATTACCAACTAGCTTCCACATACTTTAATATCTTTTGTAAAAATATATAGTTATGAGGAAAACCTGCCAAGGTACTTAACATGTCTACTTGCAATGGGTCCATGTCGACTAAAATTATAAAAAAAGAAGTTTATTAAATAAAAGAAAACCTGTCAGGGTACTGAACATGCTCGCTAGAAGTAAGGCTATGCTTGTATGGTACCAAGGTAAACCCGATGGGGTACTGAAAAGGCTCACTAGCAGCGGGGAAACTCTTGTTAAAAGAGACATATCAAATATATTTCTATGTATATGGATCAATCAAACAAAGACCCTGAGTGCATATATACGCAAGTAAGCCATTTCATTTGTCATTAGAGAATAGCTATCCATTGAACTTATACTTTGTTTCCTAATTCAAACTATATCGAGGATATTAGTATCCTAGAAGTGGAACCGTAACTGTAGAAATTTAACGAACTCAAAATGTGAACTTTATCATTATTCCTAAGATGACAATAAGTCTTTGAAAAATGAGTTAGGGATGACTTGTTTCCTAAAGGCTTTCTGGACCATCTATACCCTCATGTTTTCTATCTTGGAACATAAGCAAAATTCCCTACACAACTTATATGCTTTTTAGTAAGCATGTATGAGGTATTTCTAATATTAAAATCTATAAGTATATTGGTCATTCTTATCCCTTAGCATTTATCCTCACATTTTTTCTAAAAAAATGTTTTCTTTTAGAATAATAATAATATATTCCTAGAACTTCTTGTCGACTATTGTTGATAATCCAAAGTGTTGGAATAAAACAGTACAAGCCAGTCTCAATTTGTTGATGGCCCAAGGACATTCCATATCTTCAATCTACGGGGATGACGAGCTCCTAAAATTGCTCCTTTCTCAAAATTTTACACTATTTTGGCATCACGTTTCATCACAATTTAATATATTAAAGAGTCTCTTTTACTTTAATTTAATAACTAAAATCAATAAAAGTAAAATATTCCTAATTCATTATTTTTAATGTATTAAATATGATTTTTACGATGCTTCGGTCCTCACACCTACACGTATTTTATTTAGAAGATTATTGGACATGTGACCTAAGTCTTGTGGTCATCTACATTCTTTTTGCATAAATAATATGTAACCCTATATTTTCTTCTGGAATCCAACACTTGTTTCAAAACATTGTTTGGTTCCTATCGTCATTGGGTTTTTCACGTAAATCATCATTTAAACATTTTAGGTATTCATTCAAAATATTTCTATTAATAGGGATGCTAACATAAGAGAATTAAGTTCATAATTAAGAAATTGTGCCTATTACTAGGAAAAATGCACCTCTTGCGGACAAGAGTTGTTCCCCTAGTATGAATGGTTTAGATCTAGAACAAATGAGTTACAACAGAGTTGGAATACTTCCCCTAGAAGTTGTGGAGATCTAGAACAAGTATCTTTGATGGAGTGATGTAGTTGTTTCCTATGGTGATATATCTTCACTGACGTACCTACACGATCACATGAAATAAACAAACAAGATAAAAAAGCACCAAAATATAATCCACTATTCTATGTCAATGACGAAGGAATCCAACAATAAAATAAATGATTATAACATAACATATTTTATGGCAAAGGAACCAACTTTGCATTAAAGAGGAAGAAGAATCTTACAATCTTCTCCTTAGTGTTGATGTTCTCCTTCACATGCCAATGCCTTGTCCCAAAAATCTCCAACTTGCTCCTTTTATGCTCACCCTAATGATTTGGCCAGAATATAAATGCAACAACATAACTTTGATCTCTCTCAACCATAGGGTATGATCCTTCTTTTATAGGCCTTGAGAGGATAGGCATGGTTGAGTAAATGGTGGGTGAGGTGGATAGGATATCCCAAAAGGATGGATCTCAAGTCCAAGTGGTATTTAGGTGTAGAGATAAGGGAGCCACAAAGTCTTCCTTCGAGAAGCTTCGTGGAAACCTCTCTTTTTCACTTTTTACCAAGGGCATCGCTTCTTCTCCACTATGACAGAGTGGAGACAAGGAAGAACCACGCCTTGATAAAGAGGTAAAGGTGGTGGAACTAACTACTGTCAAGAGAATGAAGGTGTTACTAAAGAAGGTAATGATCCTTAACTTAAGGACAGAAGCGGTGCTAGATTTCCATATGTAAGATTGAAGTCTGGGCCAGTATTTTTAGTTCAAAACTTGGGATTTAGGGAAAATATTGATGTTTGGGACCTCATCACATGATGATGACGATATTTATGTGTAAGATAATTCCCCCCAAAGCATGAGCCTAGAGGGATACGATAGGAGAGAAATTTAAAAGAGCAAGTTATCACATCGAGAAAAGAATTATCTTGATCTAAGATCATGATCAACCAGACATATTCAATACATCAATACTTTTGACTCATGATCAAATGTGTCCTCATCATAGGTGTAGGCCAATACAAGGCAGATCCATGAGAGAGATTAACAAACATGGCTACTAGAATAAAACGTAGATCGATGTAATAGAAGACTCAAACTTGGGACATACCTACTAGACATACACTGTATATCTATGTCAAATGAACACAAATTTTAGCACTGCCAGGAACATACTAATGTGGATCCATTTTGGGACTCATATAATATAATCCATCGCAACCTAGGGGAAGGTTATGAATGCTTTTAACAGATACACATGGTCTTCATCTCGTCTTCCACAAAGTACGATTCTATCCATGTGATTACAATGATTTGAAGTAAAACATGGTAGAAACCACTTGATTACCGATCAATGATGTGAAACATTAACAAGTGCGAGGGAGATCACCATTAATGTCAATGATTCCCAAGGTACCCTAGTACAATCTCCTGAGTTTGAATAGATTATTTGATGTCGAACACTTAGTTGAATCTATCAATCATAGGTCAATTATGTGAACATATATCGAGAGTGATAGAATCTATCATTGAGGCATACAGATCTAAAGGTACTAAACTTGTTTCTAAGACTAATTCCAGGATGATGAGCTGATGTCGATAGGAATAGTATCGTCGAAGGAGGGCCATGATGAATCCCACATTAACAAAATGAAACTCAGAACAAAGTTATGGAATGTTGTAGATGATGTAACCATAGGAATGAATCAAAATATATTGACACAAAAGTTTTTTGACTACAGAGGTAAACTTTCAACTTCTGTTTGGACACCGGGCGACGGGACAAAAGACTTTCTAGCATTGACTAGATGAGGCAGAGCACAATACGAAAATGGACAATGCAATATTTGAAAGAATCAAAGGAGTGACAAGAATCATGAAATTGGATTGACTGAGAGACAAGTTGAATACCCAATTGATTGAGTGAAATGTAGACAAGTTCCATTTTCAAAGGTGACAAAAACTGCCATTTTATTTGCAAAATGAATTGATTCCCTTCCCTTAATTTCTCCATCATTATTGATGAGTGCCTATTTTTTATTTTATGAGTTCAAAGAGGGTAACAAAAACTCGTTATATCTTGTCCGAAGATAATTCCATTCTCATATATTTCATGAACTTGAGAAAGGAGGGGTTCATTCCCAAAAGAGGGTCTTTCATCATTTGATTTTATGAGTCCGACGAAAGAAAATCCATTTGTTGTTTCATGTTTAGAGAGTCTAAAATGACTAAGAAAACTCCATAATGAATTTTTTCATAAATTTAGTCTCCGAGGCTCAAAAAAGTATAAAATAATATTTTAGAGAACTCTTCCAATCATGATTGGCTAGATTATACATTTTTTGTAAGTAGTGCCCCCTGGTCCGAAAAAGGGGTAAACTATCACCAAGAAGATGACTCTTCAGGCCCTTTTATGAAAAGAGATTAAATAAGAATCCATTAACCCTTTTCATGTTTGAATGCATAGCACAAAAAAGTAATAAAATAAGCTCAAACCACTTTTCATGTTTTAACTAGAGAACGGAAAATGAATAGTAAGCTCAATACCATCTTACTATTTTTAACGAGCTCAAAGACCAGTTAATAGAATTCTCAGGGTATTTGATTCATTTTTTAATGAGCTTGAAGCAGAATAATAACTATGCTCAAAGGGTCATTTCATGGTTTAATAAGCTCGAAATTAAAGGAAAGTATGCTCAAAATGGCTCCCATTGAAGGGTGATTTCTCAACATGACATTCAGTTATCGGTATTTTCGCCCAGTATAACTGTCAAGTAGAATAAATCCAACATAATGTAAATATGTTGGATTTGTTTCATCTAGCTAATGTATTCTTCGTCCAACTGAATTCACAGCTACTACTAGGAAAAGGTTCACCAGAATTAGATGAAGAAAGAGGATCAAGTTATACAGGCAAGTGAAATGAAGATTCAAGGCT
Organism: Pseudotsuga menziesii; assembly: GCA_001517045.1. NCBI lineage: Eukaryota > Viridiplantae > Streptophyta > Pinopsida > Pinales > Pinaceae > Pseudotsuga > Pseudotsuga menziesii. The sequence goes on along the minus strand of LPNX010642312.1, from coordinate 198,916 downwards.
TGACACAATGGAAGAATTCATTTCATTTTTTAATGACCTTGAAACAAAAAAGGAACTTTGCTCAAAATGACCTGTTTCCTTTTTTACACAAGCTTCAAATAGAATATAACTATGCTTTGGGACATCTGTTTCATTTTTTAACGAGCTTGACATATAATAGGAACTATGCTCACATGCATCTGTTTCATTTTTTAACGAGCTTGAAACAGAATGGGAACTATTCTCACATGCATCTGTTTCATTTTTTAATGATCTTGACACAGAATATGAACTATGATCGCAAGCATCTATTTCATTTTTTAACGAGATTGAAATAGAATGGGAACTATGCTCACAAGGCCTGCTTCATTTTTTAGCGAGCAGGACACAAAAAAGGAACTATGCTCTCATACCTGCTCTTACCCAACATGCTATCCATAGGTTGGTAAGTTTCCCCCATTACATAAAATCTAGTGTCTTAACCCCGGTATGATGTCCATAAACTAGAGCCATTCCCCCCATTTTACCTATGACGGGAAGAAGCTAACTAGAAGAAGGGGAAGGAATCACAAGAACATGCGGAATATTCAGGGCAGTCTGATTGCTAGGAATGATGCGATGGTGAGGTATAACAAAGGAAAGCTGATCAATGGTCACAATATTCCCATGATTGGGGAAAATGCATCACTCTAAAGAGTGTGGACACTGCATCCTTCATGGTGTAAAAATAATCACATGCAAGGAGCATATTGAAATATAAAGGACCTTGGACCAACATAACATCAATACAAACATTTTTACCTCCTAAAGTGAGAGGAAAATGACGAAGGATCCCTAAAGGTGCAGTAGGCCTGCAATTAAAATCCAGTATATAATAGGTGGATGGCAGAGGCTGAGGAGATCCTAAATATTTCCAAGCAGTTGAATATAGAATGCTAAAAAAATCCCCCTTGTCAACAATAGTGTGAAGCATTCGCCTAGCAGTAACATTCACAACTATCTGGAAAGGAACACTCGAATGAAGATGAGACTCTGTTAGGTTACTCTAGTAAAAGGAAATGACCTTAGTACTTGGAGAGGGTTCTGTTGAAAGAATAAAAATTTTCTCTTGTTGAGAACAATCAGAATGAATAATAAAAACTTTAGTAGGTTTTATTTCACTCTCTATTGGAAGAGAAGAACAAGACGAAGATTTGGTCAAAGCTACTACTTCAGTCTTAACACTCTCTGATGAAAGAGTGGGATCGAGCGGAGATGACATTGAATCAAAAAATTTAACTTCACTCTCCAAGGGAAGAGTGGGATCAACCACAAATGAATCTGAATCGACCACTTGGGATTCACTCTTGGAAGGAAGAGTAGGATCGACCATAGATGAAACCGAATTGACCATTTGGTAAACTAGTGGGATGTCAAATGACAACTTACAATAATCTATTGGAAGTTGTTTCTGAGGAATAGTAATATCTTCCAACAACTTAGAATATTCATCCATGTGAGGACAAAGTTAACTAAGGTGCATATCCTTACATAAAACGAAAGGATACCTGACTTTTCCCTTTCAACTCTTAAGAAAAGAGCCATTGATTGATGGGACATCATCAGCATGACGATTAGAGACTAATGTCATGAGTTTTTTAGACCATTCTTCTCACACAAGGTAAATAAATACCAGGGCAATCCTTGAGAAGGTGGTCACCCTTGCAAAGCTTGCAAGGGAATTTGGGCTTATGCAGTTCGGAAACAAGTACATCAATACTCCCAACATGATTACTAGTGGTTGGTGGGCTCCCAACATGATGCTCAGAGGTTGGAGTTGTGACCTTGTATTTATATTTCTTCTTCATAGCCTTCCTTTTTGTCTTATTCTTACCCAGCCATTTACTAACATTAGAGTTTTCAACAGGTGAAGAGGAAAAAAGGGAAGTTGATTCAACATATGATGAAGAAGGATAAGGATTAACATGAGGTTGATGCTCATGTGGTAAAGTTACAGGATCCGACACAAAGGATGTATTTGGTATGATAGGATTGGAGAATAACCATACAAGTAATCCTATAGTCAATCCAAGAAGGTTCAAAGTGGCCATGAAGGGTGTTGGAGACATTTACCACCATACACACTCTTTTTGGTCAAATTGGCCTAGTTAAACCACAATCCTAAGTATAATTGACATTAATTTACATCAGTGGAGCATTAATTGACATCATCCAACCACACCCATGCCTACCTACAGTCAAGGAGGCTAACTTAGACTTCTCCTATAGTCAAGGAGGCTAACTGGAGCACTCCAGGGGTGATCTGAGTGATATTAGTGCACCTAATTGCTAACTGGTGGTTACAATCAGTTCAACAAGTTAGTTAAGGTGCCTCCTCTCATTAAATATATTATTTAATGATGATTTATTATTATTTAATGATCTAGAGTCAACAGGGGCGCCTCCACCAACTTCTGATGATCAGTTCAGCTTCAGTTAACCTCATCGGGGTTCATTGAAGTCATTGAAGCATTAGCACTTGATGGTTGGATTTATATGACATGTGTTTGATCTCTTTCAGTTGAGATTTAGTTATTTATTGCACTCCAACTTCAGTTAGGGTTTGGTGAGTCAATTAGGGTTTTGGTCAAGTGGTTAACTGAGTGTGAACCAATGGCTTATAGTCAGTTAAGCTAGACTCACTCATTGAATTCGAATGACCTCCTTAGGTATTCGAATATCTAGCACTGAAAATCCATGAAAAGTGAGCAATAGCTCAAAAATCCAGCACTACACTAGAATCCAAGGCTTACGACTCAATACCCCAAGTAAAGAACTTGTTGATCAAGCTTGGTTGATTGACTATGCTGGGTGTGATGAAATCCTAGAATGTGCAGGCTGTTTGACCTTATTTTTCCCTTTCTGTTTTGATTTTCAGGTTTCTACAGGTGAAGCATTCGCTCCAGCACATTTAGATGGCCTCCTCAACAGATCTCTTGACTCCATACAATTTCCACTCATGGAAAAGTGTTATGGAGATTCAGTTGCACTCCAAAGGACTTTTTAGAGTCACCATGGACACTGAAGTTGAGCCTTGATCCAACATAGAAAAATCAAGATTCTTGAACAAGAAGGATGAAGCCTTCGGTTTCTTGTGCCTCTCTATTTCTCGAGACCTTCTCTTCCATATTACGGATTTGAAGACACCGAAAGAAATATGGGACAAATTGGAATCTCTATACATAAAGCATGATGACTTAAGGGTTTACCAGCTCGAAAATGAACTCATGTCTCTCCAACCTTCCAGTTTCAAGACTCTGAATGATTTCTTTACAAAGTTCAAGCATACTATTTTACTCTTGAAGGAATGCAACATGGAGAAGGAGGATGATCAGTTCATCCTTTCCATACTTTCCAAACTCGGGGCTGATTATTTAGTTTTTGTTTCTACATTCCGTGTGGGGAATCTCACAACCCCTGGATGGAAGATGCCTACACTCAATGCCTTCATTGAATCCCTAACAAATGAACATGACAAGCTTGTCCAGATGGGGATCATACGATCTTCCCATGATCAATCCCTACATGTCTCAGGGCCCAAAGATCTAAAGGGTAAAGGAAAGCAGCAGAAAAATTAGAAAACTAAATTTGATGCTCCCAAGCCTAGAGTTGAAAACCAGCAGCATGATGAATCTTTTGGCTCAAGGAAGAACAAAGGAAAAGGGAACAATGGGAAAGAAAAAGTCAAGTGTTTTTACTGTGGGAAGGGATTTCACCCTGAACATGCCTGCATGAAGAAAAGTCTTGATGAAGCAACCTCTCTCCTTGAGAGGAATCACATCAATCTTTCGAAGAGCTTTCAGAGGAGAGATCACCAAGATCGGGAACCATAGCATGAGAAAGGTCATGCCCTCATGGAAAGCAATTTGAAGTCCAAAGCACTGCTAATTGACTCTGCAGCTTCAAATCACATGATGGATGAAAAAGACTCATTTTCATCCTTAGAGAATGCAAATCCATCCCCATCCACATGGGAGATAACTCCACCATCATTTCCGAAGGACAAGGTACTTTAGATCTTGAAAATGGTTTTTCCTCTAATGTTTTGTGTGTACCATCTCTAGCGGCAAATCTCCTTGGTGTCTATCAGATGACACATACAGGAATTTCTAAGAGAGTCTCTTTCAGCCCAAATGATGTTGAGATAACATAAATTGCATCCGAGAAACTCATTGCAAAAGGCCTTGCAAATCATCATGCAAAATCCTATGAGTTCTCTCACTTTGTTGCGGATGCAAAGCCCAATGCTCTGCTAACTCATGGAAATGAGGTTAGTAGGCTATGGCATGAGAGGTTTGGCCATATTAATTTCAAATATTTGCAGAAATTACAGAAAAAATCCATGGTTTAAGGCCTCCCGGTCATCAAGGTGACCACGGGAATTTGCAAGGGCTGTGTGATTGGAAAACACCCTAAGCATAAGTTCAATCGGGGGAAGGCAAATTGAGCTACAAGAATATTGGGGCTGATACATTTTGATATCAGTGGCCCAATTCCTTTCACATCCATGAATGGATCAAGGTACCTCCTTACTTTTATTGATGATTTTTCAAGGTATACATGGGTTTTCTTTCTAAAAAAGAAATCAAAAGTATGTGAAATTTTTTCTAAATTGAAGGCCTTGATCGAAAATGCCTCTAGGCTTAAGATAAAGATATTGACATATGATAATTGAGGGGAGTATGTTAGTAATGAGTTTCTATACATATTCTCCAAAATTTGTATTCAGGTCTAGTATTCAATTCCCTACACTCCACAGCAGAACGGAGTAGCAGAAAGGAAGAACCGGTCTCTCAAGGAGATGACCACCTGTATGCTGGAGTCAAAGAAGATTTCTGCAAATTTGCGGGCTGAAGCCATGAATGTTGTAGCATACATTCAGAATAGGGTTCCACACTCATATTTGAAAGGAAATACTCCTTTCTAAGCATGCTTCAGACACAACCGGATGTGTCAAACCTACGGGTGTTTGGGTCCACTGCATGGGCCCAGATTCCGCTTGATAAAAGAAGGGCTTTGCAACCGCAAATCATAGAATGTATGTTTATTGGGTATCCTGATGAATATAAAGGATTAAATCTGTTGGATATCAAGAACAAATATATCATCATCGAGAGAAGTGTCACGTTCGATGAGCCTCTTCAGGAGATGGAACTAGTGAAGGAGAAAGTTGCTGAATTTCCTTCCTATTCTACTGAATATTTGGATGATGAAATTGGGGGTGAAGACCCTAATTTGGATCCTCCGATTTATGATATCAGTGTGAAACAATAATCATATGCTAAATCAGAACCTGAAGTGCAAAATAATCTTCCTACATGGGCCCAACAAATACTCTCCTCCGCAAAAGACAACATTGGAAATCCGGATGATCCAAGGAGAACCCGGTCTGATTTCCAAAGAGCAGGTATTGTGCTCTCTTTTTCTGATAATTTTCTATCTGAAAATTGCTATTTGATGATTATTTTAGATCCAAAATCCTACTACCATTCTTGAAATGATCCAATATGGCAAGTTTCCATGGATGAAGAGATGAATTCTCTTCAGAAAAACACTACTTGGGAGCTAGTTTCTCTTCCTCCGAGAAGGAAATTGGTTCAATGCAAGTGGGTGTTTTGGACAAAGGTTGCTGCTAATGGAAGCACCTACAAATTTAAGGCAAGGCTGGTAGAAAAATGTTTCTCTAAAGTCCAAGGAGTGGACTACCATGAGACCTTTGCACTGGTTGCAAAAATGGACTCCATCCGCCTTGTTTTGGCAATTTCAACATCCAAGCATTGGGAGGTGCATCACATGGATGTTAAGTTAGAATTTCTACATGGATATATTCATGAGGAAATATACATAAAGTAGCCTAAGGGATACATCATGGATCCATCTTTGGTTTCAAGCTAAAGAAGTCACTATACAGGTTAAAACAGGCCCCAAGAGAGTGGTATTCCAAGATGGATGCCTTTTTTCTCTCGCAAAACTTTCAGAGATGTAGATCAGATCCAAATTTGCATTTAAAGAAGAATGATGGTCATATAATTATAATTGTTTTATATTTTTATGTCTTACTAATCACAGGTAGCACAGTTTCCTCCATTTCAGCCATCAAAACTGCTCTCCACAATCCCTTTGAAATAAGTGATTTGGGGCTTCTAAAACAATTTTTGGGGCTCGAAATCGAGCAAAATTTTGATGGGATTATGGTCACTCAGTACAAATACACTTAATACCTGTTAGTCAATTTTAACATGGCTGAATGTAGGCCTGCAACATTCCATTTCCTTTCAAGGATCAGCCTTGAAGAAGGAAAACACACACCTCCCATGGACTGCACTATCTATCGACAACTGATTGGTAGCTTGTTGTACTTGACACATTCTAGGCATGATATTTGTTATGTCATGAATGTTGTATCAAGATACATGCAGAAGCCTCATGATATTCATTGGAAGGTAGCCAAAAGGATCCTCTAGTATATTCAGGGAACCAGGACCTACGGCATTCACTATGCTGCAGACTCCGAGCTAGAGCTGGTTGGATACACAGATTTTGATTGGGCGGGTGATTCTATTGATAGTGCTATGGAAGACTTTGTTTTGCTTGATTCTATTTATTTTTGGTGGTGGCCCCATTTTCTGATCAAGAAAAAAGCAGGTTTCCATAGCACTATCTTCAGCAGAGGCCGAGTATTGAGGAGCGGTGAATGCTTGCATCCAAGCAGTTTGGTTGCAAGGCATTATTTCAGAGTTTGATCTTGGTAGTAATTTTTCCACTATCCTCTTTTGTGACAACCAGAGTGCTATTAATATATCCATGGATCCAGTTACCAGGAAGAGGACCAAGCATGTAGAGATTCACATGCACTACATCAGGGAGCTAGTGCATGACAAGACCATCATTCTGCAATACTACCCGACTAATGAGAAGATTGCAGACATATTCACCAAGAGCTTTTCAGAAAAGAAGTTCACTTACCTCCATTCATTATTGGGGGTGAGTTCATCAAGGTGATTCAGACTACTTTCAGTGTTCAACTTGAGGGGGGGTTTTTCCCACTGGGTTTTCCCTCTTTCCCTCACTTAGTTTGTTTTGAGCATTGTTTTAGTTTCAGCATTGTACAGGGTGACCTATGGCCTTAGTTTTCATGGCCCTAGAATTTTTATGCTTTTTTTTTCTAACTCCTCTTGAGTATAGCTTAAGGGGGGGTGTTGGAGACATTTACCACCATACACACTCTTTTTGGTCAAATTGGCCTAGTTAAACCACTACCCTAAGTATAATTGCCATTAGTGGAGCATTAATTGACATCATCCAGTCACACCCATGCCTACCTACAGTCAAGGAGGCTAACTAGAGCACTCTAGGGATGATCTGAGTGATATTAATGCACCTATTTTCTAACTGGTGGTTATAATCAGTTCAAATAGTAAGTTAAGGAGTCTCCTCTCATTAAATATATTATTTAATGATATGGAGTCAACAGGGGCGCCTCCACCAACTTCTGATGATCAGTTCAGCTTCATTTAACCTCATTGGGGTTCATTGAAGTCATTGAAGCACTAGCACTTGATGGTTGGCTTGCTATGACATGTGTTTGATCTCTTTTAGTTGAGGTTTAGTCATTTATTGCACTCTGACTTTAGTTAGGGTTTGGTGAGTCAATTAAGGTTTTGGTCAAGTGGTTAACTGAGTGTGAACCAATGTCTTACAGTCAGTTAAGCTAGAATCACTCATTGAATTCGAATGAACTCCTTAGGTATTTGAATTCCTCATTGATTCAAGCTATTTCTTGACATTGTTATTGTAATTATTCATTTTTTATTGAATATACAGAGAGGAAACCATTCTGGTTCCGATTAACACCATTTCTGAGTTATTGTTGATTATTTCTTGATGAGATTGATTATTTATTCCTAGATCAATGTGCAATATTAATAAAGGGATGACAAAAAACCCCACAAGGGGGAGAAACAAAAGGCATACACTGAAAAGGGGCCTCTTGACTAGTGGTCTTGTGAAAGTCTCCCATATATGAACTCTATAAGAATATATGAAGTACCACACAAAACAAACACTAATCAAGTCTAAAAGAAACAAAAAAACTGTGTGAATAGGAGTGGATGAATGGTCAGGATCCTCACGGGATTATCAAGGCTTCACAACTTGCTATATACCGTAGGGTCCAAAAGTAAAATGCATTGAGGAGGATCAACCATCCCTCACCTGAATACCTGAATACCTGGATGACACATGTGTAGCAATATCCCTGAGTGCTATTCTTAGTGTATTGTTATGCCAAGATGGCCAAAAGGTTAACTCACTTGTTCACAAGAATCCTAAGAGGGTCTCCCAATATACACTAGGTACGGGGGAGCTCAAATCCATAGTGGTGCTTTCTAATGCACAACCATTTGAAAGGGTACCTCCGATATGCAATCTAGTATGTGAAGTATCTTTCGATATACCTCAAGGGTACATGAAAGGCCATTTGATATACCGACAGTACATGGAGGAACCACTTAGTCCTCGGAATGCAGTGTAGGCGTAAAATGACAACTACCATGCTTAATGACACCGAAACACGTCACTATCTTACAAATAGTTAGTAAATGATTTTAAACCTAAACTAGCATTAATTTCATCTTAAGTGGTTAAGTGGATGCATGAGGTGTAGACATGAAATGTAAAAATAATGCAAATCCTAGCTACATGACGATGTGATGACGATGCACATTTCTCTTTCGATGAAATTTACCTAAGGTAGGGAAATACCTTTCTGTTCAAACCAACATGAATGCAAGTCGTAAGGAAAAGAAAAAGTCCTTCCTAGATTGCTATAACTCTATATTTCTGCAATAATAAGCCAAAAAGAGAAAAGAAATCGAAGATGTGGCTAATATTAATGATGCACAAAAGAGAAAATAACGAAGCACTTCAATTTTCAAATGTATGTGTCAAAATGGAACTTTGATAACTAAATACTTCTTAGATATATGAATAGAAAGCAAGAGAATTTATACAACACCCTACTCATTCATAAATAAAAAAATAAAGATGACAAGCATCCACAAAACTTGAAAGATACTCAAATTCTAAAAAACTCAAACCGATACCAAAACATACACATGAAAATGAAATGTATATTTTCCAATTCCAACGAATAATATCTACAGAAAGGAGAAATAGGTTTCAAGAAAAGAAAATAATGTAAAATCAAATGCAAGAAACATAAAATCTTCTTTGAATGCAAAGAGAATATAACACTTCACATTAGAGGAAATTTCAACTCAAAATGGGCCTTTTAACTTTGATTCAAATTCCATGTCATCATGTGTTAGCCAATGAAATTGATATAAATTTGAAATACCGTATAGTTCTTAAACACTTTTTTAATATAAATTTGGGGATAGGTATCATAAAAAATCTACTTTTTTTTGTATTTTTGACATATCTCCCCGTGTTTTTACTCAAATTTTGATCAGGAGAGCTGGTTGGATGAGAAATTAAATTTCGCATTCAACAAGTACCCATTCGACATACTTTTGACAGATCCCACTACCCCAAAAACAAGAAATACCTGAAAAATATGATCACATTTTTTCAAGTATTTTTTGTTTTTGGGGTAGCGGGGTCCGTCAAAAGTATGCTGAGTGGGTACTCGTTGGATGCGGAATTTAATTATGCATCCAACGAGCTCTCCCGATTGAAATTTGAGTAAAAACACAGGGATATATGTCAAAAATACAAACAAAAAAGTAGTTTTTTTCTTTTCTTCCTCCAAAATTAATAAATATTATTTTATTATTTTAACTATTATTTTATTAATTCTTTTTAGGAGGCCCATTTTGATTTTAAATTTCCTCTAATGTTTTCATCAAAAAGTAAGCCAAAAAACACTGCAAAATCAAAACACAACAACCAAGTTTTGAAATGAAAAAGGTATGAAAAGACCTACGTGGCACCGCTTCTCAAGGGTTGATGACAAAGTGGTCTTGGCTCACCATCACTTCTCGTCCACTACAACGGAGTGGTGGCACCACTTCCTGAATGGTTTAGATCTAGAACAAATGAGTTACAACAGAGTTGGGCGACTTCCCCTAAAAGTTGTGGAGATATGGAATGAGTCTCTTTGGTGGAGTGATGTAGCTGTTTCCTATGGTGATGTCTCTTCATGGACGTAACTGCACAATCACATGAAACAAACAAATAAGATAAAAAGGGACTAGAATATAATCCACTATTCTATGTCAGTGACTAAGAAATCCAACAATAAAATACATGATTATAACATAACATACTTTATGGGAAAGGAACCAACTTTGCCATTAGAGGAAATTTGGGGTCTAAAATGGGCCTTATAAGAAAACGCGCGAACAATAAATTTTTTAAGTTGGAATTCAGGAAGCAATAGAATTTCAATAAAATGAGTCAACCATAATGGTTGAATTGACATATTTGTCATAAAAGAAAACTACATTTTTTGTTTGTATTTTCGACATATCTTCCTGTGTTTTTACTCTGATTCTGAGCAGGAGAGCTCATTGGATATGGAATTTAATTCCGCATCCAACGAGTACCCACATTGCATACTTTTGATGAACCTTGCTAGCCCAAAAATAAGAAATACCTGAAAAACGTGATGATGACATCATCATCATGTTTTTCAGGTATTTCTTATTTTTGGGGTAGCGAGGTTTGTCGAAAGTATGCAGTGTGGGTACTCGTTGGATGCAGAATTAAATTACACATCCAATGACCTCTCCTTCTTGGAATTTGAGTAAAAATACAGGGATATATGTCAAAAATATGGATAAAAAGGTATTTTTTTCATTCTTCCTCCAAAATTAATAACTATTATTTTATTATTTTACTTTGGAGACCCATTTTAGACCTCAAGTTTCCTCTAATGATTAGATATGAGGAAAAAGTTTACAATCTTCACCTTAGTGTTGATATTCTCTTTCACATGCCAATTCCTTGTCCCCAAAAGCTTCAACTTGTTCCTTCTATGCTCACCCTATTGATTTGAATCCAACAACATAAATTTTCTCTCCCTCAACCTTGGGGTTTGATCCTGCTTTTATATTCCTTGGGTGGATAGGGATGGTTGAGTAAATGGTGGGTGAGGTGGATAGGAGATCCCAAAAGGATGGATTTCAAGTCGAAGTGGTCCTCAGGTGTAGGGATAAGGGTGCCACAAAGCCTTCCTTCGAGAAGCTTCATGGAAACCTCTCTTTTTTCACTTTTTACCAAGGGCACCGCTTCTTTTACACTATAATAAAGTGGTGACAGGGAATAATTGCTCCTTGAACAAGAGGTAAAGGCAGTGGCACCACCTACTGTTAAGAGACCGCAGGAATTACTAAAGAAGGTAACGCTCCTTGACTTAAGGGCAAAAGCAGTGCTGTATTTTCATATGTAAGATTGAATTCTAGGCCACTATGTTCACTTCACAACTTGGGACTTATGGAAAATACTGATGTTTGGGACCTCATCACATGATGATGATGAGATTTATGTGTAACAGTGGCCTTTACACTTGTCATGACAACATCATTTCTTCACTCTTATTATCGAATCCACTTGATAGAATTTGATGGTTAATATAATGGAAATGATTACATAACTCCCACAAAAATAACATAAATTTAAACTATCGAAATTCATTTTAAAACAAAATGAAATACATTTTAAAACAAAATGAAATACATACATAAGGAGTTTCTAATATAAAAATGGTCAACTTCACTATAACATGATTTCTTAACAAACATTTCAATTATGTTACAGTAAAATGTATTTACATTATAGGTGTTATGTACGAGAATAAATACGGATGGTGCAACCTAAGGAAGACACTAAATCATTTTGTGTTTTGGAAATGAAACCCAAAATTCTGCATTTCCGGCACCTGTTCCAGCACTGAATCCAACACTCTCGTCATTAAGCCAAAAAGCCGATTTTAGGCTCAATTGATGATAAATCCATGAAGAATCTAGAGAAACCGTTCGAAACACACTTCCCAAATAGGTTGATTTACCTTTTTGTATGATGTATTTTGAAATTTATCAACAGATTGGGAGGAATTTACATCTGATTGGGGCGTATTTTTCTAGATTATGTGCATGACTGATTTTCCAAATTAAATGATTTGTTGAGAGACACAAAGCTTGGGGGATTCGGTTTTGATATTCTAATATGAGTATGAATGTATAAATGAAGGCGTGAATAGGATCTAGGGATGATTAAGTGTGTAAAGAAGAGAAATTAATTGTACTGGGGAGCTATTATCATTTGTAATGGAGGAGTGCTTGTAATTCCTTGGAGTTTTAGGTCAATGAGAATAAGTTGATATTCTTGCACATGTTGTAGATTATTCTTTAGTGTTGTATATCTCTTCCACAATGCAAACCAATTTTGGAAGCCCCCCCATTCTTTGGTATGCATTGTGTTATGCCTGTCTTTATATTATCATTTTATATTTCAGTTTTTTAGATATCAATTCTAGTTTTTGTTTTGATTTCTGTGTTATACTTGTCTTTACATTATAATTTAACATTTCAGTTTATATATTTCAATTATAGTTTTCGTTTTGATTTCATTTAACATAATTAGAATAGTTTTTTTTAGAATTAGTTTCCTTATTACCATATTTTCCATTTAGTAAATTATCTTCAAGCTTGGTGATATGTTGCTCTCTTTTATTTTCTTATTTATGTTCATTATTTTCTATTTTTCTTTTATTTGCACTTGATTTGATTCAATGATTATTTCTTGATGCAATTCAATTGTGTTGTCTAACATTTGAATTTGGAGAATCATCTTTAAAAGAAAAACACACACAATTCCATTGCAAATGCCTCCTCTTTCACCAAATACATTTCAGTTTTAAAGCATACTCTGTTTTACTAGTTTCTTAAGTTTTGTTATAAAAAAAACAATGATTTGATCTAAAAGATATTGTGCGCACAATCAATTCAATTCAAGCATTAGTGTTCTATTGAAATATCAATTTTAATACAACAGTCTGTTTTGTATTAACCTCATGTTCATGCATACAATTAAAACATAAATAGATTCTCCTTAATGTTGGAAACCATATTTTGACAATAAACTAGTCGCTTGCTTTGTAATTGATTTTCTGTCAGGACTTTTGAATTGGTCCAAGTGAATCTCTCTTATGTTTAAAATGAAAACGAAACACGACTATATATATATATATATATATATATATCATTGAATCTTATTTAAATTCTTAGAAAACAACAAGATTCACATGACTTTATTTAATTAACGAACTAGATGATGGCATTTTAAATTTGATTACCCACACACTTTGAATCATCAAATGATTCACGGATAATTATAATCAAGTTTAAAGCATATGAGTTACAATTTATAGATATGGAATTATTTAATGTATTAATCAATTGATGTTCACATATTGAAGGACTAATAAGGTTATGAGTACAAATTTGGTGCACAACGGAGTTTGTTTTGAAAGTATGGTGAATTGATGTTTGATTAAATTAAATTTTCTTAGGAATTGATTTAATTTCAATGTATTTTATGCTTAGATTGGATTGAATAAGATTGTTTATTTTCAGATTTGAACTTCCTCTTGAGATTTGAATTAGATTTGTTACTTACATGAATAGATAGAAGTATATTTTATATTAGTAATTTCCTTTTAGAGTTAATACATGCTTAGATTGAATAATCATTCTAGAAACAATTTCATTAGAAGGTGTTATTGGTACCAACTGGTACAAGTTTAGAAAAACTAGTTTTGTGATTAGGAAAAAGTAATTGTAAGGTTATTTTACTTAAAGTTTTATTTGGTTTGATTACGTTCTTAACACTTGAACCCACAACAATTGATTTGATTTTCTTGTTCCTTGATAATAGAATTGTTTTGAAGTAAGTAGGAAATCTTTGGTGTCAATTGGATTTTCTTAAATCTCTTGCGTTTGGAATTTTCTAGTAGTTTCAATCACCAACGTAGTGATTAATGACCTAACTCAAGAGATATGGTCACCCTATGATGGGTTTCCTCTCAAGATGATTGGGCTAGTTTCAATAATTTTATGTATTTTCCATCATTAGATTAAGCTATATCACTTTGACCCTGCACACACTGTGCTTGTACCTCGAAGCTTACGAGCTCCATTTGACAATTAAGTGTCCAAATAGATAGCATATATTTTACTCGACACCCTTTAGGAAGGACAATTTATCAGGGGATATAGAAGTGGATAGAATGGGCCTTATGTTGCTGGAAATAATAACAAAAAATAATTTGTAGACACAATTGCAAAGTGATATACATCGATAGTGTTCTCATTTGATCGCATAGTCCACCTAAGGGATTAATGATATAAAGGTGGGATTAAATACAAAAAGAAAATTTCCTTCCTCTCTAGAATCCTACATAACAGGTAGTAGATCAAGTTAGAAAAGAGCCAAAAATCCACTGAAAATATTGATCCACCAACCATCGGGCCTAGGGATCTTATCCTTTTGCATATCACTGATAACAACTATTAAATATTCTATGTTGATATTGTTTGTTATAGATGATTTTACCACACATGGTTGATCACATATTTATGGCCTTCCCTGTCCCTCTGTAGACTCTTTAGACCCCATGGACTGATATTATACTTTGATGTTTCCAAGTTCATCCCTAAAAACCCCTGTTTATTATTGTACGTGACTTTTAAACCCATACTCGCATGTACACGTGACTTTTGACCTCAAACCCGCATACATCGAGATGTGTGCATAAATCCAAATATTTTTGTAGTTTTCCTTCATGTGTTTTTGAACCAATTGATTCTTGTCCTTCCATATTCCTTGAGATCACTCGGATTTGACCCTCCATTAACCCTTTGGAGTGCTATATAAGGAAACGATTGGATACATTGAAGAGGAGGAATTGGAGAGAAGCAAAACTACAGTCCATTGTTTCCATAGCTTGCATATACTTGAGTCTTCATCCCTTTGTCCCTTTGGAGCACTTTGTGTCCTTCCCAAGCTTTCCTTTTCTTGTGATCTTGCTATCGAGAGATGGAGGATTGAGGTGGTGGAGGCCCATCTGGAAGACTCGGTTTCTCTAGTTTGTAGACGTGCCAACGGAGGTTGTCACTTGTGTAATCTCTGATTTGATTAATAGAAATATATTTTCCTATCCAATAATGTGCATTTGAATGAATATTGAATCCATGGATATGTTTAATTTATTATATATTGTTGATTATATATGCTACAATAGATATAACACCATATTATATAACATGCTTGTCTTATTTGTTGTTGTTGAGAGAAAATTGCTAGTGCAAGCAGGATTGGAAAGAGATCAATGGGGATCTACTTCAACCATTTGGAATAAGGTATGATCCAAGGTCCCTTAGTGTTAGATGTTCAATTTCTCTTGCATATTGGGAAATGATTGATTTCTCATGTCTAGCTATGTGTTGTGGTACACCCCAAGCCATAGGAAGTTTCTCCATAACAGAATTAGCAACTCTGCTGGGGAGGTTCCTAGTTGTTTCTCTTTGGGGGTTTTTGGTATTCAATGTACTTGAATTTCTCTAATTTCTTTGTTTATGTGTCGGTTCTGGGGGCAGGTTTGCCCAGTATTTGTGCTGAAGGAGTAAATTTTGTCTTAGCTTGTATGTTTTCCCTATTTTTATTCCTTTTTATTCCTGTATGCAAGTTTTATTAGAATTTTATCATTTAAGCAATATGATATTAGGATCTTATCTGAGAGAATAACATGCACAATAATAATCACAAGAGACAAGAGACACTAATAATTTTCATCAGGGAAACCATAAAGGAGAAAACCTCACAACTTCCTCAGAGATAGAATGAGCACCAGTAGAAAAAGTAAAACTTGAAAACATAAAGATGATCTCCGATAGTTGATATCTCTCACTTATGCCAGCACTTCCTCCCTCACTCATGCACCCCAGTTGAGTGAGTGTGTGTGACAAATAGAAAGTCTCACTCTCTATTTATACTAGTTTCTGACTTGACAATTACTTACCAGGGCCGACATCTCTAGGAGAGTCTAATAAGCCTAGTGCCCCTCAAATGTGGGGAATTCCCCCCCATGATCAATAAGGAGCGTTAACCTCCACTCAATTTTGGGGACTATTTCCCTGACTTACAATGGAGGGTTAACGTTATTGACTCTACATGACTTTATTATATTAATGACTCTCCCGATAGGAACATCGGGGTACAATACAAATAATTCTCCCGATAGGAATATCGAGGTACAATATAATATATACAAGTGAATACATTATAAAGTTACAAATACATCAACACTCCCTTTTAACTAGGAAGGTATTCTCTTGACACAATACATCATCACAAGTCTTCGTCACTAGATCAAGTCTGGATCATCATCAAAGTTGGATCATCACTAGATCGTCATCACTGGATCATCATCAAAGCTGGATCATCATTAGATCATCCTCACTAGATCATCATCAAATCTGGATCATCAACAAAGATGGGTCATCAATGGAGCATCATCATCATCATCATTGCTTCCGCTATCTTGATCAACTGGTGCTATCTCTAAATTCTTCTCACCATAGGAAGTTCTACAGAGCCAACCCTTTTACATGCTAGTTGTAGGCCCTTACTCCATGTAGGTATTCATCTTCTTCAGCACTTATATATGACCATGGGAGGAACAAACCCAACATCCATGTCAAAAAGGCCCACCCAACACTTACATATGGCCATGGGAGGAACAAATTCATCATCCATGTCAGAAAGGAATGCCCAGCACTCACATCCATCGGCATGCTATGACACACCATATACCATTCATATGAAGGCCCAACACTTACATCCACTGGCATTATAGGACACACCATCTATCATACAAGGAAAGTCCCAACACTTACATATACTAGCATGATAGGACATACCATCTATCATCCATAGAAAGGACCATCACTTACATCTACTGGCATAGTACGACACACCATCTACTATCCAGAGAAAGGCCCAACACTTACATTTGACCCAGTCAAAAAGTCCCAGCGCTTACATATGACCTAGTCAGAAAGGCCGAGCACTTATATCCTCTAGCATAGTAGGACACACCATCTACTATCCAAGGAAAGGCTCAACACTTACATACACTAGCATGGTAGGACACATCATCTACCATCTAGAGAAAAGGATATGAACTTACATCCACCGACATGATAGGACACTCCATCTATCATCCAAGGAAAGGCTCTATACTTATATCTGACCATGGGAGGCCCACCTGCCACCATGTTAGAAGGGATGCACTTACATATGACCATGGGAGGACCTACCTACAACCATGTCAGAAGGGATTCGCAATTACATATGACCATGGGAGGACCCACCTACCACCATGTCAGAAAGGCTCTGCACTTACATCTGAACATGGGAGGACCCACCTACCACCATGTCAGAGGGGCTCAGCACTTACATATGACCATGGGAGGACTCTCCTACCACCATTTCATAAGGGCTCTGCACTTACATCTGAACATGGGAGGACCCGCCTACCACCATGTCAGAAGGGCTCACAAACTCATCACTTCACCTTGGAAGGAACCTCAATCTGGAAAACACCAAGCTTCTCCTAGAAATAATCGAACATCATTATGGCCATTTCTAGCATAGAATCAAATCAGGATTGATTACGTTCAAGGATTACTTGCAAGCTTCACTAGGACTGATTACATCTGAGGAAAACCTACATGACCGTTTACATCTGAGCAATCTACGAGCTTCACTAAGATTTTATGCTTAGACAACTTGTCTCACCGGCTATGCTATAACTCCCTCTTTTGAGAGACTTCGATCTGGATCCCAAACTGGATCTTCACTTCTCCTCTCTCCTAAGTAGTTGAGCAAGTAGAAACATATTTTTCCTTGGCTATACTCAGCGCCATGCATTACTCCTTCTTGATAAAACAAGAGATCACACCTAATCCCATATTGAAGGAGCACCCCAAATTGCTCTTCCTGTCAATTGAAATTCCCAATATGAATCCACATAACCCTCCAGGTTAATATTATGATTCATATCATACTTGATCCCATACTCAAATGTACCCTTCAGGTACCTTAGAATATGCTTTACAGCAATTAGGTGAACATGTCTCGGATCTGTCAACAACTGGCTGAATGTGTTCACAACAAATCAAATATCTGGTCTCATATTCGTTAGGTACATCAATGACCCAATCATCTGACAGTACATCATAGCATCGACCATCTCTGATGAAGCAACACAATATATTTAGGTTCGATGTCATAGGTGTGGTCATGGCCTTACATTCGATCATCCTAAACCTCTTTAGGATATCCAATGCATAATTCCCTTGTCCCAGGAAGATTCCCTCTGCATTCTACCACACCTCCATGCCTAGAATTTAGTGCATCATATCCAAGTCCTTGATCTCAAACTCAATAGCAAGTCTCCTTCTTGTAATTTTAATGAGTTCCTAATTTCTACCAGGAACAAGTCATCGACATATAACAAGAGCATCACTGGTCTTCAACCTTGGAGTAAAGGCTAGAATCCTCTTTACTCTCAGTAAATCCTAGAGCCATTAGTAATATGTCCATCCTGTCGTAGCCTGAGATATAGAAATTCTCCCTAGGTATCGTGTTTAGGGATTAATATTGGGAGAGGCTTGAACCTTAATTTGGAGGAATCATATCTCTCCAAATACAGCGAATCGGAGGCTAAAATTTGTACATAGGGTACATCAATAATTTATCCTCGACATGTGAAAATTTAAGCTCTTGATCCTTCTTCAATATTGAGATATAGTGAATGTACCAAAACTACTAGTTTTATTATTTTAGGGTTTTTTAGGCCGAGGTCAAACTAGGCTTTGACTTTCCTGGAGTTTTACTCAACCAAAAGCTTCAAACTTGGTCTCTAAACTTTGATTTTTATGAGGAGAGAAATCCTATGCCATACTCACTCAAAAAATCCTCTTCTGTAAAAAACACTAATTTCCCATAGCAGTAGCTAAAAATGTTCGGAATCAAATTCTGCTTCAACAGAAAGATGTGCCCTTCAATGGAGAGTTAACCTAGCCTCCTTTTGATGATGATCTATGGATAGAGACCCAAAAAGTAAGAATCCCTATCTTCTGTAGCTGGATAGTGTCTTCTTCTCAGGTTAGCTCTGATACCATGTTATATTTTTATCATTTAATCAATATGATCTTAGGATCTTATCTCAGAGAATAACACACACAACACTAATCACAAGAGACAAGAGACACAAACAATTTTCCTCAGGGAAACCATACAGGAGAAAACCCCAGAACTTTGTTAGATATAGAATGAGCACTAGTAGCAAAAGTAAAACCAGAAAACATAAAGATGATCTCTGACAACTGATCTCTCTCACTTGTGCTAGCACTTCCTCTCTCACCCATGTGCCCCAGTTGAGAGAGTGTGTGTGACAAATAGAGAGTATCATGCTCTATTTATACTAGTTTCTGACTTCACAATTACTTACCAGGGCCAAAATCCCTATGTGAGTCTAATAACCCTAGTACCCCTCAACTATGGGGACTTTTCCCCCCTGATCAACAAGGAGGGTTAACTTCAACTCAGTTGTGGGGACTATTTCCTTGACTTACAACAAAAGGTTAACCTTATTTACTTTACATGACTTTATTATATTAATGACTCTCCCGATAGGAACATCGGGGTACAATATAAGATATTACAAATATACAAATACATCAACAGTTTTAGCTTTCCAGTCGCATATACATGCAATGTTTCCTTGAACAGTCGCGTATGGACGCTGGTTTATTGAGAACAGTCGCATATGCCTTGATTTTGAGCCTTAGTAGGAGTATTAAGCGATGCTGGGTGAGTTTGGATGATTGCTGAGTCTTCTTGGATGCTTCTAGATTATGTATACACTATTTTACCTTGGTGCTTTGCTTGGCTATTGTTTGTGAGTGGTTGCAGAGTCTGAGGGTTGTAGAGTCATGTTTTTGCTTTCATATATCATTTAATTAAAAAAAATATTTTTCTTTTTTCATAGTTATGCATTGCTTGGATTTTGCATTGGCACGGTACTCGCATTAGGTTTGCTTGGTGATGTATAGTCATATTTTCATATAGGAATGATTGCACTTACATTTGAAGGAAACATTTTTCACTTCATGTAGTAGCATACCCTGTTTTTCATTCTACACATTGCATTTGCATTTCTTTTTAGGTGTGCATTTTACTTCATGTTGTGTCATAACTTCATAAGTTGCACGACCATTACCCTTTGAGTAATCACAACCAAATAAAATCAACGCTTAATAAAATGAATTACACTCATTTATTTTCTAGGGTGCATCAAGAAGAAAAGGTTTTAGGGTCTTGGAATAGTTCATTGTGAGTCAATTCTCCAAGACCACTAAAAAACAATTAGGTGTCTGTCTAGGTGAGAGTGTGAAACCCTTGGTATAATTAGTGTTTCTTAGGATGCTCCTCTTACATGGGAGTTAAGCATGAGGAAGTGCACGTGATTGTGATTGGGATGACCCCTGGTCACTTTCTGTGATCACCAGATATATTTCTAGGATTGTATTCATATCTGGGGGCCTTTGAGGTATTGACTGGTGCACACCTGGGGTACCAGTTGTGCTTTCAGGATTTGGGATTTTCTACCGTACCCATAATCTTGATCCCGTCTGCGAATGTCTTCCTGAGCATTATTTATATTAAGGTTACCTTAGTTGCCTTACCTAGGTTATCAAGGGGGTATTTGGAGAGGTTATTTTACAGGTGTCCTGGCGAGGTAGGTGTTGGACAACACAGTCGCTATATGAATTGAAGCTGAAGGCCACTATAATTGGTTACGAACCTCTGCTTATTATGTATTGGAGTCTCAAGCCTCTGCTAGGCGAGATATACCTACTTCATTCGGGAGCTCACTTATCCTACCCTTGGTTTGGCTGTAGTTTGGATTTAAATTTTCTTAGGTGTGTGCTCTATGCACACTAGTTTTCTTAGGGTTGCGTAGATAGATCGAGTCTTTTTTTTGTTGATTCATTATGGATCCGGGTGTGGTTCCTCGCTGCTCTTGTCATTTAGCAGGTCTTTCACCTTCTACTTCTCCTCCTCCCTTAGGAGAGAGAGCCAGAAATTCCGGGTGGACTAGTCATCACTTTGATTCACACAGAGATCTCACCATGAGTCATCATGGGTCTGAGGTCCTGGAGCTTCCCCGTTCCCCGCCTCTAGAAATAGAAGTTGAAACTTCAAGCACATATGGGACTCCGCCTGAGTCTGGTCCTTATAGGGCTCGACTGTCACAAGAAGATTTATCACAGTTTCATGATTACATTAACTCCAACCCACGGTATTGGTTTTACTATCCGAGAAAAGAGACTCACCATGCACCCAATAGCACTAGCCATATTAGGAATGGCATGCCTGATATTCTTGATACTACTCTGACACCTCACGTCGAATCCATTGGTGACCTTGGTACTATTCCTGGGGGCATGTCCATTCCTTTCCATGTAGAGAGGTTTGGTAATAGTAGTCACATTGCACCGTCCACTCCAGCAGTAGAAATTCCTTCACACACACAACCCAGACCTAGCACTAGTTTTCCAATTCGAGGACCTCAGCCAAGACATGTGAATATTGGGGGTACAAGCTATGTTCCTTCACATATTCCATCGCGTTCTCAACCCATTCCTTCAAATTCCTTTTTGACTCATCCTCTTCCTAACTCTAGTGGTCCTTCGGGCAGGAGTTCTACTATAATCCATGTCTGTCCTACATCTTCTAATGCCATAGTGTCACAAGGCCAAGTGCGTACTTATATGTCAGTAGGTTATATACCTACTTATTGACCATCTCATGGAACATCTTGTGGACCATATTAGGGTCTATCCTATGGAGCTTCCCATGGACCTTTTTATGGACCTTATTATGAACAAAACTTTCAACCGTATGGGTACAGGTATCAACAACCCGCTTACACTTATAACTATGGATTTGTAGCACCTCATACTCAAGGTACTCTGCATTACAATGCTTTCATGCAACCCTTCATGGGTCATATGTGAGGATGTTACTATCCCACTGGACAAGACAATGGTGTGTATAGAAATCAACCTTATCCAAACCAGTCCTATCAAGGAGCATGGCATCAACCGACTCAACCTAGGCTTCCTTTCCTTGCGACCTTAAACCTACCTGATTTTTCGATATTGACAAATGATCCTATGTCTCATGATCTGGCATGGCCAACAGTCCCTTGGACAGCTTCCTTCGTACATTCCCAAGTTCGAAGGTAAGTTTGGTGAAGATCCTAGTGAACATTTCACAACCTTCCACCTTTGGTGCTCTTCTAATTCCTTAAGTAATGACTCCATGTGTTTGATGCTATTTCAATGCACCCTCACGGGTCTTGAAATGAAATGGTATATAGAGTTACCCAGGGGGACCTATACTATGTTTTATGACCTTTCCATGACTTTTATTAATCACTTCCATTTACCCGTATGTTACGACGTTGGAACCAAACTCTTCTTGACCTTCCAGCAAGAGAAAGCCACGCATATTTCAAATCATATTCAAGAGTGGCATAGACAAAAATGATTAATTAAATCCTTTATAACACCATAGTTTCTTATAGAGTGGTTCCTCAAATCATTGTTACCTTGTATTGTTAAGGATGTTTCCATATCCAGAGTTCAAAATGAGGACCAAGATATTTTTAGTGCCCAAGAGTTGGATTTTATCTATGCTCAGTCTAGACTCTTGTATGAGATTATCCTTAATGCTTCAAGATCCAATTTCAACCCCAAGATTAAACATGTGCCACATGCCAATGGTATTGTTGGCTCCACAAGTAGCAAACATATAGACTCTGTTACGAAACAAGTGAGCCAGTTATTGCTTAACCATCCTATGTTGGGACAAGCCACAGATTCGTCCCATCCTACCCAATCGCCGAGTGTGCTTTCAGTGCAAACGTCGAACCCAAAAGGAAACCAACAGCCCGAAAGGTATAAAAAGAAAGGAAAAAATAATCATACGGGTGGAAATAAAAATGAAAATGGTAATAATAATGACAAGAACACGAACAATGTTGGGGGGATAAGAATCCTAAGTGTAAGGTGAATTTTCCTTGTAAGTTGTGCAAGGACAATCACCTCACTCACTTGTGCCCTTGTATGGAGGATGCCTTAAAGTTCATAGCACAGGGCCTAGTTGTCTTTAGCAATCCTTTACCTAATAATCAAAATATGAACTTAAGGACCGTTGATCATGGTAGTGCTTCTAGTGGGACTCCAAACCCGTTAGAGGCTGCTAGTTGTCATGGTTGCATCAACATGGTGAATGCTACAAATGTTACGACGCATGCAAAAGACTATGGTTCGTCATAATATGAACTTGGGAAAGAACCTGCTCCACCTGAGAGCTCTTTGCAAATTTAAAATCCTACGAATAAGCCTGAATCTCTGCCTTGCATTCCTAAGGGAGTCTTGAAGCACTCGAGGTAGAATCCCAATGCTCGAGTCACCCAAAACTATTCAATTGTCAAGGATTTGGGTCAGACTCCTTGTGCGATATATGCATTAGAAGTGCTTAAGACTTGTCCTTCATAGAGAAAATATTTGTTGTCTGCTCTTGGGGTTAGTGATGATAGCTCTCCTTCAATGATCAAATTTGAAACTCATGGAATCCATCCTCACTTGCCTTACTACGTGTCTCTTTTGATTCATGTAAAGTGTCTCAACAACACCATCATGCATACTGGTATTGACGAAGGCGTTTTCGCTTCCATGATGTCTTTGGCTTGTTGGGAGGGCTTAGGTTCTCCCATGCTGTCTCAATCGTCCAACATATTGACTGCTTTCGATGGAAGATTATTTCAGCTACATGGTATACTTCCTTCTCTAGAGGTCCAATTGGGAGGGAATATTGTTGCGATCGAGGTCGAGGTGGTTGATGCGTCCCTTGACTACAATGTTTTTCTGGGTAGGAACTAGATGTACAATATGCAAGATGTATCATCTTCCCTATTCTGTTTAGTTTGTTTTCTGTTGAATGGGAGGATCGTTACTATTGATAAAAAATATTTTCAAAATCCAAGTGTAAACGCATCATCGGGAGATTCTATCCCGATTATCAATCATTCTCAACCGACAACTGAGAATGTGGGAGTGGGTATGTATCCTTCTCTCATGGGAACCTTTAGTTGTCCTGCGCTCATTCTTATGATTGGGTCTAGTCTTTTTGGGGATTTGACCTCGTCGAATTTAGTATCCTTTCATACTTCTCATATGGAGGATCCTTGGATTCTTCCTTCACCGAGTGCTTTTATTACACCTGTAGAAACAGATGTGCCATTGCTTGCAACATTGGTGGCGTATCAAGCGAATCTTGATCATGTTGTAGAGCGTATTCCTTCCTCTTTGTGGATGGAGGAGGAGTACCCTTATGTGCTTCCTGCATGGGCAGTAGAGTTGTCTCACTCTCAAGAATTCCTTAATGATGTTTTTCCATCAAATGAAGCTATTCTTGAGGCCATATTTGGGATTCAAAACCTTGGGAAGAGTTGCACCATATATCATATTTCCTTCCTAAGCTTTATCATTTAGAGTGTGATAAATTTAGGGTGATTCTAAGTGAGAAAATTGGTAGCCCTGTGGTCCCATTAAGCTGTCCTAGTCAGATTTCTAAAGGGAACATGGATAACCTATCACCAAGGATTCCTATCAACATTTCTTGTGATCATGGTAGAATTGAGAACATTTACATTGGGGCAGATTGTTCCCCTGATGAGATTAAAAAGTATACTGGGATTTTTAAGGAGTTTCATGATGTTTTTTCTTGGTCATGAGAAGAAATTCCAGGTATAGGCCCTTGTATTGTCAAACACAAAATCAAAACCTATCCAGATGCAAAGCCAGTTTGACAACATTTGCATGCCGTGAATCCTAGGAAAGCACTTGCCATTAAAGCAGAGATAGAGAAATTGCTCAAAGCTAGTTTTATCTATCTCATTCCCTTGATGGAGTGGATTTCAAATCCCGTTCCGGTGGATAAGAAGCATGGAGCGATCTGAATATGCACTGATTTCCATGAATTAAATCGAGCCTACCCTAAAGATAATTTCCATACACCATTTATTGATCAAATTTTGGATGAGTGTGCGAGAAGTGAGGTATTTTCTTTTATGGATGGATTTTCTGGATATAATCAGATGCAAATTAAACCCGAGGATCAACATAATACTGCATTTATTTGTCCTTGGGGAACTTTTGCATATCAAAAGATGCCCTTTGGCCTTAAAAACGCCAAAGCTACGTTTCAGTGGTCCATGACCTTGATCTTTCATGATCTTAAAATGATTATTGAATTGTATTTGGATGATCTAGATGCTCACTCTCATTTGAGAGTGCGCCATCCTTATCATTTGTGATTAGTGTTCGAAATATGTCATGATTATCAAGTTCATTTAAATCCTCATAAGTGCATTTTTTGTGTGAAGGTTGGTCGTTTACTAGGATTCATCATGACTAAGGAGGGTATTAGAGTCAATCCATTAAAAGTTCAGGAAATACTTCAATTGTCTCCCCTGCACAAAATTTGACATCTTCAATGTTTACAAGGTATGGAGAACTTCTTACGAAGGTTCTTGGTCAATTTTTCGAACTTGACTAAAGGATTCATGCGTTTGTTGAACAAGGACACCCATTTTTACTGGGATGAGTGAGCCCAAGATTCATTCAACACTCTTATGAAAGGATTAGTAATGGCCCCCGTGCTTAGTCCACCAGACTATACCCATGACTTTTTTATTTATGTGGACGCGTTTCAGGAGACAATTAGTATGGTATTGGTTGAAGAGGATGAGAAGATCCATGAGCATGTCATATATTATTTTAGCCAAAACCTTATTGATGCATAAATTCATTATTCCCATGTTGAGAAGCTAGCCTTAGCCACCAATCATGCGGTTCAGCGTTTGAGGAATTACATCCTCCTTCGCCAAAATTTTGTCATAGCTCACATCAATCCATTTTAGTTCATCCTCACTAGAAGGATGATTGGGGGAAAGTATAATAAATGGATTGTGATATTGCAAGATTTTGATCTCGAGTTCGTTTCGACAAAATCAAAGAAATCATTAATCTTTGCTGAGCTCATATCAGATTTCCCAAATTTGGATGAAGAGGAGGTTAATGAGGATTTTTTTGTTGATGAGCATATATTCCTCATCTCAACTATGAACCCTTGGTATGGACATATTATCATGTATTTGCAGACATTGAAGGTCCCTACTCACCTCTCATGGGATGAGCAGCGAAGACTACGTCACGTAGCGAAGAAATACCTTGTAGTGTATGATACTTTGTACTGTCATGGGGTTGATTCCATTTTACGTCATTGTTTAACTCATGATGAGGCTGAGGTCGTGCTTAATGATTTCCATAGAAGGGCATGTGGTGGTAATTTATCTTCACTTTCTACATCCCAAACAATCTTAAGAGTGGGCTATTTTTGGTTGTCCATCTTTAAATATTGTGTTAATGCGGTCAAGAAATGTTTAGACCCCATGGACCATTTTTGTACCTTTGACGTTTCCAAGATCATCCCTAAAAACATGCAATAATTTCCATACGTGAATTTTAATCCCTTTCTTGCGTATATACACAGACTTGACCCTTAAACCTACGTACATCGAGATGTGTGCAAAAGGCCAAATGATTTTGAAGTTTTCCTTGATATGGATCTGAGTCACTTGTCTCTTAGCCTTCCATATTCCTTGATATCACTCCGATTCGACCTTCCATTACCCCATTGAAGAGCTATATAAGGAACCCTTTGGATACATTGAAGGATGAGGAATTGAGAGCAAGAAAACTATAGTCCATTGTTGCTGGAGCTTATACTTGAGTCTACATCCCTTTGTCCCTTGGAGCACTTTTGTGTTCTTCCCAAGCTTGCCTTTTGCTTGTGAGATTTTTATCAAGAGATGGAGGATTGAAGTGATGGAGGCCCAAGTGGGGGATTCAGCTTCTTCGATTCGCAGACGTGCCGACAAAGGTTGTCTCTATTGTAATCTTTGTTTTATATTAATAGAAATATCTTTTCCTATCCAATAATCTGTATTTGAATGAATATTTGATCCATGGATGATTTCAAATGCTTATATGTTATTGATTATATATGCTAGAGTAGGTCTAACACGATTATATATAGCATGCTTATCTTGTTTATTGAATATTGAGGAAGCAATTTATCAATTCAAGCTGGAGTTGGAAATCTCAATGCGGATCTGCATCAACTGTCTGTAATAAGGTACGAATCGAGATCCTTTAGTGTTAGATATTTGGTTTCTCTTGCATATAGGAAAGGATTGATTTCTGGAGTCAAGCTATCTATTGTGGTACCCCAAGCCATAGGAATTTCTATCTGTAATAGAATTGGCAACTCCATTGGGGACGTTCCTTGTTTTTATTTGGGGTTTGGGGGCATAATGTGCTTGAAATTCTTGACTTGCTCTTTGTTTCTCCTTGTTTATGTGTTGCATTTTATAGTATGTTCATCCATTGACACTCCCCTTTATTGGTTTGACCCTTGGCCTACGTTTTACCACTATCTTCTCTGTATATGTAGGTTTTTGGCCAAAAGTTGCATACATACGCGGATTTTTGGCCAAAAGTCACATTTCCATGTATACATCTAGATTTTTGGCCAAAAGTCACATATATACACAGCTGTTCTTTAAAAGTCACATACATCCTCCCTTTTGGTGAGTTTGATGTCAGGGGAAGTTGTTGGGTGGGTTGTGCGTGTGGTTGGGTCTTCCTTGGGTCTGATGTTGTCTATTGGATGCTTCTTTTGTGACTAGAGACCACTTTTTCATTGATTTTTCTTTGAAAGTAGTTTTAGTCATTTATCCATTTTTTTTTCCATTAGTCCATTACTCTTTTTTGTCTCGGTGTTTTGCTGGGCTTGTGTTTTATACTTGCTGCAAAGACTGAGAGTTTTAGATGACTTTTATTGCATTTTTCATTCTTTTATATTGAAAAATACAAAGTAGTTGCACTCTTAGTTGCATCTTAGATATGGATTTGAGGAGATACTTGCATTGGATTGCTTGGATGAGAGTTTTATTTATGATTTCATATAGGAAGGATTGCATTGGCATTCAGAAGGAATATATATTTATGCATATCATGTAGTGGAATACCCTGTTTTTCATTCTACAAGATTGCACTTGGCATTGCTTGTTAGGTGTGCACTTGTATTTCACTGCCGAGTCTTCGTATCATTAGTTTCATGACCATTTCCATTTGAGTAATTACATACATTAAAATCAATGCATAATTAAAATGGATTACACTATTTTCTTTGATAGGGTACACCAACAAGATTAGGTTTTAGTGTCTTGGAATAGTTCATTGTGAGTAGATTCTCCAAGACCACTAAAAAACAACATGTATGTGTTTGTCCAGGTGAGAGTGTGAAATTCCTTGGTATAATTAGTGTTTCTTAGGATCCTCCTCTTACAAGGGAGTTAAGCACGAGGCAGTGTGAGCGGTTATTGATTGGGATGACCCCTAGTCATAACTGAGTAGCACCAGAGATATTTCCAAGATTGTATTCATATCTATGGGCTCTTTCGAGAGTTTCGGGCTTTTTTACCCCTCCCATATGGTCAATCCCACCTACTACTATCCACTTGAGCATTGATTATATTGAGGTGACCTTATTTTCCTTACCTAGGTTATCGAGAGGGTACCTCACAGATATTATTCTGCAAGTGTCATGGCCAGGAAGAGGTCGAAAAACACAGCCGCTTTATGCGTTGAAGCTGAGGGACACTATAATTTGTTATGTACCTCTGCTTGTAGTGTATGGGAGTTTTGAGCCTCTCCTAGGAGAGACATACCTGCTGCATTCAGGAGCTCACATATCCTTCCCTTGGTTTGCTTGTATTTTGGCTGTAGATTTTCTTAGGAGTGTGCTCTTTGTGCGCTAGTTGGCCTTAGGGATTGCGGTTACTTGAGTATATTTATGCTCCCTTGAGTTCAAGTCCTTTTATTTTTGTCATGCCTTGTATCCTATCACCCGTCCTTGGTCCTAGTACGGACCCTGGTGTCATACTTGGGGGCATCACAACCCCTTATCCTACTCATAGATTTGGGAGTGGTCACATTCTACCCTTTACTCCATTTGTGGAGGATGTTGAATCCCTTCTCTAGGTCTTTACACTGGTGGTCACTCTCACGGGGGTGGTAGTGGATGCATGAATGTTGGGTCTACACCTTACTTTCCTTTTTATGTCCCATCGTTCAATGCATTGTTTTCTTTGGGTGCAGTTGTCATGATCATTCCTCCCTATATCCTATAGTTTGGATTCTTTATTGACTATTTTTGTTTGTGTTGGACTAATATGGTTGTCATGTAGAGTCCAGTTTTTGTACACTCTCTCTGAGGTTTCGACCGATTCGTGCCTATCACAGGTATCATGTCTAAACTGGCATATAGGTTAGATTTCACCTCTGCTTGCATTTTGCATGACCTTATGACCATTTCATTATAACCTTAGCTACGAACCCATTCTATCTTGTCACGAAACTTTCTTGTTGTTTTAGAAGTGACATGATGTGAATGGTAGAGCTTGACCTTACATGGGTACCCTAGTTAGCTCCTTGTTTGCATTTGGTTCCCATGCTGACAGTTTGTCTTTTAGGATGTGGGAGTCCGTTGTATAGTATTGCCATGACATTTCGCAAGAGCCTCATACTCCTCATGATCTTTTGCTGGCCTGTTTCCTCAGGACTCCCTTATGTCAAGTTGTAATTGCATTATCATGAGCTTTGCTTGCCTCATTGAGCCTTATGCCGGCTTCCCTGATTTTGAGTATCAGCCATATAGCCCAAGCTTGTCTCATGTCTAGCCACGCAGAGCCATTTTATATATCCTTTGCAACTTGATTCCCTATTTTTATCGAGAAGGGACTTTCCCCCGAGTGTCGCTATCCTACACATGTGTCCTTGCATTAAGCATAGGTATGTTCCACTTCTTGGAACTAATTTGTTTTCCAATTGACACTCATCTCCTCCTTGTCTATAACTATAAAGCGATTTTATTCTTTTTCAAGATTTTCAAATATTTGAAAAAGTCCAAAAAAAATTTAAAAAACCAAAAAGCCGGACAAGAAAAGATGTTATCTTTGGTAGCAGTCGAGTCATGTCACCTTCGAACAAAGCACTGTATATCACATCCATTGTTTGGGTTAATAGTTTGAATTTAGGAGTTGTACTCATTTATTTGAGTTTATCTCCACTGACTGGTTAAGCTTCCAGTCCCTATGGAGCCTCTGTTGATGCCTCAGGTGTCGCAGAGATGTCCCAGCTTTGTATATCGAGTCTATGATGCCTACATTTAGTCACCATTTTCCTTTATGCTCTTGTTTGAAGGAAGTTGAAACTTGATTCATCCATTCCTCAGTTATCTTGACTTTGCATGTCAACCATTCTCGGTACTGATACTGGTTCGTGCACATTATGATTGAGTCCTTCCACATTATATAGCTTTGCTAAGTACCTCATGTTGGATGATGGGGGATGCCTTAATGCCCTCCTTCCAGCGAATTTCATCCCATCAACTTCAGATCATTTATTCTGGGATAGGAATCTAGAGTCATTTTTGAGTGCCTTGAGACTTGTAGTCATCAGTGGCAGGTTCTTTTGTGATCGACAGTTTTTGGGAATAAATCAATGTCCCCTAATCGATGGATCCTTTCAAGTGTTCGACCTCAACACCTTTATTCACACTTGTTAGTTTGCACTCTAGTACCTTGATTCCCATTTTGATTATCGGTGGGTGATCTCGTGTCTGTTAACGGTATACATCAATGACCAGTAATCAGATGATGGACCTCTATGTTCAACCTTGACACCTCTATTCACATAGTAGGACATGTACTCATAGCGGGTTGTGTAGAATACCTTCTAGATTGGTGGCATCTCTTATATGCTACCTCCTTGATTGTGCTAGTGTTCATGAGATTTCAGCTCTCGTGACTTGATTCCAGTATATGTCAGACATTTCCAGCCATTATGGAGATCTTGATCCATTATATATATTCAGTCTTCATGAAGATCATGATCCTTTGTATATCTTCATCATGGAGATTTTGATCTATTTATATTATACGTGGCGATGACCACACATGTCATATTGTGTCATGCCTATTCATGGCCATTGTACTCTTATGTATCCGGGACTGCTATATGTATTTACAGTTATGTGCAGAGTTGTATCATTGTATAGTACTGATTGGGTGGCTGGTTCTTCCACTGGGTTCTTCATCATTTCAGTTCTAGGATGGAATTACAATGTATTTCAGCCATCATATGACCCCTCTGACCTCACACATTAGGGGGCATCTATTACAGCTGATTTTACCACACATGGTGGATCACACCTTTATGGCCTTCCCTGTCCCTCTACAGTCTCTTTAGACCCCATGGACCATTTTTGTACCTTTGATGTTTCCAAGATCATCCCTAAAAACATGCAATAATTTCCATACGCGACTTTTAATCCCTTTCTCTT
Source organism: Pseudotsuga menziesii (assembly GCA_001517045.1). Taxonomy (NCBI): domain Eukaryota; kingdom Viridiplantae; phylum Streptophyta; class Pinopsida; order Pinales; family Pinaceae; genus Pseudotsuga; species Pseudotsuga menziesii. The sequence continues at coordinate 167,263 of LPNX010642312.1, read as the reverse complement.
GTATATACGTGGATTTGACCCTTAAACCTGCATACATCGGGATGTGTGCAAAAGGTCAAATGATTTTGGAGTTTTCCTTGATATGGATCTAAGTCACTTGTCTCTTGGCCTTCCATATGCCTTGAGATCGCTTGGATTCGACCTTCCATTACCCCATTGAAGAGCTATATAAAGAAACCCTTTGTATACAATGAAGGATGAGGAATTGAGAGCAAGAAAAATATAGTCCATTGTTGCTGGAGCTTATACTTGGGTCTGTGTCCCTTTGTCCCTTGGAGCAATTTTGTGTTCTTCCCAAGCTTTCCTTTTTCTTGTGATATTGCTATCGAGAGATGGAGGATTGAAGTGGTGGAGGCCCAAGTGGGGGACTCAGTTTCTCTGATTCACAGACGTTTATGACAAAGGTTGTCTCTATTGTAATCTTTGTTTTATATTAATAGAAATATCTTTTCCTATCCAATAATGTGTATTTGAATGAATATTTGATCCATGGATGATTTCAAATGCTTATATGTTATTGATTATATATGCTAGAGTAGGTCTAACACGATTATATATAGCATGTTTGTCTTGTTTATTGAATGTTGAGGAAGCAATTTATCAATTCAAGCTAGAGTTGGAAAGCTCAACAAGGATCTACATCAACCATTTGGAATAAGGTACGAATCGAGATCCTTTAATGTTAGATATTTGGTTTCTCTTGCATATAGGAAATGATTGATTTCTGGAGTCAAGCTGTCTATTGTGGTATCCCAAGCCATAGGAATTTATCTCCGTAACACGAAACAATCTTAAGAGTGGGCTATTTTTGGCCATCCATCTTTAAAAATTGCGTTAATGTAGTCAAGAACTGCCAATTACCATATTTTTCCAAACTGATTTCCATTAGTGTTGTCATCAATGACAATCCTATTCCTCATAGTCTTGATGTTTTTCTTTATAGAAATTGGTATATAATATACTGCATTTAGAAATATACTTATATCTAATGTATTTGACAAGTTACTATTTGGTATGGTGTAGGTAAGACAATTACTTGTCACTACAAGGATTTTTCACTATGATGAAAATGCAAGGAAGCTTGCTTAGTTTAGAGTGACATTAGAGGTGAGGGGAGATGGAAAATGTTATTTCCCTTGCTTTGATTGTAGGGGCTTGGTATTAGTTGGTAACAATATGATATTTTGGGGATTTTGACTAAGTGTTGAAAAAATGCCCTTGCCAAGTTTGCATGTAATATGCACTCCCGTCCCGTCCCTTTGCATCCTATTATCACCGCAGGTCCCTTCACCAAGTGGGGGCTTGATTTTATGGATTGAAACCCAGATTCGGCTGAGAGGGACCATCATATTATTGTGGATATCGATTACTTCATGAAATCGGTAGAGGCTATGCCCATAGTTAAATCTGACAGTGAAACAACAGCGCATTTTGTATTTAACTAGATTATCACCCGATTTGTCATTCCAAGAGAGCTTTTCATTGACCATGGCAGGAAATTTTAGAACAAGATGATGAAAGAGTTGGCTTCAAAGTTAAGATATAAGTAAGAGAAATCCTCTTCTGATTACCCTCAAGCGAATGGAAAGGCTGAATCAGTGAACAAGTCAATTAAGTCCATTCTCCAACGAACCATCATATAGAGCAAGAATAATTGGCATATCATGTTGTATCCTACTTTGTGGGCCTATAGAACCACGGTCAAGACTACCACTAGTTTTTCTCCCTATTAGCTTGTGCATGGGGTGGAGTCAGTATTACCAGTTGAATGCGAAATCCCTTATTTGAAGTTAGCTATGGAGCTTTTACCAAAGACTTCCGCATTGGAAGAGCATTTGGTCCACTTAGAGAAGATTGATGAGCAGCGCTGAGATGCTTTAGTGTCTCTTGAGGTTAACTATCATCGCATTAAGGTCTAGTACAATAAGTCTGTCCATCCTAGGATATTTAGGGGGCAAGAAAGTTCAATCCTATGTGGCATAGTCCTTATGTGGTTAAGTGTGTCTTCGAGAAAGGAGCCTATGAGCTAGTTGATTATGAATGGACAGCCTTGGCAGAGCCTAGAAGTGGGCTCTCTGTCAAAAAATACTATGCATGATCTTAATCCAAGGCTGATTTTTGTATATTATTGTAGATTTTTGCATTGCATAGTTAGGTTTTCTTATGGTGATCGTGTTTGTCGATTAGCTTTCATTTGTTATGGAATATGTCGATGGAGTCTTTGTTGATGTATTTGTAACTTTGGAATGTATTCATCCATATATCTTATGTATTGTACCCCAATTTTTATTCCAAGATGTGTCTATAATGTAATTGAGTCATGTCATACCTTGATGTTTATTCCGGGAAGTTTCTATAATATAAACAAGTCACGTCAAGTAATTGTGGGTAGCCCTCCTATTGGTCAAGGGTTAAAGTTCCCATAGTTGTGGGGCCCTAGGGTTATTAGACTATACTATAGAATTCGAGCCTAGGTGAGTCATTGTAAGTCAGGGAAATAGTCCCCATCATTGTCTTAAGGATAAACCTTCTTGTTGGTCGGAGGAGGAAAAGTCCCTGTAAGTTGTGGGGCACTAGGGTTATTAGACACTCCTAGAGATGTAGGCTCTAGTAAGTAATTGTTAAGTGAGGACAACATGTTGGAGTGGGTTTCAAGTGAACAAAAGAATATAAATAGAGAGTCTCTCTATTTATCACACACACACTAACTCATTGGGGTGCATGAGTGAGAAGAGAAGTTCCTAGGACAAGAGAGAGACTACTACTGTCGGGAGATCATCTTTATGTTTTTAGGGTTTTACTTTTGGTGTTGATTCTATCTCTGAGGAAGTTGTGGGGTTTTCTCCTTTATTGTTTCCCCAAGGAAAATTCTTTTTTTCTATTGTCTCTTGGGTTTTATTGCTATTCATGTTATTCTCTCAGTTAAGGATCCTAAGATCATAATGCTAGCTTGAATGATAAAAATCTAACATGGTATTAGAGTTAACCTAAGAACAAGACATTGTGCAGCTACAGAAGGTAGGGATTCTTAATTTTTGGGTCTCTCTCCATGGTCCATCAGCAAAAGTATGCTAGGATGACTCTCCATTGAAGGGTGCATCTTTCTGTCGAAGCAGAATTCGATTCTGAGCATTTTCAGTTTTGGTGCGGGAAATTAGGGCTTCTTACAGAACATGAATATTTGAGTGAACCCGACATAGGATTTCTCTCCTCATCAAAATCGAATTTTAGAGACTTGGGTCAAGATTTTTGGTTGGGTGAAACTCTGGGAAAGTCAAACCCTAGTTTGACCCCGAGCTGGAAAAACCCTAAAATACTAAAAATGATACATTTTGGTACATTCGCTATATATGGGGATTGGCTAAGGATCATGAGATGAATATTGCAGAGGTCGAAGACACAATACTGATGTACATTGTGTCAAACATTCAGCCTCATTTTTTCTATATTTTGGGATATATGATCCCTCCAAGTTAGGGTTCCAGCCTCTTCTAGGATTCATCCCTAAACAAGACACCTAGGGAAAATTGCTATATCTTGGGATAAAAATGTCCAAATGAAATTTATAAAGATTTTTCAGAAAGGGTACGGATTGTAATTTCTATGGTACAAGTTTTATACCCAGAAGATGAAATAGTGACACATGGCATTCCGTACAATGTCACTCTGCTGAACAGTCTAGTAACAGGTCACCTTGGGAAAAGGATCATATGTCCCAATTGGTGAAACCAATTCTGATGAAACCTATGGTTTTGGAACAGGGACATGTGAGGATACCTTAGTAAAAATATTCATACTTATAGGAGTACTAATTTCAAATATAGCGCATAAAAAGAAACATGCATTTCTATAAAAGAAATTGGAAAACTAGAGCTTCCGATTCCGGGAGCTTCCCTCCACTGTTTTTAGAAAAGGAGTACATTGGACAGCTCAACTTAAAGAAATATATCTTTCTATCCAATCGGATCTAAAAGATTCCAATTTTTGAAAATTAGGGTTTCTATGACAAACCCTAGATCAGCCAGCTCCGAAACTAGGATGGACACCTCAAATCGATAAGATCTAATCTTTTTCTATTTAAGGTTCTCATTTCAAAGTGATATATCACATCAATTTGATGATAAGCTTGGTGAAGTTGACAACTTCCAAGCATGGAAGTATATGATCTCTCTGAAGAAAATTAATTGGACACCTACATGAGTAGGGAGGTTCTATTTCTAGAGAGAGATGAGGCCAAAGCCTTACTCAAGAAGAACTTGGTCAAGGCCAAGAAGATCATTGTTGATTCAATAGAGGATCACCTTATACCACAAGTGTCTTCCCTAAAGACACCAAATATGTTTGATTCCTTGACCAAGCTATTTGAAGGGAAGAACACAAATCAGAATATGACCTTAAGAAACTAGTTGAAGAATGTGAAGATCCAGAATGCAGAGACCATACAGTCATACTTTACAAGGGTCTCTTAAATCAAATAACAAATTGAAGAGGTAAAAGAAGAAGTGAAGAATGCAGAAGTGGTGATAACCACCTTGAATGGACTCTCAAGATAATGGGATTCATTCATGTAAGGAATGTGTGCCAGAAGAAAGTGATTACTTTCAACAGACACTGGGAAGAAGAAGAAGCTTGACTCATATTAAGAGAAGAGAAGATGGGATAAATTGAAGATCAAGCTCTCACCATCCAAAGAAGACCCCTCAAGTGATGAGGAATATGAAGGACTCAAATCTTGAAGAACCTCTTATCCATCTTAGCATTTGGATAAGAAACGATGCTATTATGAATGAAGAAGATGATAAAGCTGAAGGCTCAAGAAGGAGTCTACCCACGAAAAAAATAAATATAAGTATTCAATTGCCATTTCATGATATTGTTTTGTTATGCATTTGTTTATATTCAGTTGATGTATTATGCATAATATAATGTTTGCATTAATGATAGTATACTACTAATATGCATGTGATGGGTAAGTAGCTCATGGTGCTATACAACTCTCCATTTCTACTTATCTAGAATGAAACCTCTTTCTTGACATATTGGATTAGTGCACAATCTCAATGTTGTCCTGGTAGAGATGGAAGGAATCTAGAAAGATTCCCATGAGATATGGATGAATGTTGTATTGGCTAAAGTAGTTGCATGATCATATATTTATGCATAAGAACTTGCCAGTATGAATATTCCTTATGAAATGTTTCTAACCATACAAATGCATTTGACTTGTAGGAAAGATCACATACATAATCGCCTACAAGAAAAGAAGAATGAGATTTATTCCGAAGAACAAGTGATGAAAGTTCAAGGTGAAGAATAATATGATGAATGCAATGACATCATTGATGCAAGAACCTTCAAGCTATGAAGAAGTAACCAAGAAAAAAGGGCAGACCAGTTCAAGAAGAATGATGTCTAGGATGCAATATCGATACATAAAGGGAAGTTCATAGTTCCATCATGCAGTAGATGGAAACATCGTGGGATACAAGGCAAGATTCGTAGCACGAGGCTTCTCATGAAAAGAAGGCATAGACTACAAAGAGACATTTGCAGCCAGTAGGATTTGAAACACATACACGATGAGCTTGATGAAGATATTAACCTTTTCTACAAGGTTGGAGATGAAAGTCTATACACTAGATGGATACATAGAATATTAGTAGCATAGGAAGCTACTTGTCACTCCAGTACAAAATGTTTCTGTGCATAGAGTATGGAAGACAGAGGGAGTATGATGCTCTGCTTTAGAGGGAGTGACTATAGAATATCTTAAGGGTCAACATGGTACGACAATATGGATAGATTATTGATGACTCTAGGATTTACTAAGAGTAAAGTGGATTCCAACCTTTGCTTCAAGGTTGAAGGCATAAGGCCAGCGATGCTCCTGTTATGTGTCGATGCACTATTTTCTAGGCATGGAGGTGTGGAAAAATGTAGATGGAATCTTCCTTGGACAAGGGAAGTATGTGGTAGAGATCCTAAAGAGGTTCAGGATGATGGACTACAAGGCCATGACAACACCATGGAATCAAACCTAAAGCTATTGAGTGATGCTTCATTAGAGACAGTTGATGCTATGATGTATCGTCAGATGACTGGGTCCTTGATGTACTTGACAAATACGAGACCAGATATTTTTTTTGCTATGAACACATTGAGACATGTTCACCTAATGGTTGCAAAGCATGCAGTAAGGTACCTAAGGGGTAGAGTTGATTATGGGCTCAAGTATGAGGCAAATCAAAAGATTAACCCAGAAGGTTATGTTTATTTAGATTGGGAAGGAAGTGCACTTCAGGGTGTTGCTTTAGTATGGGATCATGTTTTATCTATTGGTTTAGTGGGAAGCAATCTTGTTTGGCACTGACTACAACTAAAGCAGAGTATTTCGCAGCGTGTTCAGCTAGTTGTGAGGTAGTATGGCTGAGGAAGCTACTGTTTGATTTATTTGATCTATAGATGGATGCTACTTGTATACATTGTGACAACCAAAGTTGCGTAAAGTTGTCGGAGAACCCGGTGTTCCATGACAAGTTGAAGCATATCAAGATCAATTATCACTATATCAAGGATATGGTGTAGAGGGGAGTAGTGAAGCTCCAGTATGTTGCGACAGACAAACAAATAGATGATGTGTTGATGAAGCCATTGGCTAGGGTGAAGTTTGAGTACTTCAGAGAGAAGCTTGGTGTTCTCCAGATCAAGGTTTCCTCCAAAGGGAAATGATGAGACCTAGAGCCATTCTGACATGGAAAGAGGATTGGTTCCTTCCATAGTTACATGTAAGGGCTGAGGCATTCTATCATGGTGATAGGATTAGTTCCTTCCATGTTAGATATGAGTGTTGAGCCATTCTGATGTGACTATAGGATTGGTTCCTACATGATCATATATAAGCATTGAATGGCATTCTTGGAATGGAGGTGCCTAGTCAGTTACCAGGAATACCCCATCTACAACTGAGGGCCTTTCTGATATGACTGTAAGATGTAGTATTACATGATCAAATGTGAGTGCAATTTCGTTCTAAAATTGGTTTTCAGATGTAAGTGCAGAGCACTTCTGACATTGGTTCTCAGATGTAAGTGTAGATCCCTTTCGGCATGAAGGATTGGTTCCTTGGATGGTCGAATATAAGTGCTGATCCTTTTTTACATTGGCTGTCATATGTAAGTGCAGAGCCTTTCATCATGGAGGATTGGTTCCTCGCATGGCCAATTGTAAGTGCTGAGCCTTTCTGACATTGGTTGATGGATGTGAGTGCTGGGCCTTTCTAATAGGGTTATGCGAGGTGTTCCCACATAGTCAGATGTGAGTGTTGGGTGTGCCTTTCTGATATGACTATAGTATTGGTTACTACATGATTAGATGTAAGTGTTGGGAGGGCCATTCTGAATTAGAATCAGATATAAATGCTGAAGAAGACCTACATGGAGGCTATGCCTACAACCAACATGAAAAAGGGTTGTCTTTCTAGAACTTCATGTGACAAAAATAATCATGAGATATCACCCATGATGATGATCCAATAATGATGATCCAGCAGTGATGATATAGTAGTGATGATATAGATCTAGTGATGGTGATCCAGATCGAGTGATGATCCAGATCCAGTGATGATGATCCAAATCGAGTGATGATCCAAATCCAGTGATAATGATCCAGATCGAGTGATGATATAGATTGAGTGATGATGATCCATATCGAGTGATGTTCCAGATCCAGATGAATATGACTCAAAGATTAAGATGACTTGAATATGAAGATGACAAGAACTCAATGATGATCTAGATGATACAGAGAAGAAGACTTGTGCTGATAAATTGTGTCGGTAGAATACCTTCCTCGTTAAGAGGGAATTTTGATGTATTTGTAACTTTGGAATGTATTCATCTGTATATATTATGTATTGTACCTCAATGTTTATTCCAGGATGTGTCTATAATGTAATTTAGTCATGTCATACCCTGATGTTTATTTCGGGAAGTTTCTATAATATAAACAAGTCATGTCAAGTCATTCTGGGTAACCCTCCTATTGGTCAATGGTTAAAGTCCCCACAGTTGTGGGGCCCTAGGGTTATTATAATATCCTAGAGAAGTCAGCCCTAGGTGAGTCATTATAAGTCAGGGAAATTTTCCCCACCATTGTGTGAAGGATGAAACTCCTTGTTGGTCGGAGGAGGCAAATTCCCCACAAGTTGTGGGGCACCAGGGTTATTAGACACTCCTAGAGATGTCGGCTCTAGTAAGTAATTGTTAAGTGAGGCCTACATGTTGGAGTGGGTTTCAAGTGAACAAAAGAATATAACTAGAGAGTGAGTCTCTCTATTTATCACACACACACTCACTCATTGGGGTGCATCAGTGAGAGGAGAATTTGTTGGGACAAGAGAGAGACTACTACTATCTTGAGATAATCTTTATGTTTTCAGGGTTTTACTTTTGGTGCTGATTCTATCTCTGAGGAAGTTGTGGGGTTTTATCCTTTATGGTTTCCCTGAGGAGAATTCTTTGTGTCTCTTGTCTCTTGTGTTTTATTATTGTGCATGTTATTCTCTCAGTTAAATATCCTAAGATCATAATGCTAGCTTGAATGATAAAATATAACAGTATTCCATTTACATAGGATTCGCTGATGGTGCTAGCTTCCACACTCAAAAGTCAGCTTCGACAAATTGGGTGATCTATACTCCTACTGGTCAAGTGTTGTCTTCAGGAGGCGTATGTTTATGACCTTCGTCAAACAATGCTGCAGAATATAGTGCTATCATTGAGTTATTACGAGATTCCATTTCACATGGTATTCTTTCTCTTGAGGTATGCCTTTATTTACAGTTAGTAGTTTCACAACTTAATGGCTTATATCATATTAGACATCCAACATTATTATGAATATTCTTACATGTTAGATTTCTAGAATGACAATTTGAGAGTATAACATACATTCATTTCAAAGAAATTTTAATCAACTTGTTGATTCATGTTCTAACTATGTACTAGATTGACATTTGTTTCACAGACCATAAGCATTTCACAAACACATTTTACACATGTAAAAAGAATAATAATCGATCATCATAAATATTTTTCATTAATTTCAAAAAATGTGGTGTCATAATACATAAGTGTCATATACAAAATTGGGGCTTTTGAGCCACCAAAATATAATACACGGTCATACAAAAAATATACACCCATGTCTGTAAGCCTGAGGTGGAGGAGGGTGTTGATCATGGTAGCACACTTTGGCTCTAGCTAGCCAGCGAAACAATCAAACCCATTCCCATGGTACTCCAACCACCCGGTGCTACATGGCCTCAGCAAAGTCCTCGACTTGCACCATGGGAACTGTATGTGTCAATCAAACAAAGTTCATGTGAATGCTACTCTAGAGAATTCGCTCTGCATCTGAACCCATGATCTCATCACCTCTTCACCTCCGTCAATGACAAGGAAATCCATCTGGCCGTCATGGTCTTACATTTGCATATACATGACAGGGTATCACTATGTGTCATCACACCAAAAACATGTCTTTTGATTTCATATATTAAAAACCAAAAACAATAAATAATTCAAAAATTAAAAGTGGGTTTGGGATTCATTACCTATGTCTCCATAAGCCTCTTCTGGTGGTAGGGGCATGTCTAGGTCTCTGCAGAATTTGATCCCTGCATTGGGATAGTCCTCTATGGCAATGATATGTCTCCACCACCATGGAAATAACTATGCTAGGTAGGGGTTAGCCACCCTTCCACCTACCAAGCTACGCATGAAATTGGACCAGTGTCATTGAGTCAAATCCCAGACTCCACGTGGAGCAATGTCTACTCTAGGGATTAGCCTTGGCACCCGTTCAAAAAGGAATGTGCTCAGTATGCTTCCAAACCTGAAGTTTTGCACCATACCCATCTTCCAGTCACTGATATGATGTTTCATGTTGCTCAGGAGCGTAGTAATCCAGTCATATATCATGGGTCGCATGCACTCTACTGCATAGAACATCATTGGCCTTAATTCCTGGTGGAGTGATGCCAAACCTGCGATCTTGCCTAATGCCAATACTATGGCTTTCAGCCCCAGGTTCTGAACCACATTTTTTAGGATATGACTCCCAACCTTCTCTGTATCAGGAAGGCAGTACATATCTATGCAGTCTTCTGTAGTCATCCTGCCTCCTAGCCCACGGGATCGGAGGTTCACCACCTCTCCTCGTCGGGACAAACCTGTGATGAAATATATGTCCTCAATCTCAATGCTGAGTGACAGCCTATCTATATGAAAGGTATAAGACTCTAGATCCCAGTAATCTACCGACAGCTGGAGTAATCTTGGATTTTTTGTCAAGCTACCAAGGAAACAAAACTTGTATTGAACAACATTCCAATAATGTTTTTTGAGCCATGAGGTCATCTTGAACAACTTCCTCAACATCACCATGTTCCCTCTCTCTCCATTCTAGTACCATCATGCACAAAAATCACAAATTTTGATCATTATTTGCACATGAAAACCATGTTCTCGGCCCTATACACAAGTGTTTGCAAAATAGCTATGTATGTACGTGGATTTCATGGCATTTTCCACGTATGGTCAGCCCTATGTGCAGAAAATTCCCGATATCCATGTGGGATGAAATGCCCAAGTTGGGATGGCCTAAAAAATAATTTGACTGTGAAAATTTAAATTTTTACATGAAGATGAAAGGGAGGGGCAAGGGAATTTACCTAGATCAAATGCAGAGTGATTCCATTAGACAATGATCCTGGAATTCACTTCTGAAGTTCTGGACTCAAATGCACTATGGTGGGTGAAAATTCAAAATGGTATGAAAATTTTTAATTTTTCACTATTTTATAGAAAATTTTTGAAATGTTTACCAACTTCCTATATTTTTTGACTATTTCTGACCATTTTGGACCGTTTGACCTAACTTAATGTTGTAGGAGCCCATTTTGAGTGTTTTTTGACCGTGTCTTCGACCTGTTTGTGCCTACTTCAGGTATTATGTCTAAACTGGCATATAGGTTAGGATTTCACATCCACTTGCACGATGCATAGCCTTATGACCATTTCATCTTAACCCTAGGTACAAACCCATTCCATTTTTTCATGGAACCTTCTTACTTATTTTAGAAGTGACATCATGTGAATGGCAGATATTTCCCATACATGGGTACCCTAGTTAGATCCTGTAATGCATTTGGTGCCCATGCCGACATTTCTCCTTTAGGGTGTGAGAGTCCTTTGTATAGTATCGCCATGTCTTTGAGAAATAGCCTCATACTCCTCTTGAACTTTATGCTGTCCATTTCTCCAGGACTCCCTCGTATATGTCAAGTTGTAATTGCATTATCATGAGTTTTGCTTGCCTTATTGAGCCTTATACCAGCTTCCTGACTTTGATTATCATCCATATAGCCTAAGCTTGTCTCATGTCTATCCAAGAATAGCCTTTTTACATATCTTTTGCAACTTGATTCCAATTTTTTACCGAGAGGGTACCTTCCCCCAAGTGTCATTATCCTACACATATTCCTTGCATTGAAAATAGGTATGTTCCACTACATGGAACTAGTTTGCTTGTCCCCTGACACTTGTCTCTGCCAAGATTCGTAACTATAAAGAACTTTTATTCTTTTTCAAGCTTTTCAAAATATCTGAAAAATTCCAAAAAAATCAAAAGACCAAAATGCCAGATAGGAAAATATGTTATCTTTGGCAGCAGTCGAGTCGTGTTCCCCTTGAACATAGCACTATATATCACATCCATTTGTTGGGTTATTAGTTTGACTTTAGGAGTTGTACTTGTTACTCTAAGTTTATCTCCATTGACTGGTTAAGCTTCCAGTTCCTATGAAGCCTCTGTTGATTCCTCCTGTGTCACATATATGTCCTATTTTTCATATTGAGTCCGTGGTGCCTACCTTCAGTAACCATTTTCCTGTATGCTCTTGTTCGAAGGAAGTTGAATCTTGAGTCATCCATTCCTCAGTTATATTGACTTTGCATGTCGGCCATTCCTGGTACTATTACTGGTTCGTGCACATCTTGTTTGATTTCTTCAAAATTATATAGCATTGTTGAGTACCTTGTGTTGGATGATTGGGGATGCCTTATTGACCTCCTTCTAGTGGATTCCATCCCATCGAATTCAGATCATTTATTCTAGGATAGGAGTCTAGAGTCATTTGAGTTCCTTGAGACTTACAGTCATCGGTGGTAGGTTCTCTCTCCATAGATAGTTTTGGGAATACATAAATGTCTCATGATCTATGGATTCTTCCAAGTGTTTGACCTCAACGCATCTATTCACACTTGTTAGATTTCACTCTAGTACCTTGATTCCAATTTTCATTATAGGTGGGTGATATCACGTCTGTTAACGGTATACATCAATGACCAGTAATCAGATGATGGACTACTATATTCGACCTCGACACCTCTATTCACATAGCAGGACATGTACTTGTAGCAGTTTTTGTAGAAGACCTTCCAGCTTGGTGGCATTCCACATATGCTACCTCCTTGATCGTGCCAGTGTTCATGGGATTTCAGCTCTCTTCATTTGATTCCAGTGTATGTGAGATATCTTCAGCCATTATGGAGATCTTGATCCATTATGTATCTTTAGATTCTATGGAGATCTTGATCCATTGTATATCTTCATCATGGAGATTCTGATCCATTATATATTGTACATGGTGAACCACACATGCCAAATTTTGTATAACATGCCTATTCATGGCCATTGTACTCTTATGTATCCGTGGCTACTATATGTATTTGCAGTCACATGCAGATATTGATTATTGTATTATCCTAATGGATGGTTGGTTATTCCATATAGTTCTTCATCACTGCATTTCTGGGATAGATATTATAATGTATTTCGGCCATCATGTTACCCCTCTAACCTCACACATTAGGGGGCATCTTTTATAGCTGATTTTACCATACATGGTTGATCACATATTTATGGCCTTCCTTGTCCCTTTGTAGACTCTTCAGACCCCATGGACTGATATTATACTTAGATGTTTCCAATTTCATCCCTAAAAACCCATGTTTATTATTGTACACGACTTTTAAACCCATACTCGCGTGTACATGCAACTTTTGACCTCAAACCCTCCTACATCGGGATGTGTGCATAAGTCCAAATATTTTTGGAGGTTTCCTTCATGTGTGCTTGAACCACTTAACTCTTGTCCTTCCATATTCCCTGAGATCACTTGAATTTCACCCTCCATTACCGCTTTGGAGTGATATATAAGGAACCCCTTGGATACATTGAAGAGGAGGAATTGAAGAGCAATGAAACTATAGTCCATTGTTGCCATAGCTTGCATATACTTGAGTCTTCATCCCTTTGTCCCTTTGGAGAACTTTCTATTCTTCCCAAGATTTCCTTTTCTTTTGATATTGCTATCGAGAGATGGAGGATTGAAGTGGTGGAGGCCTAGGTGGAGGACTCGATTTCTCAAATTCGTAGACGTTCCAACAGAGGTTGTCACTTGTGTAATCTCTTATTTGATAAATAGAAATATATTTTCCTGTCCAATAATGTGCATTTGAATGAATATTGAATCCATGGATATGTTTAATTTCTTATACATTGTTGATTATATATTCTAGAGTAGATCTAACACCATATTATATAGCATGCTTTTGTTGTTTGTTGTTATTGAGAGAAAATTGCTAGTGTAAGCGAGATTGGAAAGAGATCAAAGTGGATCTACTTCAAATTTCTGGAATAAGGTATGATTTGAGGTCCCTTAGTGTTAGATGTTTGGTTTCTATTGCATATTGGGAAAATATTGATTTCTCGTGTCCATATTTTTGTTGTGGTACACCCCAAGCCATAGGAAGTTTCGCTCCATAACAGAATTGGTGACTCTGCTGGGGAGGTTCCTAGTTGTTTCTCTTTGGGGGTTTTTGGCATTTAATCTACTTGAATTTATCTTGTTTCTATATTTTTTTGTCTGGTCTGGGGGCAGGTTTTCCCAGTAGGGTCCTGAAGGAGTAAATTTTGTCTTAGATTGTATGTTTTCCCTATTTTTCTTCCTGTACACGGGTTTAGCTTTCACAGTCATGTATACATGCGGTCTTTCCTTGAACAGTCGTGTATGTACACTGGTTTACTGAGCACAGTCATGTAAGCCTTCATTTTGAGCCTTAGTGGGAGGATTAAGCATTTCTAGGTGAGTTTGGATGATTGCTGACTCTTCTTGGATGCTTCTGGAGTCAGTATACACCCTATGTTTCTGACCAGTGACTGGTTTTAGTTTTATTTTTTTGAAATGTTCTTGTCATTCATTTTCTACTTTCTGTCTTTGGATTAGTGCATTAGGTCTATTTTACCTTGGTTCTTTGCTTGGCTTCTTTTTTTGAGTGGCTACAGAGTCCGAGGGTTGTAGAGTCATCTATTTGCTTTCATATCTCATTTAATTCAAAAATACATTTTTTCTTTTCTTTTTGCATAGTTATGCACTGCTTGCATTTTTCATTGGCATGGTACTTGCATTAGGTTTACTTGGTGATGTATAGTCATAATTTAATATAGGAATGATTGCACTTACATTTGAAGGAAAAAAATTTCACTTCACGTAGTAGCATACCCTGTTTTTCATTCTACACATTGCGTTTGCATTGCTTGTTAGTGTGAATTTTACTTCATGTTGTGTCATAACTTCATAAGTTGCACGACCATTTCTATTTGATTAATCAAAGACAAATAAAATCAATGCTTAATAAAATGAATTACACTCTTTTATTTTCTAGGGTGCATCAACAAGAATAGGTTTTATGGAATTGGAATAGTTCATTGTGAGTCAATTCTCCAAGACCACTAAACAAAAAAATTAAGTGTCTGTCCAGGTGAGAGTGTGAAACCCTTGGTATAATTAGTGTTTCTCGGGATGCTCCTCTTACATGGGAGTTAATGATGATCCAGCACAAATGATTGTGATTGGGATGAGCCCTAGTCACTTTCTGTGAGCACCAAAGATATCTCCAGGATTGTATTCATACCTAGGGGCCTTTGAGGTATTGACTGGTGCAACCCTAGGGTACCAGTTGTGATTTCAGGCTTCGGGCTTTTATACCCTGCCCATACAGTCGATCCTATCTACGATTGTCCACCTGAGCATTGGTTATATTGAGGTGACCTTAGTTTCCTTACCTAGGTTATTAAGAGGGTATTTGTAGAGGTTATTCTGTAGGTGCCCTGGCTAAGTAGGGGTTGGAAAACACAGTCTCTATATGCATTGAAGCTAAGAGCCACTATAATTGGTTACGAACCTTGCTTGTTGTGTATGGGAGTCTCAAGCCTTTCCTAGGCGAGACATACCTACATCATTCAGGAGCTCACTTTTTGTTTGGCTTTAGATTTTCTTAGGTGTATGCTCTGTGCACACTATTTTTCTTAGGGTTGCGTAGATAGATCGAGTATTTTTTTTTTTTTGAGTCATTGTGGATCTAGGTGCGGTTCCCTATCGCTCTCATCATTTAGCAAGTATTCTACCTTCTAATTCTCCTCCTCCATTGGGAGATAGATCCAAACAGTCTGGGTGGACTAGTCATCACTTTGACTCACATAGAGATTTCACCATGAGTCATCATGGGTGTGAGGTTCCAGATATTTCCCGTTCCCCACCTCCGATGATGAAATTTGAACCTTCAACCACATATGGGACTCCGCCTAAGTATGGTCCTTATGGGGCTGGACTGTCAAAAGAATATTTATCATAGTTTCATGATTACATTAGCTCCGACCTTGGGTATTGGTTACACTATATGGGTAAAGACACTCACGATGGACCCACCAGTATTAGCCACATTAGGTATGGCATGCCTAATATTCCTGATACCGCTCTGGCACCTCATGTCGAATCGGTTGGTTATCCTAGTACTGCACCTGGGGGAACGTCCATTCATTTCCATGTGGAGAGGTTTGGTAATAGTAGTCACATTGTACCATTCACTTCAGTGGTGGAAATTCCTTCACACAAATATCCCAGACCTAGCACTATTGTTCCTCTTCGAGGACCTCAGTCGAGACATGTGAATATTGGGGGTACAAGCTATATTCCTTCATATATTCCATTGTCTTCTCAACCCATTCCTTCAAATTCCTTTTTGACACATCCTCTTCCTAACTCTAGTGGTCCTTTAGGCCAGAGTTCTACTGTAATCCATGTCTATCCTACGTCTGCTAACACTGTAGTGTCACAAGTCCAAGTGCCTCCTTATGTGTCAACATGTTATATACCTACTTATGGACCATCTCGTGGACCATCTTATGGTCCATCCTATGGAGCTTCTCATGGACCGTATTACAGACAAAATTATAAACCATATGGGTATGGGTATCAACAAACCACTTACGCTTCTAACTATGGATTTGTAGAACCTCATACTCAAGGTACTCTGCATTACAATGATTCCATTCAACCCTTCATGGGTCATATGGGAGGAGGTTTATTGCATTGGACAAGGCCATGGTGTGTATAGAAATCAGCCTTATCTGAACCAGTCCTATCAAGGAGCATGGCATCGACTGGCTCAACCTAGGCTCTCTTTCCTTGCGACCTTGAACCTATTTGATTTGTTGAGATTGATGAATGATCCCATGTCTCATGATCCAGCATGGCCAACAGTTCCTACCAAGATTCATTTGGACATTCCCAAGTTTGAAGGTAAGGCTGGTTAAGATCCTGGTGAACATGTCACAACCTTCCACCTTTGGTGCTCTTCTAATTCCTTAACTGATGATTCTATCTGTTTGAGGCTATTTCAATGCACCCTCAAGGGTCTTGCAACGAAATTGTATATAGATTTACTGGGGGGACCTATACTACATTTGATGACATTACCATGAATTTTCTTAATCACTTCCAACTACTCGTACGTTACAACGTCAATACTAAAATCTTGTCGACCTTCCGGGAAGACAAAGCCACGCATATTTCAGATCATATTCAAGAGTGGCACAAATGGAAATGATTAATTAAAGCCTATATAACACCAGAGTTTCTTCTAGAGTGGTTCCTCAAATCATTGTTACCTTATATTGTGAAGGATGTTTCCACATACAGAGTTCAAAATGAGGACCAAGCTATTTTTAGGGCTCAAGAGTTGGATTTGATCTATGCTAAGTCTGAACTCTTGTATGAGATTATGCCGAATGCTCCATGATCCAATTTCAACCCCAAGAATAAACCTAGGCCACATGCTGATGGTATTGTTGGCTCCACAAGTACCAAACCTGTAGACTCGGTTATGAAACAAGTGAGCCAGTTATCGCTTAACCATCGTGTGTCGGGACAAGCCATGACTTCGTCTCATACCCAATCGAAGAGTGTGCTTTTAGTGCAAAAGTCAAACCCAAAAGGAAACCAGTATCCTGGAAGGAATAAAATGAAACAAAAAGATAATCATAAGGGTGGGAATACAAGTTAAAATGGTAATAATAATGGAAAGAACATGAAGAATTCTAGGGGGGACATGAAGCCTAAGTGTAAGGCGAAGTTTCCTTATAAGTTGTGTAAGGACGATCACCTCACTCACTTGTGCCCTCATATGGAAGATGTTGGGTCACCAAATTGACACTCTTTTGTACCTCTTTATACCCTCCATATATACCTTTGATATCTTCATTTGATCTTTTTATCCCACAAATCCTTCTACATTTTTACATATTCATCCAAACATTCAGCAAGTTATTCAGGTATGATAATTCATGAATTTTCTTCAATTTAATGTTTAAATGTCATTTCTTGAATTATTTGTGACTAATTACATTTTTGCAGCATGCTTTGATTTCTGCAACACACGTTAGCATTCAACAGCAATTAGTTATTTTGAAGCTTCTCCACATGTGGCCAGCTTGCTCAAACAAACTCGAGTTTATCCATATTCAATTTCATTGATGACTTATGTACAATTAATGAAATCTTCATCTCTAGGAACTACATTCCATAGAGATGAATATTTTCTATTAAACGACAACCCAAAGAATATCTTGAACACAAGGAAGTTAGCCATTTTTACGTTGTCATCTTTATTAGCAGATCGGGTTGTTACTATAAAATTGGAAGTCGTTATCTTAGCCTGCGAGCTATATAAAGAGAGCCATAGATTGAAAATGTGATAGTAAGAAAATATAGGGAGAATAATGTAGTATGTGTGTAGCCAGAGATATGTAGACAAGACAAAGACTAAGTTATGTATGAACGTAGAATGCAATGAACGATTAATAGAAGCGTTGTGTTGCTAATTGCTGGTTCTTTTTCTGAATATGACAGAGTTATAATGTTTTTATAAAGCACAGATAATTTGTTAAATTATAATCTGATCCAGTTTATAGTGTTAATTTTTTTTATATTCTTGTAGCTTAAATATCTTAGTCTGTAAACTTCATAAGGACTTGTGGTCTCATTGGCAAGAATCCACCAACACAAATGATAATCCCTCCCTCTGTAATTTTAAGTGCTTATAGCTAGGTTAGTTAATTGCTTTTGTTTCCATTAGAAATAAGAATTGTACTTGATCAATTAACTTTAGGAATCATAAGTTATTTACTGTAATGAGATAATATTCATAGCATTGGTTAGTTTAGAACCGAGCTCAGGTAATAGGAGAAGTTTAAAAATATTGTTTTAAATACTTAGTGTTGTAGGTTTGATTTGTGTTGCTGTAGATTCAAATTCTGGGTTTGAAAATCATGTATTAATTATATAAAACTTTGTTCCCAATAAAATAGACTTCATCATATTTTCCTTTTAAATTGTAGGATATATAAATGGCATTCATTTTCGTTATGCTTTAAAGATTTAAGATTATTTAATTCTTTTTTTAAAAGATTAATTGCATTTATTCTGCAAATTAGTTTGCAATAGTTTTAGCACATAAACAGTTCATTTTTAGGATGAATCAGTAAGCTCTATAATAGTAGTTCTTAAAAATCCATTAATGTAAAGAAACTTTTAAAGTGTTAAATGATACATCAACTTCATAAGTTTTCTTTTTGCAACTTACTATGTCTTCTGTGTCTTTGTTCACTTTTTGTAACCTATTTTATTTTTGTTAGATTTTGAACATTAAGCTAGCATTACATTAGGATCTTTAACTGAGAGAATAAAAAGAACAACAATCAAACACAAGACAATGAACATAGTGTTTTTCCTCGGGGAAACCATAAATGGAGAAAACCCCGCAACTTCCTCAGAGATAGAATCAACACCAAAGTAAAACCCAAAAATAGTAAGATGATCTCCCAATAGTAGTAACCTTCTTTCTTCCTTTCCCCAGTGTCTTCCTCTTCCTCAGCTATGTGCTACAACTGAGTGTGAGTGAGTGTGTGATAAATAGAGAGGCTAACTCTCTTTTTATACTAATTCCTGCCTTTACTAAACCCAACTAGGTCTGACTTCACTAGGTGAGTCTAACAATCCTAGTGCCCCAGAACTGCAAGGACTTTAATGCTTAGACAAGAAGAGAGTTACCCACCTTGACTTGACATGACTTGTTTACATTATAGAAACTCCTGATTGGAACATCGAGGCATGACATGACTCAAGTACATTACAAATATATGCTGGAATAAACATCGGGTTACAATACATAAGAAATACAAGTGAATACATTCTGAAGTTACAATTACATCAACAGTCCCTCTTAACTAGGAAGGTATTCTCTCGACACAATTTATCATCACAAGTATTCTTCTCTGTATCATTTGTATCATCATCAAGTCCTCGTCATCTTCACCTTCAAGTCATCTCCATCTTGATATGGATCATCACTCGATCTAGATCATCATCACTAGATCTAGATCATGATCACTGGAACACCATCACTGGATCTCGATCATTACTACTAGATCATCATCACTGGATCATCATAGGTGCTATCTCATTATTCTTCTCGTCACAGGAAGTTCTACACTGCTAGCCCTTTTTCATGCTGGTTGTAGGCCTAGTATCCATGTAGGTCTTCTTCAGTGCTTACATCTGACCCTAAGTCAGAATGGCCCACCCAACACTTATCTCTGATCATGTAGGAACCAATCCTATAATCATATCAGAAAGGCATGCCTAGCACTCACATCTGACCATGTGGGAACTCATCCCACAACCCTGTCAGAAAGGGCCAGCACTCACATCTGACCATGAGAGGAACCAATCTAGCATTCATTTCATAAAATATATGCACTTACATTTGAACATGCGAGGAACCAATCCAACATACATGTCAAAAAGGATCTGCACTTATATTCGACCATGCGAGGAACCAATCCAACATACATGTTCGGAAGGGCTCAGCACTTACATCTTCCCATGCGAGGAACCAATCCAACATGCATGTCAGAAGGGCTCTATACTTACATCTTCCCATGTGAGGAACCAATCTAGCATGCATGTCAGAAGGGCTCTGCACTCACATCTGATCATGTAGGAACCAATCCTACAGTCATATCAGAATGGCCCTCACTCCCAGACTAAGCTTTCTTGGTAACTGACCAGGTGCCTCCATTCCAAGAATGGCATTCAGTGCTTACTTCTAATCATGTAGGAAATAATCCTACAGTCACATCAGAATGGCTCAGCACTCATATATAACATGGAAGGAACCAATCCTCTTACCATGATAGAATGGCGCAGCCCTTATATTTGACCACGGAAGGAACTAATCCTCTCATCATGTCAAAATGGCTCTGGGTCTCATCATTTCCCCTTGGAGGAAACCTCGATCTGGAGAACACCAAGCTTCTCTCTAAAGTACTCAAAATTCACCCTAGTCAATGGATTTGTCAACACATCATCTATCTGATTGTTCATCACAACATACTGGAGCTTCACTACTCCCCTTTACACCATATCCTTGATATAGTGATACTAGATCTCGATATGCTTTGACTTGTCATGGAACAATAGATTCTCTAACAACTTCACGCAACTCTGGTTGTCACAATGTATACAAGTAGCATCCATCTAGAGATCAAATAAATCAGACAGTAGCTTTCTTAGACATACTTCCTCACAACTAGCTGAACAAGCTGTGACATACTCTCCTTCAGCTATACTTAGTGCCATGCAGGATTGCTTCATGCTAAACCAAGAGATCACACCTAATCCCATACTGAAGCAACACCCTGAAGTGCTCTTCCTATCGATGGCACTTCCTGCCCAATCTGAATCAACATAACCCTCCAGGTTAATCTTCTGATTCGCCTCATACTTGAGCCCATAATCAACTATACCCCTCAAGTAGCTCAGAATATGCTTTGCAGCAATCAAGTGAACATGTCTTGGATCTGTCAGGAATTGGCTCAAGGTGTTCACAACAAAGCAAATGTATGGTCTCGTGTTTGTCAGCTACATCAAGGACCCAATCATATGATGATACATCATGGCAAAAACTGCTTCTGATGAAGCATCACTCAATATCTTCAGGTTCGATTCCATAGGTGTGGTCATGGCCTTGCATTCCATCATCCTGAACCTCTTCAGGATCTCTATTGCATACTTCCCTTGTCCGAGGGAGATTCCATCGATATTTTTCCTTACCTCCATGCCTAGAAAATAGTGCATCATGCCCAAGTCTTTCATTTCAAACTCAGCAGCAAGCTTTCTCTTCATATCAGTAATCAACCAATCCATACCTATTACAAATACATCATCTACATACAGTAGGAGCATCACTGGGTTGCCATATTCAACCTTGTAGTAAAGGTTGGAATATACTTTACTCTTGGTAAAGCCCAAACTATATAGAAAGCTGTCAATTCTACTGTACCATGTCCTGGGTTCTTATTTCAAACCGTACAGAGATTTCTTCAATCTACACACATGAGACTCCCTGTCATGTGTCTCAAAACTGAGTGGCTTCGCTACATACAATTCCTCTTCCACTACACCATTCAAGAAAGTGGTCTTGAAATCCATTTGGTGTATCTTCCATTTCATCACTACAACCAGAGCAAGTACTGGTCTGATGGAAGTGTATCTGGCTACAGGTGCAAAGGTTTCTCCATAATCTATTCCTTCTTTCTGTGAGAAGCCACAAGCCATGAATCTTGCCTTATATTTCTCTTTGCTACCATCTACAGCATGCTTGATGTTGTAGATCCATTTGGAAGTTACAACCGACTTCCCTTCTGGTCTTGGGACAACATATCAAACATCATTCTTCATGATCGATTGATACTCTTCAATCATAGAATCCTTCCATTCTTTTTGTTCTACCGCTTCTTCATAATTGGAAGGTTCTTTATTGATAAAGTGACATAGTAAAGCTACATATCCAGAGCAGGATTTGGTTCTCTTTCTTTCTCTGTGATTCTCTTCTGGAGTGCCATATCTTTCCGCACCTTGGATAGCTTCTCATACCCAAGCAGGTTTCCTCTTGTGAGGATTCTTCTCTTGAGGTGGATCTATAGGTTCTTGTGGTTCTTCAAATTCTTGATCTTCTTCTTGAAAATCTTCATTCATGGTTGTATCATGAATTCTGGGTGCTTCTGCTTCTTTAGGTTCTTCAACAGGTTTCTTTCTGGATTTGTTGTAAGTTGTGTCTTCATCAAATGTTACATCCCTACTGATGTCAATCTTCTTTAATCCTGGGAAATATATTCTGTAAGCGTTCGAGCTTTCAGAGTATCCCACAAAAATACCCTTCTTTCTTGAAGGATCTAATTTTGTTCTCTTCTCTTTTGGAATGTGTATGTACACTAGATAAGCAAATATTTTGAGATGGTGGACTTATAGTTTCTTGCTGGAAAAAACTTCTTTAGGTGTCTTATTCTCGAGTAGTCTATGTGGGGTACGGTTTTGTACATACACCGCTATTCTGGAAGCCTCTACCCATAGATGCATGGGAAGATCTTGATCATGAAGCATTGCTCTTGCAGCTTCCTTTCTGAAACCACATTCTGTTGTGGACTATATGGAGTGGATAACTCCCTCTTAATCCCTGATTCTTTGCATAAGTATTTGAATTCATTTGATGTGAATTCTCCGCCATTATATGATCAAAAGGTATTGATCTTATTTTCTGTGTGGTTCTCGATCAAGGCTTTGAATTCCTTGAACTTGCTGAAAACTTCATCTTTGTTCTTCATGAAGTAACTCTATGTCTTCCTAGAAAATTCATCAATGAAAGAAACATAGTATACATACCTGCTTAGAGAACTTGATGGTATTGGTCCGCATACATCGGAGTGGATGATTTCCAAGATTCCTTTTGCCTTACTTTCGCTACTTGGAAATGTCTTCTTTGTATTCTTTCCTTTCGCACATCCTTTGTATACCCCTTCATGTTTTGCTTGAATTTTTGGAAGACCTTCAACATCTTTGCTTGCAAGTGGTAGTGCTATGTAGTGCACATGTGCAAGCCTTCTGTGCCAAAGTTCATTTGGCTCTACTGTGTCATGGACCAATGCTTATTTTGGATGGCCCTTCAATTTGTATAGTCCTCCTTCTTGTTCTCCAATCACTATTGCATCATCAATAGTCTTTCTTCTTGACCACATGAGGACTTGGACATCTACAAATGCAACCCTCACGCCTTTTGCATCCAATGCCGATATGGAGAGAATATTCTTCTTTAGTCATGGTACAAACAAGACATCCTTCATTTTCATAGATTTTCCAGAGTCTAGCTTGTAGGAGGATTCATCACTGCCTTTTATGGGATATTGGTAGTCATCCCCAAGTTTCACCTTATGGGGTGAATTATGTTCGCATAGTTTCTTGAAGGATTCATTAAAACCTATCATGTGTTTGGAATCCCCACTGTCAATAAGCCAATATTTTCTTTCATGAGTGACAGTTCCCATGAGAGCAGAGATCAGAACATATTCTTCTTCACTTTCTTGTTTTACTCTCTTTCTGGGAGGACCATCATCCTTAGCAATGTGAGAATGATGTATTCCTTTGGAGTTCCTCTTCTTCTTGGATCCATTCTTATTCATGGGACAATTTCTAGAAAAATGTCCTATTTTATCGCATGTATAACATATGAGTTTGGATGGACCTTTCTGATGAGAATGCTTACCTTGGTGATGATGCTTTTCCCTTCTTCCTTTCTTGGATTGTACTGTGAGAGCTTGATCTTCAATTCCCATCTTTTATTCTTGAGCTGCTATTCGAGCTTCTTCCTATGAACATTCTTCCCACAGTCTACTGAACTTGAATAACTTCTTCCTAGCACAGATTCCTTGGATGAAATAATCCCATGACCTAGGGAGACCATTCAAGGTTGTCATCACAATTTCTACATTCTCCACTTATTCATCTACTACTTCTAGTTGTTCTTTGATCTGGGAGACCCTTGTGAAATATGACTGGATGGTCTCCTAATTTTGGATCTTTACATTCTTCAACTGGTTCCTTAGAGTCATCTTCTGATTGAAGTTCTTCCATTCAAACAGTTTGGTTAGGGAATCAAACGTAGCTTTAGGTGTCTTTAGGGAGGACACCTACGGTATGAGGTGATCCTTGATTGAATCAGCAATCATCCTCTTTGCCATAACCAACTTGTTCTTATGTAATTCCTTAGCCTCATCTCCCTTTGGAACTAGAACCTCCTCAGTGATGTAGGAGTCCAACTCATTTTCTTCCAGGACCAGGGAGATCCTATACTTCCAGGCTCGGAATTTCTCAGGTCCCTCAAGATTATCATCAAGCTTGGTATGATGATACATCTTAATTGAGAACCTCAAATGGAAATACAAAATATTTAGATCTTACTAGGTTAAGATGTCGGATCTGGATTTGGAGCTGAAATCCTGCAGTGCTGGTTCAGGAGTAGATTAGGGTTTTGATTTTCTGAAGTTCTGTCCAACCAAATGATTTGATCTTGATCCCTAACTTTGATTTTGAGGAGGAGATAAATCCAGGCCCAGGCTCACTAAAAAATTCCACTTCTGTGAAAATCCCTAATTTTCGGTAGTAGTGTCGAGTCCAAAACTAAAAAACCTCTGAATTGGATTCTACTTCGATAGAAAGATGCGGCCTAAGGAGGAGAGTTATTCCAACCTTCTTTTGCTGAAAATATGTGGAGAAAGATCCACAAAGTAGGAAGCGCTAGTTCTCATAACTGCATAGTATCTTCCTCTTAGGTTAGCTCTGATACCATGTTATTATTTTAACATTAAGCTAGAATTACATTAGGATCTTTAAATAAGAGAATAACAAGCACAACAATCAAACACAAGAGACAATGAACACATTGTTTTTCCTCGGGGAAACCATAAATGGAGAAAATTCCACAACTTCCTTAAAGATAGAATCAACACCAAAGTAAAACCCAAAAACAATAATATGATCTCTCGATAGTAGTAACCTTCTTTCTTCCTTGCCCCAGTGTCTTCATCTTCCTCATATATGCGCTACAACTGAGTGTGAGTGAGTGTGTGATAAATAGAGAGGATAGCTCTCTATTTATAATAATTCCCAACTTTACTAAACCCAACTAGGGATGACTTCACTAGGTGAGTCTAACAACCCTAGTGCCCCGGAACTGCGGGGACTTTAACCCTTAGACAATAGGAGGGTTACCCACCTTGACTTGACATGAATTGTTTACATTATAGAAACTACCGATAGGA
>LPNX010642312.1:25316-124456 GCA_001517045.1 Pseudotsuga menziesii | reverse complement strand
AAAGGGTGTCAAGTTGCAAAGGCAAAATGATACAAGGCTAAGCGGCGATGAGAACAAAGATGAGGGCTTATACAACGAGCTAAAAGCGTGGAAGCCGGCATTAGGCTCATAAGCGCGAGCAAGGCATATGCAAATGCAATTACATCTTGAACAACAAGGTGAGGCCCATAAATAGTTGTGAATCCAACTAAGAATCCTATCTCTAAGAAACAACGACATCAGAAGAAACGAGCCGATGCGGGTCACTTTGGCAGAAACACTTGTGACTTTGCTATCTTCTACAAAAGGGAAAGTCAAGGCAGAATCAACCAAAGAAGATTCTATAGGACCAAGGCTCGAGGGTTTATAATCAATAAGATCAACCTCAGAAGAGAAGCAAAAATCAACAAGGGAGAAAGAGTCTGCATGAACAAACTCAATATCACAAGAGCTGAGAAATTCATAAGAAAAAATCAAACTCATCAGGATCACTGACTTGCTTTTCAAATGAAGAATCAAAAGACTCAACAAAAACCAACATAAGAAAAAGGGAAGGCTTACTAAGCAAATCAGGGTTAGACTTAATCACAACTGAAAAAGAAGGTCAGACTGTATCAAAGACTCCAGGAAGACTTCATCCGAAGGGAGGAAATCATCCGAGATAGGACACATATCTGGACTTTCAAATGGATGGACAGAGTGGAGAGAAGGCTCTACAATATGTATAGGATGACTCACCCGATCAATTGCTGGGACCAAGTCCCGAGAAGGTAAGCATGAAAACAGAGGCTGCCTCTCAGTAGCAATTGAACACAAATGACAAGAAGCCACATAGTTCACCTGTGGTGGGGTGGTGTCTACAGAAACACTGGGAATCAAAAAAGGAAAAACTTGGTCTCTAGTTGGGTCAGGAGACGGATCAAGAAAATCCAACTGATTGATAGTGACAATTTCTTCGTCATGATTAAAGTACATCACACGAAAGAATGTTGACACCACAGCTTGCATGGCATAGACATAATCATGTCCAAGGAGCATATTAAAGTCGAAGGGGTCTTCTATTACCATGAAGTCAACTAAGACGGTCTTCCCACCCAAAGTAACAGGTGTTTGAGGAAGAATTCCCAAGGATACATAAGTTCTTCTATCAAAAGCCAGTAACTGACTAGCAGTCGACACAAGGCTGGGAGATCCCATACCTCTCCAAGCACGAGCAGACAAAATACTAACTGAGGCTCCTTCATCAACAATGCAACGAGCAATTGTATAGGGTTCAACTTTGACCTTTATCTGGAAAGGTGCATGGGAAGGAAGGCGCGGCTCAACTAGGCTATCCCAATCAAAGGAAGCAATTCGAGAGCTTGGTGGGGGTTGATCTGAAACAAGTTCAGTGCCCCCTTGTTCAGTAAGATCTGAACTGGCAGTGAAGAAAATGTGACTAGTAGACACTTCACTCTCCAAAGGAAGAGTGGGATTGATCGATACTGGGATCGATTCAACCGCTTCATGAAAGTCACTCTCCGAAGGGAGAGTGGGATTGACCAAAGATGACATTGGTGCAATCACATTAGGAGCACTCTCCGAAAGAAGAGTGGGATCAACCAAATCTGAGATTTGTTCAACCACTTGATCAACCAAAGGTTGAGTAGGAGGTTGAGAAACTATAGGGTGTTCAGAAGAAAGAAATCCATGAGTCTTGGACCACACTCTTCGCACCTCTGGGATAGCAGGGCACAGATGAGTAAGATGATCTCCCTTGCATAGCACACAAGGGAACTTAAGATGATGCTTCGAACGACCAGTTTTCTCAACGCTATCAGCATGGCTAGCAGTGGCTGACAGTTTTCTCTCAACATGACTAGAAGAGGATGAGAGTTTGCCCCCAGCGTAAACAATAGAGGCTGGGTGACTGGGTCCAACCTCACTAAGAGAGGCTAGTTGTTGAGAGACTCCATAATGTTCAAAAATGGGATGACCATGAATCCAAACTCGTCGCACCTCCTCAATAGAAGGGAATTTATAAGTAAGGTGGTCTCCCTCACAAAGCTTACAAGGAAACTTGAGCTTATGTTTTGAACGGGTAGACTTGTCAACAGTGTCAACTTGACTCGCAGTGGTTGACGGGTTTTCTTCAGCTTGAAACACAGAGGCTGAAAGACTACCCTCAGCGTGCCTGGAAGAGGCTGAGAGACTAGGTCCAACTTGACTTGCAGAGGTAGGACGGGCACCATCAACGTGAACAACAGAGGTTGAATGGTAAGGATCAACATGCTTTGCAGCAGTTGAGTGTGTGCCCCCAGCTTGAGCAACAGAGGCTGGGTGAACGGATCCAACGTGAACACCAAAGGTTGGATGGGGAGGTTCAACTTGAACACCAGAGGTTGAACGAGTGCACTCAACGTGAACACCAGAGGCTGAGTGACAGGATCCGACATGACCTAGAAAGGTTGGAAGGATCCCACCAGCGTGAACACCAGAGGCTGGATGGATGGATCCAACTTGAACAACAGAGGTTGGATGGGAAGGTTCAACTTGAAAACCAGCGGTTGAACGGATGCACTCAGCTTGAACACCAGAGGTTGAGTGACAGGATCCGACATGACTTGAAAAGGTTGGAAGGATCCCACCAGCGTGAACACCAGAGGCTAGATGGACAGCTCCAACTTGAACAACAGAGGTTGGATAGGATGGTTCAACTTGAAAACCAGAGGTTGAACGGGTGCACTCAACGTGAACACTAGAGGTTGAGTGACTAGATCCAACATGACCTGCAGAGGTTGGACGGGTGCCCCCAGCCTGAACAACCGAGGCTGGGTGGTGAGGTTCAACTTGACTTGCAGAGGTTGAACGGGTTCCCCCTTGCTTATGTGCTTTCTTCCTATTCCTCCTTCTTTTACTCCTTTTAGACTGCCGGTTACTAGTATCAGTACATTCACCGCATGAGGTAGAAGGAGGAGGAGAACTAACTACAGGTGAAGGGGAGACAGTGTTTTGATGCCCTTGATATAAGGAAAATCGCGAATGGCCGACAGTGTTTTGATGCCAGTTCTGTTGTAAAGGAAAGTGTCCTATGGCTAGGGTTTAAGAGGCCATCAATGTACTGGGGTTGAAAG
The DNA here is from genome assembly GCA_001517045.1 of Pseudotsuga menziesii. Taxonomy (NCBI): domain Eukaryota; kingdom Viridiplantae; phylum Streptophyta; class Pinopsida; order Pinales; family Pinaceae; genus Pseudotsuga; species Pseudotsuga menziesii. Next base: position 121,364 of record LPNX010642312.1, on the reverse strand, counting down.
AGAGATGCACAATGTTCAGCAAGTATATAACAGCAAGTTTCAGAGATGAGAAAGATCCACACCTGATAAACTGAAGGCTGGTCCAAGCTTTCTCTTCAATCCTCTTCTTGCTCCTCTCGCTCCAAGAGACCTGCAAAACAAGTTATACCTTCCTCAAACCATTATGACCACATATAAGACAATGATAATCAAATAAACATAAACAAATGATCTGAATAACATCATCATATGATCAGAAACAGAGATTCAATCACACATTGAACAATGATTTGGGAAGAAGAAGGACATCACATCTTTATTAATCTTGAAAACAAGTACAAATATACCTTCTCTTCAAGTTGGCACCTCACGAAACCTTGATCCGGTTCTGTTGTTTCTATTCTCCAAAGAACTCAGCCTCCAAGCTCTGCAACACAAGGGGAAGACCTCCAGGGCAAAGGTGTGGGCAAAGAGAGTCCCAATTCCTCCAGCATAACAATGCAGAAATTCCAAGTCCCCTCTCATGGACCTCCCTAACTCTATTTATATGGCTGAAATAAGGTAGTTTTGAAGGTTGGAGAAGTTACAGCAGTTAAGGGAATTAAGTTAAATGACTTAACTAATCTCCAATTAATTCATGTTTTAAATTTTAAATGCTAAGAGGCACATTCGTGGGTTTTTCTTAAGGAAAATCGCGAATGTACAAAAAACGCATTTTTAGGGTATTTCTGGGAATTTTCAGACTTTGGTGTCTTCTAGAAAGTTTTAGCTAACTGAAATATCTTTCCAATGGCATAGAAATGAGGTCAAACGGAGTTAAAAAACTCAATATATGGGTCCTCCAATATAGGTGTTTTTTCAGTGACTTTCAATGACTTTCATGAAACAATGGGAAAGTGGTCACAGGCAGAGATAAAGGCAGAAATGTATTCCATAATAAGCCAAGCTATAGTATTCTAGGCAAACCTCAATCCATAAGTGTCCTTTTGCGCGCCGACATAAGGAAATTCGGCACTGGGACGGAGAGGTTCCATTCTGGTGTATAACAGAATCTTCCTATAAACTAGACTCTGGTAAGTCTCTAACAATGAAGGAATTGTTGTTTGTGCCAAGACTCAAGAAGAAACTTCTCTCCATATCGGCATTGGATGCAAAAGGAATGAGGGTTGCATTCATATATGGTGAAGTCATCATGTGGCCAAGAGGAAAGACTATCGATGATGCGGTAGTGATTGGTGAACAAGAAGGAGGTTTGTACAAATTGAAGGGCCATCCAGAACAAGCCTTAGTCCATGACACAGTAGAGCCAAGTGAACTTTGGCATATAAGGCTTGCACATGTGCATTATAGAGCACTACCTATTGCAAGAAAAGTTGTCGAAGGTATTCTAGAAATACAAGCAAAACATGATGGGGTCGGCAAAGGATATGCAAAAGGAAAGAATACAAATAAGACATTTCCAAGTAGTGAAAGTAAAGCAAAAGGAATCTTGGAAATCATCCACTCCAATGTATGAGGTCCTATGTCATCAATCTCTCTAAGCGGGTATGCATATTATATTTATTTTATTGATGAATTTTCTAGGAAGACATGGGTTTACTTCATGAAGAATAAAGACAAAGTATTCAGCAAGTTTAAAGAATTCAAAGCCTTGATAAAAAACTAGACTGAAAATAAGATCAAGACCATTCGATCAGATAATGGTGGAGAATTCACCTCAAATGAATTCAAAGAGCTATGCAAAGAATCAAGGATTAAGAGGGAGTTGTCCACTCCTTATAACCCACAACAGAATAGGGTTGCGGAACGGAAGAACAGAACCATCATGGAAGCTACAAAATCCATGCTTCATGATCAAGACCTTCCTATGCATCTTTGGGTGAAAGCTGCCAGAACAACGGTATATGTACAGAACCGTACTCCACATAGAGTACTCAAGAACAAGACTCCTAAAGAAGTCTTCTCCGGCAAGAAACCAGAATTCAGCCATCTCAGAATATTCAGTTGTCCTGTGAACATCCACATTCCAAAAGAGAAGAGGACTAAATCAGATCCTTCAGGAAAGAAGGGTATATTTGTGGGATACTCTGAAAGCTCGAAGGCTTATAGAATATATTTCCTAGGATATAAGAAGATTGACATCAGCAGGGATGTGACATTTGATGAAGACACAGCTTACAACAAATCCAGAAAGAGACCTACTAAAGAACTTGAAGAAGCAGAAGCACCCAGAATTCATGATACTACCATGAATGAAGAAACTCGAGAAGAATTTCGAGAATTTGAAGAACCAAAAAGACCTATAGATCCACCTCTAGAGAAGAATCCTCATAAGAGGAAACCTGCTTGGGTACAAGAACTTATCCAAGTTGCGAAAAGATATGGGGCTCCAGAAGAGAATCATAGAGAAAGAAAGAGGACCAGATCCAATTCCGGGTATGTAGCTTTACTATGTGATTTCATTGATAAAGAACCTTCCAGTTATGAAGAAGCGGTAGAACAGAAAGAATGGAAGGATGCTATGATTGAAGAGTACCAATCGATCATGAATAATGATGTTTGGGATGTTGTCCCAAGACCAGACGGGAAGTCAGTTGTAACTTCCAAACGGATCTACAAGATTAAACATGCTGCAGATGGTAGCATTGAAAAGTATAAGGCAAGATTTGTAGCTCGAGGTTTCTCTCAAAAAGAGGGAATAGACTATGAAGATACCTTTGCACCTGTACCTAGATACACTTCCATCAGATCAATACTTTCTCTAGCTGCAATGATGAAATGGAAGATACACCAAACGGATGTCAAGACTACCTTCTAGAATTGTGTAGTGGAAGAGGAAGTGTATGTAGAACAACCACTCGGTTTTGAGACACATGACAGGGAGTCTCACGTATACAGATTGAAGAAATCCCTGTATGGTTTGGAACAGGCACCGAAGACATGGTATGGCAGAATTGATAGCTTTCTATCCAGTTTGGGCTTTACCAAAATTAGATTCCAACCTTTACTACAAGGTTGAAGATGGAAACCCAGTGATGCTTCTACTATATGTAGATGATCTGTTTGTGACAGGTATGGATGGGTTGATTACTAATACAAAGAGAAAGATTGTTGCTGAGTTCGAAATGAAGGAATTGGGTATGACGCATTACTTTCTAGGTATGCAGGTGTGGCAGAGAGAGGATGGAATCTTCCTTAGACAAGGGAAGTATGCAGTAGAGATCCTGAAGAGGTTTAGGATGATGGACTGCAAGATTATGGCCACACCTATGGCATCAAACCTGAAGCTATTGAATGATGCTTCTTCAGAGACGGTTGATGCTATGATGTATCGTCAGATGATTGGGTCATTGATGTACCTAATGAACACGAGACCAAACATTTTCTTTGCTATGAACACCTTGAGCCAGTTCTTGACAGATCCGAGAAATGTTCACTTGATTGCTGCAAAGCATATTCTGAGGTACTTGAGGGGTACAATTAATTATGGGCTCAAGTATGATATGAAATAAAATATTAACCTAATGTTTTATGTTGATTCGGACTGGGTAGGCAGTGCCATCGATAGGAAGAGCACTTCAGGGTGTTGCTTCAGTATGGGATCATATGTGATCTCTTGGTTTAGCAGAAAGCAATCCTGTGTGGCACTGAGTACAGCTGAAGCAGAGTATGTCGCATCTTGTTCAGCTAGTTGTGAGACAGTATGGCTATGGAAGCTACTGTCTGATATATTTGATCTCCAGTTGGATGCTACTCATATACATTGTGACAACCAGAGTTGCGTGAAGTTGTCAGAGAATCTAGTGTTCCATGACAAGTCGAAGCACATCGAGATCAAGTATCACTATATCAGGGATATGGTGCAAAGAGGAGCAGTGAAGCTCCAGTATGTTGTTACAGAGGAATAGATAGCTGATGTGTTGGTGAAGCCATTGGCTAGAGTGAAGTTTGAGTGCTTTAGGGAGAAGCTTGGTGTTCTCCAGATCGAGGTTTCCTCCAAGGGAAAGTGATGAGTCCCAAAGCCATTCTGACGAGTAGGTCAAATGTAAGGGCTGAGCCATTCTGTCATGGTGAGAGGATTCAATTCCTTCCATGTCAGATATGAGTGCTAAAGATCCCAAGGCCATTCTGTCAAGTAGGATAGATGTAAGGGCAACTGTGACTCTTTGGGAGAGTGGAGGCACCTGGTTTGTTACCAGGTAGCTCAGTCTAGGACTGGGGGCCTTTCTAACGAGGGTGAAGGATTTGGTTCCTTCCAGGCCAGATGTGAGTGCAGGCCATTCTAGCGAGGGTGTAGGACTTGTTTCCTACTAGGTCAGATATAAGGGCAACTGCTATTCTCTGAGAGAATGGAGGCACCTGGCCCGTTACCAAGTAGCTCAGTCTGGGACTGGGGGCCTTTCTGGTGAGGGTGGAGGATTTAGTTCCTTCCAGGTTAGATGTGAGTGCAATCCTTTCTGGCAAGGGTTGAGGACTTGTTTCCTTCTAGGTCAGATCTAAGTGCTGAAGCCTTTTCACAGATGATAGTGATGTCCTGTCATGGTGGTGAATGTGAGTGTTGGGCCTTTCTAATGTGACTGTAGGTTTCTACATGATCATATCTGAGTGCTGGGCATGCATTTTTGAGGAGTAGGTCATATGTAAGTGCTGGGAGAAGACCTACCTGATGGCTAGGCCTACAACCAGCATGAAAGAAGGATGGATCTGTATAAATTCCTATGATGAGATAGTAGACACATGATGATGACCAGGTGAGATCTAAATAGAGCTATGATCCAGATCCAGTTATGATGACTCTAAGAGATCCAGATCGAGTGATGATCCAGATCTAGTAGTGATGATCCATATCTAGTCCAGTGATGATGATCCAGGTCAAGTGATGATCCAGATCCATTGATGCTGATCCAGATCGAGAGATGATCCAGATCCAGTGGTGATGTCCCATGATGATACAGATTTGAAGGATAAAGATGAATTGAAAATAAAGATAACTTGAAGACTCAGAAGACTCGAGATGCAGATGACGAGATGATCCAGTGGATACCGAGAATAAGACAAGTGCTGAAAATTATGTCGAAAGAATACCTTCTTAGTTAAGAGGGAGTGTTGATGTATTTGTAACTTTGGAATGTATTCATCTATGTATCTTATGTATTGTAACCTAATGTTTATTTTGGGATGTATCTATTATGTATTTGAGTCATGTTGTCATGCCTCAATGTTCCGATCGGGAGGACCAATACTGTAAACAAGTCATGTCAAGTCATAGTGGGTAACTCTCAAAGTAGAGGTTGGCCCTAGTATGGTTTTAGTCATGTCAGGATTAGTATAAATAGAGATCTGGGATCTCTATTTAGTACACATCACCCACACACTCAAGTGTAGCGCATAGTTGAGGAAGGAATGAAACTAGGTCTAGACAAGAAGAAGATTACTGCTATTGGGAGTGCATCTTACTGTTTTGGGGTTTTACATATTGTGCTAATTCTATCTCTGAGGAAGTTGTGGGGTTTTCTCCATTTATGGTTTCCCAGATCAAAAACACTGTGTTCATTGTCTCTTGTGTTTGATTGTTGTGACTTGTTATTCTCTCAGTAAATATCCTAACATAATGCTAGCTTAATGTTGAAAAACTAACAGATAAAACATGTATGGGATAGTGCTCAGGGAGATCACATCGGTTGGGCATCGAAAGAGTGGGAACCCATGTCGACGAGGTTTTGTTGGTGGGTTTCTCCAATAATTGGTTTGATTGCTGGGAACTGAATTGCTGTTAAGAGGAGGATATGTTTTGGCATCCGACTCAACCAAATATCGAAGTGTGGTTTGATATAAAGTTGCAAGAGTTTGCTGAAGGTGAAAATCAAAATATTAACTTGTCAATAGGCCATTGGTTGGACAGGTATATCCACAACGGCCCTCATGAATGGTTCTTTTGTGAATTTCCTATCCTCTTGCAGGAATGGATGGAAAAGTTCACTAAGAAGAAGACAAACTTTCAAGGAGGAGAGTTGACATCCTGGACCCTAGAATTGATCCAGGAGTTACAAGAAACCAATAATAGGGCATCGCGGGTAGTCGAGGTGTGGTTGGATAGTATCTTACCCATCATCAAGTTTGCAGTCGAAACCAATAAATCCTTTAACAAAGCAAAAAGATAGTTCTTTAGTGGACCTCGAGGAAGGTTCTTGTTGTTGCTACAGCTGTCCATTAAGAAATTGGTCTGTGAAAAAGGTATTCTAAACATGGACCAAGAGTAGTGGAACTCTGGTGTGCGAAGGATGTAGAAACTGCGACGGAAGGGGGGAGATGTATGAAAAGGAAATGGGTAGATGGGCACGAGTTTTGGTGAGAATGTGAAGGTTGTCAAGGAAACAAGTGGTTGTACAAGGGGAGCAGAAAGTTTATGAGAGAAGAGGCAGAGGGTAGGAGAAGGTCCTGCTACGATCGAAGTGCAATGCTGTGAAGGGAAACCACATGGGACGAAGTGACCTTTTTATGACAACAAGGATGACCAGGCCTAGGTTACGCCTAGAAGGACAACAAGATCAAACCCCAGCAGTAACATGCCCACACCTCCACACACTACTCCACCACAAGGAAACAATACACACTCTATGTCAACTTGTCCAATGTGTCAGTAACAGTTTAGTAATATAGCACCAGCAGGAGGAAGAAGGCCCAAAATGGAAGATGATGAAATGAAGTTACCAATATTCAATGGGAATGGCACTGATGATCCAGAATAGTACCGGTTCTTATGTGAGGCAATCTGGACCGCCTAAAAAATTGTCGATGATGATGTGAATAAAAGTTAGTTGGACACTACTCTAAGGGGTCGTGCGCTAGAATGGTTCATGAGATTCATGCAAATCCCTCAAGGAGGTACTGTGAAGACATTGGATGGGATCCAAATGGGGTTATTTTAAGAATTTAAGAAGCCAAAATTTGAGGCTCAGTATATTACTGAATTGAAGGAGATTAAACAGTTCCCCAATGAGACGATTTATGACTTTGATCATTGGTTTAAAACATTGATGGCTCAGGTCAGTTTTGAGATGAGCGATATTTAGCAAAAGGAATGGTTCATCGCCATGCTTGTCCTACATATCAGACAACTGCTAATGCATCAAAATATTGTGACACAAAACGAGCCTCTAGAGACGGCGATGAAATTGGAGGCATCACCAGTAGGAGAATCTGTGGTTGGAATGAATCAGATTTAAGCGTAGTTGGCCAATTTGATGCTCCAACTGCAAGATATCAAAAAGGCTAAGGAAGATCATGTTGATATTTGGTGCACTTGTTTCCATGTAGGAGGACATACCAAGGACACGTGTCTGATGTTTCAGAATTATTTGTTGTCGGGAGCCCCGAATCCATTGAGTTGTGCTGGTGTACCATGGTGTCGCATATGTCAGGTCTACGAGCATCAACATGATAACTGTGATTACATGTAGAAGATGGTTACCAAGGCAAAAAAATTGTACTATACATTTTGTCGATCAATTGGACATGACGACAAAAACTGTCGCGGTTATGATTTGCTCCAAGAAAGGACGTATGATTCATACTTTGTGAAAGGTGTGGACCCCCAGATAGCACAAGCACCATTGCAAGTAGTACAACCAGTAGCACAAGTATCATATACACCAACACCTCCATTACAGTTTGTCCCCACACAACTGCAGAAACAGGTTATAGCCCAACCACAGTTTGCACTGCAACCAAAAATGGTGGTACAACCGTATTATAACCAAGCACCGCAACTATAGTATAGTCAGCCACAATATGTTCAAGCTCCACACTATGTCCAGCAACATCCAAAACAACCGTAGCAATAGATGGCCCAACCACATTTTCAGTAAGGAGGATTGCATGGAGGGTTCAGAGGTCAAGGAGGAGGACGAGATCATGAATCAATCCAGTGCTACACCTGTGGGGTATTTGGGCATTATCAGAGGGAGTTCCCTCGTGCGTACTGTAAATACTGTGTATCCAGCCATAATAATGTTGAAAGTTTCCCTCGATTGATTGCAAAATGGCAGGAAGGAAATATTCCTCAATTAAAGAACGTGCAGAATCAGGATCAGCCTGCATTCGAAGTATAGAACTAGCCAATAATGCAGAACTAGGTCCCATCACAAACCCAAAATCAAAACTTGCCTCAGACATAGAACCAACCGATGAATCGACCATTGAATCAGAACCCCCCATTGAAATGAAATCAAGGATTGATAGTTGCCACTATTCAGGCCGAGCCGCATATCAAATATGTTGACGTTGGGATTGTCACTCGCGTTGGTGCGACAACTGGAGATGATGGACCATGGCTACAAGTTCGGCTCACTGGTGAGAAAAAGGTCACATTTGATATTGTGATAGAGAAAGATACCTTCTTTGATGCAAGGAATGTAATCGGGTGAAATCCGGGTAAGTTACCAATTGTTGATATGCCATTTGCTTTTGATCCATCTATAGAGGGAGGACCATCGCGGTAGCATGGTACCTTGCGGAAGGTTTTTGAGAGTTTTCTATCGCTGGAAATAGACTCTGAATCCCTTATCAAGCTTGATACATTATTGCACCCCCCAGATAAGATAGTGAAGGATTCTGCTGTGAATTCCTTGCAAAAAAGGAAAACAAGCAAGGAGATGAGGATGAACATCTAGAATGGAAATTATGAGGTTGACTCGATCATTCTGGACCTTGGATCAGATGTAAACATTCTGACCAAGCAAACCTGGAAATTGATGGGAAATCCAACATTGGGATGGTCACCGGTACAACTCCAACTAGAAAACTAGGTGAAGGTTTAGCCCAATGGTCGTGTTTCAAACTTGGTTGTCGACATTGAAGGTATGAAAACATATGCTGACTTTGATGTGATAGAAGTTGTAGAAGACAGTGGTTCCTATCCCTTGCTACTAGGGATTGGATGGGATAATTCTAGCATGGCAGTTATCAACTTCAAAAAATGAGTTATGACATTTGAAAACTAGGATGTCAGGATCATTGCTCCTATGGACCCTCAGCAAGGACAACAATATATTGAACCTGTAAAGGATGAAGTCAGGAGAAGTTGGGATCATGCTTATAACATCTCTGAGCATTATATCCATCCTACTGTCGATGGTGAACTTGGATGGCGTAGTGCAAGTTCCACGTCTTCTGACTCTGAAGATGCTCTAGAAAATTGGCAGAATCAGTTGCATGAAGTATCATTCATGAAATGTGGGTTGATTACACAGTCTCTTCGAAATGTTGCGACTGAGAATTTTGAGTTTCCCATTTATGAAGGACTACCGAGGCTATCAGAGTTCTTTCAGGAATTTGAAGAGAAACGTTTTGAACTGCAAAGGATACTAGCTCTTGATGTAGAATTGAAGGCTACTCTGGCTCGATGGTGGGCGACACACAAACAGATGATCCATGACTGGGATTAGTGCCGCAGATTGATGATGGTCCACTTTCGTGATGTAGAGGTCTATAATGATGGGAGATATGATAGATGAAATGATCCCACCAGTCACTTAATCGAGTGTCAGACTTTATGGGCATCGCGACCCAGGGATGAATGGGTCCACACTTTCATTCACACTCTGGAAGAAATACCAGGATCCTGGTATGTTGCGGTAGAGTTGTGTAGGACTATCACCACTTGGGAAGAGTTGTCTATTTGTTTTACATAGATGTTTAGTTTTCAAGACATCAACCAAGAGGTATGCAATGATTTGCAAATCATCCGTGATGCCATACTCAAGGTCACCCCTGTTTCCTATCCAATTGATCCACATGCGCATTGTTCAATCCAGTCCATGATGGCCTGTTATAACTTATTGGGGGAACCTGAAGATGATGATGAGTTGCAGAATGTTAATATTCTATAGTTTGAAGGAAGCCTTGATGTCGCATCCCCCAACATACAGACAAGCTCGATGAACCAGCCGCTAAAGATCCAGAAAGTTAACATTGGGTTTGTAGAGAATCCAAATTTTGCCAATGTCGAAGACTACTAGGACAAGGATACCATGGTTAGGATCACGTACCTACTACATGAATTCTAGGACCTTTTTTCGACATATTTTTTAGAGATGAATGGAATTTTAGGAGACTTGGGGGAGATCAAAATCATGTTGAAACTAGATGCCAAACTAGTGCGACAGAGGCCGTATCGACTGAATCCATGATACAAGGACCATGTGAAGGCCGGTTTGACTGAATGCTTGATGCTAGGATCATCGGGCCTATATAAGAATTTGAGTGGATAAGTCCTATGGTGGTCCAGGATAAAAAGATAGGAGAAATCCTCATTTGCGTAAAATTAAGCAAGTTTAATGATGATTGTGTACATGATCCATGCCCGACCCCTTTTACAAATGAATTTCTTGAAGCCGTAGGTGGCTAGGAGATGTATTCTTTTACGAATGGATTCTTAGGATACCACCAGATATAGATTATAAAGGAGGATCGCTATAAGACTATGTTTGTCATTGAGTGGGGTTGTTTTGAATATACAGTCATGTCGTTTGGGATAAAGAATGCACCAGCTGTATTCGCTCATGTAGTTGTCGCTCTATTTAAATATTTTATTCAAAAGTTCATACAGGTGTATATGGATGATTAGACTGTATATGGAACAATTAGGGACCATCTGGACAACCTACGGTTGATGCTAGAAAGGTTTCGACAGCATTAGATTGCCTTGAACTCTAAGAGGTGTATTTTTTGTGCACCATTTGGCATGATAATTGGGCACATTGTCTACAAAGAAGGTCTGTTGGTCGACCCAATGAAGATCGTGCTAATCCTTAGTATTCCACCACCAACTAATGTCAAAATTCTTCAGGCCACACAAGGGCATACTGGATACTATCGCAATTTTATCAAAGGATACGTTGCAATTCTTCCCCCATGGAGAAGTTGCTAAAGAAGGATGCATCCTATGAATGGACTCAGGAATGTCAAGGAATTTTTGACACTTTGAAAGCCAAGATGGCCTCTGCACCCATACTAGTTTTTCCTAATTTGGATAAGGAGTTCCAGGTGCACGTCAACACTTCTGCTATCACAATGGGGGTTGTTCTTGCACAACTAGGTGAGGGAGACCTGGATCACCTGATTGCATATGAAAGTAGAAAGTTGTCTTTTTCCAAACAAAATTATACAACAACGGAAAGAGAAGGCTTGACGATGGTTTATGCATTGTAAAATTTCCGACACTACCTGTTGGGCAGACATTTCAAGATGTTCACTGATCATTCTACTTTGCACTACCTGGTCAATAATCCTGTGTTGGGGGGAAATATCTTTCGTGTCACATACCCCAATTTTGTAAAATTATATAAATTGTTTTAATTATATTCCTGAGACATTATACTAAATCTAATGCTAAGTAGGAATTGATGACTCAGCAGAGTCAACAGAATTGGAATGTAATTCAGAATATTTTTATTACTAATAAATAAATTGTGGAGACAACAACATGGGAGAGATGTTAAAAAGAGGTTATTGGTCAAACTGGTGGATGGAACTAGGTGGAAGGCAAAAGACAAGTGGAAGCATCCTCAAACACTTCCTAAGTTGCAGGTGGAAACTTCCCTACATTTGGGGTCATGATCCCCCAAGAAAGTGGGATCAGAGCAGGTGGCTCATTAAATGACAGTTAACCCAAAAAAAGACCTAGGAACTCTTTTAAAAGTACTCAATGAAGAGATCTGAGGCAGCTCAGATATTTTCCAGAGAGAATTCATTCAGGTGAATGTTATTCAAGAATTTCATTGAGGAAAGAGGGAAAAAGAGTAAGGAAGTGTTCTGAGTGGATTGCTGCAGCAACTTGATTTTATTACAGCGTTTAGCTTGGAGAACTTACTGATAAGTTCTGGATTCATATTGAGTTTGACGACTGGTATCTGACATTGCTGCACCTAGTTCAAGCCAGGGATACCAGAGCAAGCTCGGGGGTCCTGAGAAGTCGCTGTCTGAGCGCTCTCCAGGAGTTGGTAGGGAGGAACGGCCTCCCATTGCTGTTGTTGTCCAAAGCTTAAGCAGGTTCTCTCATTTATATATTTCTATTTTTAATATATGTGAATGGATGAATGTTATGCTTGTATTATTTGACAGAAGAATTAGCTGGTTAGTGATGTAATTGTTCTAGTTTATCGGTAGTTGAACTATTGATGAAAAATAAAGACCTGCTGTGTTTTTCCACATCTGGGCTACCAGACTGTACTCCAGCATAGAGGTAGAAATTATAGAAAGATGTATGATGAGATTATAAATTATACCTTTGCTTCTTTTTATATCTTCAGAAAGAATGTCTGTTTTTACTGATAGCTGTTCATGCTTACAGATAAAACTAGTTTCTGTACAGTAATCATTTCAGTAGTCCTATTATCAAAGCAGATAGATTAAGGTTACTTTAGTTCATTCTATTGTATTGAAAACATTACTATTTCTTCCTTCTAGTCTAAGAATAATTTAACTGGTTATGACCAAGTAATAGTACTGAATATAGAAGGAAATAAATGTAATTTAAACTCTTTATCAAGCAAACTATTCAGAACTGATGTGTCTCTTTAATGTTATCTTTTCCTTTACCTTTCCTTTTCTAGTTAAACCAATCTTCTAACATTATTTGGAATGGTAATCCTATCTTGTATGGATTATAAATGTATGCTACTATATATATATAGTATATAAGACAGATCATAAGAAGTATCATTCGATTTATTTTTATTTCATAAGTAATATTCTAGCTTAACAGACCTGCATATCAGTACAAGAAGCAAACATCATAATGCTATCTTCTTTATGCTATAAAATAAACAAAGGTTATAAATATAGAGAATCTAATACTCCAATAAAGACAGGACTATTATTTAGTATTAGTAAGTATTATGGTTATAATACTATTATACTTTTATATTATCCAATATAAATATATTATACTTTTAAACTTAAGGAATGACAATATTATTTTTTAAATAACAAACCAGAGTTAAAAATACCCTGTTCTACAGGTTAACTAGACTTTTCCAAGAAACCTTGTTAAAATACATTAAAAACAAAATATAAGAACCTATATGGCCTAAGGGTATAAACCCTATAAATATATCACTTAACAAGATTTCATAACAAGCAAACCAAGGTATAACCCTGACAGTTTTTTTTTATATAAAAGAAATTATTTTTAGTAAAATAACTCTGTTGCATAATTAAAATTAAAGATAAATAATAGAACATTAAACTACTCATACATCGAGCTTAATCAATAGGGTAATAATCATTTATTTACTCACAAATACAAATATAATTTGTATTTAAATACATAATATCAAATTAAGAAACAGTAATGATTCTCACACAGTAAAATTAGGGTTTAAACCCTATAAATTCCAATTTATGCAAACAAAATAATAATTATAAATTTTAAGACAATAATTTACTTACGGCCACATTATGTATTAACACTACAAGGCTGTCATAAGCCTGTATATTTTTTTATATATATTGCATACACAGATTGTAAAATAAAAATAAATACAATAGTACAACAAAAGCTACAGAAGAAGAGAGACAATATATTATATTATATTGTAGACTGTGGGCGAAAACACCTAGCGTTTTTTTATACAGTAAGACAAGAAGTCGAATTCGAGGTCTTAACCTCTTCGCAAACAGGCTTGCAACCTAGTTTTCTAATTACAACACTTAAAGCATAAAAAGACAGCTAATATTTACAACCCTGGCCTAATCCGTGACACCCTCACATCGCGTGAAGGGTTTCATTTGTTAATACTTTTAACCAGCAGTATTAAGACTAGAATGAAGCAGTAAGGGTTTCAGGCTTCTTAAGACAACCCTCGAAGGTTCCAACTGAAAACCATAAGGAGGACCAACCATGGTGTAACCAGCCTTACCATATTTGCAGCTGCTGCCCCGGTCTTCTTACCAAAGGCTGCGCACGTGGAGTTTACAAACCTGCATTCACAAAGATTAAACCCTACATTAGAATGTTGTAACCAACGTAATGAAATTTACAAACTTAAGACAAACAATAAGCAAGGTTTTAAAGTTCTTATCCTTACCTGTTCTTTTAAGGAAGCACGACCGCTAGCAACTGCGACCCAACTAACAGCGCAAGGAGGTAACACTACTGCCAGGAGGTAAAAGGAAGAATAACTCTCAACCTTGCACAAAGTTCAAAGACAGTAGGTCCAACCATCGAAACCACGGAGGGAGGTGTTAACACTGGCGAGGGTTCGGTTCAGTATGACAGAGAAGAGTATAATGGAGGAACGAAGGACTGAACCTCATTATGCAACGCATGGATCAAGCCATGACCGGGAAACGACATGGAGGATACTTTATAGAAGAGAGGCCACGCAGTGGTGCATAGCACCATCGTAGAGAAACCAGCGCCGAGGAAGATGGAGAAAATGAAAGGTAGGGTTAACAAACAACCCTTATATCCACACAAAGCATGGCTGAAGTATTGCCACGATAGCGGTTAAATTTATCAACGCAGAGTGGGTTTGTTCTATAGTCAATCAACATTTTTCAATGGAGGAAAGATTTTCCAAATCATTCGAATGATCACAGTTTATCCAAAGTTGTAGCGCAAGGTTCATCAACCAACGCTACTTGCAAATGATTTATGTCATTATTCTCCACCCTATTCCTCTAATCATTGGAAATCATATTAAAACCTAATATCGACATCATAGTAATTATAAGCTTGATGGTCAGAAAGCATCTGATTTGGAATATTGACCTTGTTAATATAGCTTATATACTTTGGAGGGTAGTATAGAATGTTATAGTATGTATGGAGATAACCTTGGCACAAGTTTAACATAAAATTTTTCCTTATGTTATAAATTGCCTTAAGTTCTTTAATAAGTAAAAAGAATAATAGCATAAAGACCTTAGATAGTTAATTAGTGCAAGCTATATAATATTTGGGTTATATTATAGTGTTGCCTTTAGCCTTGGAAACTATCCCTTGTTTGAAGTAATAACTTTTTATTAGTATAAAGATCACCTTTGAAAATGGATAGTCTTATATTTAATTCCAAGCTCAAGGCTATGATAAGTATTATAGAACTGTTTAGTGGTTTCTAGCTCTTATAAGCTAAATTCCTTTATTACTAGCATAGTTTAGAAGTTGATAAAGGAAGGCATGGTGGTAGAAAGATAGGTATAATTTCCCTTATACTTGCAATCATTTAAATGATTTATTTACAGAGATTAAAAAAAGCATCTGTAGTACAAGTTACTAAAAACAAGGAAGTAGTTTTTACCATGTGGAGACAATGTGTTTACTTAAGTGATATCCTCAATAATAAGTGAGGAATTGGCAAGGATAGGTCAAACCCTTGCAGTAATACAGGAAGCCCCTTATCAGTTTTCACTTGACTTGGAATGCTTGCTTACATCTGGATTCTTATCAGAGGTTTCATAAATATGTTTCTCTAATCTAATTTTTAAATAATTATAAGATACTTTTGTATAAATTGCAACTATAATAGAATAGAGAAGTTGCCAAATCAATAAGAACATGATTTACTTTTGCTAGAAAGAAACCAGTTTGATTATACCTTAACATAAGTTGAAATGTTTTGCCTCTTACTTTTTCAAGTTGTTTCTCTTACGACGAACTTTTAGTAAATACTCTAGAATTAAGAGATGCAGCGCCACAACCTCTTACATGTACATCTGAAAGAAAAGTGGAAACCGTTGTGTTAGCTCGAAAGCTAAGTAAGCCCAGTTATGCATAACAGTTTACCTTATGGTCACAAGAGGAACAAAAATCAGTAAGCTGAAAGATATGTTCTATAACTAAACATACCGACTGATGAATTCAATAGAAAGATGTTAACACATAACTAATTAATAATAGTTAAACTGGTTACGTTAATGTTTTTTTTGTAAATATAAAAATTTTAATTTTTTTGGAAATTTTGGGGTTTTGGGAGGAAAGATTTTCCAAATCATTAGAATGATCACATTTTATCCAAAGTCGTAGCGCAAGGTTCATCGACCAACGCTGCATGCAAATGATTTATGTCATTATTCTCCACCCTATTCCTCTAATCATTGAAAATCATATTAAAACCTAATATCAACATCATAGTAATTATAAGCTTGATGGTCGGAAAGCATTTGATTTGGAATATTGACCTTGTTAATATAGCTTATATACTTTGGAGGGTAGTATACAATGTTATAGTATGTATGGAGATAACCTTGGCGCAAGTTTAACATAAAATTTTCCCTTATGTTATAAATTGCCTTAAGTTCTTTAATAAGTAAAAAGAATAATAGCATAAAGACCTTAGATAGTTAATTAGTGCAAGCTATATAATCTTTGGGTTATATTATAGTGTTTCCTTTAGCCTTGGAAACTATCCCTTGTTTGAATTAATAACTTTTTATTAGTATAAAGATCACCTTTGAAAATGGATAGTCTTATATTTAATTCCAAGCTCAAGGCTATGATAAATAGTATAGAACTGTTTAGTGGTTTCTAGCTCTTATAAGCTAAATTCCTTTATTACTAGCATAGTTTAGAAGTTCATAAAGGAAGGCATGATGGTAAAAAGCTAGGTATAATTTCCCTTCTACTTGCAATCATTTAAATGATTTATTTACAGAGATTAAAATAGCATCTGTAGTACAAGTTACTAAAAACAAGGAAGTAGTTTTTACCATGTGGAGACAATGTGTTTACTTAAGTGATATCCTCAATAATAAGTGAGGACTTGGCAAGGATAGGTCAAACCCTTACAGTAATATAGGAAGCCCCTTATCAGTTTTCACTTGACTTGGAATGCTTGCTTACATCTGGATTCTTATCAGAGGTTTCATAACTCTGTTTCTCTAATCTGATTTTTAAAGAATTATAAGATACTTTTGTATAAATTGCAACTATAATAGAATAGAGAAGTTGCCAAATCAATAAGAACATGATTTACTTTTGCTAGAAAGAAACCAGTTTGATTATACCTATAACATAAGTTGAAATGTTTTTCCTCTTACTTTTGCAAGCTATTTCTCTTATGATGAACTTTTAGTAAATACTCTAGAATTACGAGATGCAGTGCCACGACCTCTTACCTGTACATCTGTAAGAAAAGTGGAAACCGTTGTGTTAGCTTGAAAGCTAAGTAAGCCCAGTTATGCATAACAGTTTACCTTATGGTCATAAGAGGAACAAAAATCAGTAAGCTGAAAGATCTGTTCTATAACTAAACATACCGACTGATGAATTCAATAGCAAGCTGTTAACACATAACTAATTAATAATAGTTAAACTTTTTACGTTAATGTTTTTCTCTAAATATAAAAAATTTAATTTGTTTGGAAATTTTGGGGTTTTGACATGTGGTATCCGAGCATGGTTCAAACACTAGGCCTTGATGTGGCCCAACTAGTTTTCATAGAATGGAAAAAATAACATACTAACCTGTATTTTGTTTTATGTGAAAAAGCATAAAATTTCTTTTTCTGAATCTAACAGACATGTATGGAGAAGTTAGGAGAATATGCTGAGGAGGAGTCTCCAAACACCGAGACAAGACAGATGTCTAAAGAGCCTGTGTTAGAAGAGATAATTGCTCACTCTTCAGAGCTGATACGGACTATAAAGGACTTAAAGACTGAAATGGAATCAATCAAGAAGGATAACGAAAGGATATTAAAGACTCAGGAGGAGTTAAACCAAATCCTGATAGAAAAATTCCAGATAGAAGGGAGGAGTAAAAGATCTGAATCTGAGGAAGCTAGTCATAAGAAAGGATCTAAAAAGATGAAACTAGCTAAGGACGAAAGCAGCTCATCATCTGAAAGGCTCAGAGAACAACAAAGCTACTACACTACTAGTGATAGTAGTGAGGCTGAATTGTATAAGAGAAAGAAAAAGTACAGGCCATATGAAGAGAGTTCCGGGGAGTTCAAGAAAATAAAGCCCCCAACTTTCAACGGAGAGACTGAAAAAGGGGAAGAGGCAGAGTCCTGGTTATCTGGGATGAGAAAATATTTTTAGATATACAACTATTCAAATTAGTTGAAGGAGAGAATGGCCATCTATAATCTTTCTGGAAAGGCAGATATATGGTGGAAAGATATGAAAAGAGTCAAGGGAATCAAAGAAAAAGAAGTCAATTGGAGTACTTTTAAAAGATACTTCAAGAAGAAATTTCTATCCAAACAATACTATGAACAAAGGGCGAAAGAATTTTATGAGTTAAAGTTAGGGTCCATGACTATGAAGGACTTAAACAGTAAATTTCTAAGTCTGTTAAGGTATGTGCCTTATTTAGTTGATGAGAAACCTAAAGTACAGCGGTTTCTCAGTTGCCTGCCATATCATATAAAGGACAGAATTGAGTATGATAACCCCAAAACTCTAGAAGAAGCCATGTGAAAGGCTAATTTCTGTTTTGAGCAGAACAAAAAGAAAGAAGGAATAGCCAACTGGAAGGCTAAAAAGAACAGTAATCAGCCTGAGTTTAAGAAAAAAGAGTTTGAACCCCAGAAAAATTTCAGGAATAATAAGAACAGAAATCATTCTAATGGTAAGAACTTCCAGGGAAACAGAAATGGTGCTCCTAATAATTCCAATAATTCCAATAACTTCAAGGGCAAGGAATCTTCAAACAATCATGGAAATTTCACTAAGACTTTTGAACGGAAGGAGCCTGTTAAGTGCTGAGAGTGCAATGGCCCGCACTATGCTTCAGTCTGCCCAAATCGGAAGAAGCCAAACAACAATATTCATACTATACAAGATGAAATGACTGTTGGAGATTTTGCAAGGACTATGCCCTGAATCAATGCAGCGTTGGAGAACCGCCAAGCTGATTATCAAACTTCCATGGTGGAAGTAGAAGGTATGGTTAACCAAACCCCTGTAACTATTTTAATAGACCCAAGTTCTAGTCTTAGTTACATTTCACCTCAGATAGTAGAAAAGTGTAATTTGACTGTTGAAAAGTTTGATAACTCATGGTTAGTTCAATTAGCCACAGGGGCAAAAAGGAAAGTAATCTATTATGTTAAGGAATGTGCTTTAGTTATGAATGATTTTAAGACTACTGTTAAGTTAAATGTTCTACCACTTGGCTTGTATGACTTATTGATTGGTATGGATTGGTTAGAAAAGCATAGGGTAGTTTTAAACTATTTTGATAAAAAATTTACGTGTGTAAATAATAATGAACCACCAGTAACAGTTAAGGGTGTTCCTAGGAAAACTGTAATTAGGCAGATTTCTTCCTTACAACTCAAAAGAGCAGTCAGGAAAGGGTGCAAAGCCTATGCTGTAACTATTACAGATGAGGCAAATAAATCTGAAAAAGATAAAATAAAAATAGAGGATATTCCTGTGTTAAATGAATTTACTGATGTTTTTCCGGAGGAAATTCCAGGATTACCTCCCAGGAGGGAACTGGATTTCACAATTGAGCTGGTACCAGGTGCCGTACCTAGATCGAAAGCTCCGTATCGTATGAATATTTTAGAACTTAATGAATTAAAATCAAAGTTAAAAGAGTTAATTGATAAGAAGTATATTCGACCTAGTGTGTCCCCTTGGGGAGCACCAGTAATCTTTGTTAAAAAGAATGAGGGAACTATGCGACTATGCATAGATTACCGTCAAATAAATAAAATGACTATTAAAAACAGATATCCATTTCCCTGCATAGATGATCTATTTCATCAACTGCGTGGAGCTACGGTGTTCTCAAAAATAGACATGAGATCAGGATATCATCAGGTGAGAATTAAAGATGAGGACATTTTCAAGACAGCCTTTAGAACAAGGTATGGACATTACGAATTTGTCGTAATGCCATTTGGGCTTACTAATGCCCCAGCTGTCTTTATGTGTCTAATGAATAATATAATGCATAAATACTTAGATAAATTTGTTGTCGTATTTATCGATGACATCTTAATTTATTCTAAAAATGAAGCGGAACATAAGGAACACTTACGGATAGTCTTACAAGAACTATGAGAGAAACAACTCTTTGCGAAGTTCAGTAAATGTGATTTCTTTAAGGATGAAATCCAGTACTTAGGTTCCGTAGTGACTAAGGAAGGGATTTCAGTGGATCCTGAAAAGATTCGGGCAATCGAAGATTGGCTAGTTCCAAAAGACGTAATAGATGTTAGGTCCTTCATGGGAATTACCAGTTACTACCGGAGATTCATTGAAGGATTTTCAAAAATAGCTAATCCAATCACTTCCTTGCAAAAGAAAGGCAAGAAATTTGATTGGAACTTAAAATGTGAAGAAAGTTTTAAGAAATTAAAAACCCTGTTAACAACTGCGCCTATTCTAAGAATAGCAGATCCTAATAAGGATTTTGTGGTATGCACCGATGCTTGTAATGATGGTTTAGGCAGAGTGCTGACTTAGGATGGGCATGTCATTGCCTATGATTCCAGGAAGTTAAAGATCCACGAAAAGAATTATGCCACTTATGATTTAGAACTTGCTGCTGTTATTCATGCCTTAAAGATGTGGCGGCACCACTTAATAGGCAGAAGTTTTATTTTAATGACTGATAATAAAGGTTTGAAATACCTTTTAGATCAGCTTAACCTAAATGCAAGGCAAGCAAGATGGCTAGCCTTCTTAAGTGAATACGATTTCGAAATTCAACACATAAAAGGAAAAGAAAATAAGGTGGCTGATGCTTTGAGCAGAAATGCAAAGCTGAATTTTATAGCAGCAATCAGTACTTATGCTTCTGATTTAAATGAACAGCTGACTGAAGAGATAAAATTGGATGAAATTTATCAAAAATTACAAGTTACAGCTAAAGAAGAACCTACAAAAAGTTTAATGAAATGTTATAGTCTAAATAAAGATGGATTTTTATTGTTTAAGGACAGACTATATGTGCCTAATGTGTCCAAGGTTAAATTGCTGATTCTGGATGAAGTTCATAAAACCCCTTACTCAGGGCATCCAGGCTACCAGAAGACTGTCACCATGTTAAGGAAATAATATTTTTGGCCTAATATGAAATCTGAAGTAGCTGAGTATATAGCTAGATGTTTGGACTGTCAACAAGTGAAAACAGAACACCAACATCCAGCTGGTTTATTGCAACCCTTGCCTATTCCTAGTTGGAAGTGGGAGATAATCAGCTTAGATTTCATTACTGGATTACCCAGAAATCAGAATCAGAACGATTCAATTATGGTGGTGGTGGACAAGTTAAGTAAAGAAGCACACTTCATTCCTGTCAAGACTACCTACAAGGCTACCAATATAGCAGATATATTTCTAAAATGGATTTTTAGGTTACATGGAGTACCTAAGGTTATTATTTCAGACAGGGATCCTAAATTCACAGGGAATTTCTGGAAATCCTTGTTTAAAGGATTAAACACAACACTGAATTTCAGCACCTCTTTCCATCCTCAGACAGACGGACAGACAGCAAGAGTGAATCAGGTGTTGGAAGATCTGTTAAGAATGTATGTTAAGTATCAGCCATGTAAGTGGGAGGATTACTTGCATTTAGCAAAATTTGCTTACAATAATAATTATCAATCCTCAGCTAAGTTCAGCCCATTTGAAGTTCTGTATGGGTGTAAATGTAACACTCCTATCTCCTGGGATAATCCAGTAGATAGATTGGTGTTAGGGCCTGAATTATTGAAGGAAATGTAACAGATTGTGAAACAAGTGTAGGAAAACTTAAAGGTGGCACAGGATCGACAAAAGAGCCAAGCATATTTGAAAAGAAATTCCAAAGAGTTCCAGGTGGGTGAACACGTGTTCATAAAGGTAATACCAAAGAAAAGCTCCCTAAGACTGGGGAGCTGTGCAAAACTAGCACCATGTTACTGTGGTCCGTTTGAAATCCTATCCAGAATTGGTCAAGTTGCATATCAGTTAGCGTTACCACCTAATTTGAAAGTGCATAATGTTTTCCATATTTATGTTCTGAAAAAGTATGTTCATGATGCTACTCATGTAATTGATTGGAATGTTGTACAGGTGGAACCAGAAGGAGAAGTTCTGGCGGAGCCAGACTATATCCTCGGGAGGAGGGAAATTACTCTGTGGAACCGCGTGATTGGACAGCTAAAGGTGCAATGGAAGCACCTTAGTCCTGAAGAAGCTACCTAGGAACTGGAAATTAAGATGCGGGAAGCATACCTGAATCTGTTCCGGGAGGTTGTAGAGGATGAGGAATAAGTAACATCGAGGATGATGTTACATTTTAAGGGGGTGTGTATGTCACATACCCCAATTTTGTAAAATTATATAAATTTTTTTAATTATATTCCTGAGACATTATACTAAATCTAATGCTAAGTAGGAATTGATGACTCAGCAGAGTCAACAAAATTGGAATGTAATTCAGAATATTTTTATTATTAATAAATAAATTGTGGAGACAACAGCATGGGAGAGCTGTTAAAAAGAGGTTACTAGTCAAACTGGTGGATGGAACTAGGTGGAAGGCAAAAGACAAGTGGCAGCATCCTCAAACACTTCCTAAGTTGCAGGTGGAAACTTCCCTACATTTGGGGTCATGATCCCCCAAGAAAGTGGGATCAGAGAAGGTGGCTCATTAAATCACAGTTAACCCAAAAAAAGACCTAGGAAACCTTTTAAAAGTACTCAATGGAGAGAGCTGAGGTGGCTCAGATATTTTCTAGAGGGAATTCATTCAGGTGAATGTTATTCAGGAATTTCATTGAGGAAAGAGGGAAAAAGAGTAAGGAAGTGTTCTGAGTGGATTGCTGTAGTAACTTGATTTTATTACAGCTTTTACCTTGGAGAACTTACTGATAAGTTCTGGATCCATACTAAGTTTGAGGACTTCTATCTGACATTGCTGCACCTAGTTTCATCCAGGGAGACCAGAGCAAGCTCAGGGGTCCTGAGAATTCGATGTCTAAGCACTCTCCAGGAGTTGGTAGGGAGGAACGGCCTCCCATTGCTGTTGTTGTCCAAAGCTTAAGCAGGTTCTTTCATTTATCTATTTCTGTCTTTAATATATGTGAATGGATGAATGTTATGCTTGTATTATTTGACAGAAGAATTAGCTGGTTAGTGATGTAATTGTTCTAGTTTATCGGTAGTTGAACTATTGATGAAAAATAAAGACCTGTTGTGTTTTTCCACATCTGGGCTACCAGACCGTACTCCAGCATAGAGGTAGAAATTATAGAAAGATGTATGATGAGATTAGAAATTAGACCTTTGCTTCTTTTTATATCTTCAGAAAGAATGTTTGTTTTTATTGATAGTTGTTCATGCTTACAGATAAAACTAGTTTTTGTACAGTAATCATTTCAGTAGTGCTATTATCAAAGCAGATAGATTAAGGTTACTTTAGTTCATTCTATTGTATTGAAAACATTACCATTTCTTCCTTCTAGTCTAAAAATAATTTAACTGGTTATGACCAAGTAACAGTACTGAATATAGAAGGAAATAAATGTAATTTAAACTCTTTATCAAGCAAACTATTCAGAACTGATGTGTCTCTTTAATGTTATCTTTTCCTTTACCTTTCCTTTTCTAGTTAAACCAATCTTCTAACATTATTTAGAATGGTAACCCTATCTTGTATGGATTATAAATGTATGCTACTATATATATATATATATATATATAGTATATAAGACAGATCATAAGAAGTATCATTCGATTTATTTTTATTTCATAAGTAATATTCTAGCTTAACAGACCTGCATATCAGTACAAGAAGCAAACAGCATAATGCTATCTTCATTATGCTATAAAATAAACAAAGGTTATACATATAGAGAATCTAATACTCCAATAAAGATAGGACTATTGTTTAGTATTAGTCAGAATTATGGTTATAATAATATTATACTTTTATATTATCCAATATAAAGATATTATACTTTTAAACTTAAGGAATGACAATATTATTTTTTAGATAACAAACCAGAGTTGAAAATACCCTGTTCTACAGGTTAACTAGACTTTTCCAAGAAAGCCTGTTAAAATACATTAAAGAACAAAATATAAGAACCTATATGGCTTAAGGGTATAAACCCTATAAATATATCACTTAACAAGATTTCATAACAAGCAAACCAAGGTATAACCCTGACAGTTTTTTTTTTATATAAAAGAAATTATTTTTAGTAAAATAACTCTGTTGCATAATTAAAATTAAAGATAAATAACAGAACATTAAACTACTCATACATCGAGCTTAATCAATAGGGTAATAATCATTTATTTACTCACAGATACAAACAGAATTTGTATTTAAATACATAATATCAAATTAAGAAATAGTAATGATTCTCACACTGTAAAATTAGTGTTTAAACCCTATAAATTCCAGTTTATGCAAATAAAATAATAATTATAAATTTTAAGACAATAATTTACTTACGGATGCATTATATATTAACACTACAAGGCTGTCATAAGCCTGTATTTTTTTTTTATATATATTGCATACACGGATCGTAAAATAAAAATAAATACAGTAATACAACAAAAGCTACAGAAGAAGAGAGACAATATATTATATTATATTGTAGACTGTGGGCAAAAACACCCAGCTTTTTTTTATACAGTAAGACAAGTAGTCGAAGTCGAGGTCTTAAACTCTTCACAAATAGGCTTGCAGCCTAGTTTTCTAATTACAACACTTAAAGCATAGAAAGACAGCTAATATTTACAACCCCGGCCTAAGCCGTGACACCCTCACATCGCGTGAAGGGTTTCCTCTGTTAATACTTTTAACCAGCAGTCTTAAGACCAGAATGAAGCAGTAAGGGTTTCAAGCTTCTTAATCCAACCCTTAAAGGTTCCAACTGAAAACCATAAGGAGGACCAGCCATGGTGTAACCAGGCTTACCATATTTGCAGCCGATGCCCCAGTCTTCTTACCAAAGGCTGCGCACGTGGAGTTTACAAACCTGCATTCACAAAGATTAAACCCTACATTAGAATGTTGTAACCAGCCTAAAGAAATTTGCAAACTTAAGGCAAACAATAAGCAAGGTTTTAAAGTTCTTATCCTTACCTGTTCTTTCGAGGAAGCACGACCGCTGGCAACTGCGACCCAACTAACAGCGCAGGGAGGTAACACTACTACCAGGAGGTAAAAGGAAGAATAACTCTCAACCTTGCATAGAGTTCAAAAGACAATAGGTCCAACCATCGAAACCCCAGAGGGAGGTGTTAACATTGGGGAGGGTTCGGTTCAGTATGACAGAGAAGAGTATAATGGAGGAACGAAGGACTGAACCTCATTATGCAACGCATGGAGCAAGCCACTACCGGGAAACGACATGGAGGATACTTTACAGAAGAGAGGCCACGCAGTGGTGCATAGCACTGTCACAGATCAACCAGCGTCGAGGAAGATGGAGAAAATGAAAGGTAGTGTTAAAAAACAACCCTTATATCCACGCAGTGCATGGCTGGAGTATTGCCACAATAGCGGTTAAATTTATCAATGCAGAGTAGGTTTGTTCTATAGTCAATCAACATTTTTCAATGGAGGAAATATTTTCCAAATCATTCGAATGATCACAGTTTATCCAAAGTCGTAGCGCAAGGTTCATCGACCAACGTTGCATGCAAATGATTTATGTCATTATTCTCCACCCTATTCCTCTAATCAGTGGAAATCATATTAAAACCTAATATCGACATCATAGTAATTATAAGCTTGATGGTCGGAACGCATTCGATTTGGAATATTGACCTTCTTAATATAGCTTATATACTTTGGAGGGTAGTATAGAATGTTATAGTATGTATGGAGATAACCTTGGCGCAAGTTTAACATAAACTTTTCCCTTATGTTATAAATTGCCTTAAGTTCTTTAATAAGTAAAAAGAATAATAGCATAAAGACCTTAGATAGTTAATTAGTGCGATCTATATAATATTTGGGTTATATTATAGTGTTGCCTTTAGCCTTGGAATCTATCCCTTGTTTGAATTAATAACTTTTTATTAGTATAAAGATCACCTTTGAAAATGGATAGTCTTATATTTAATTCCAAGCTCAAGGCTATGATAAGTATTATAGAACTGTTTAGTGGTTTCTAGCTCTTATAAGCTAAATTCCTTTATTACTAGCATAGTTTAGAAGTTCATAAAGGAAGGCATGATGGTAGAAAGCTAGGTATAATTTCCCTTCTACTTGCAATCATTTAAATGATTTATTTACAGAGATTAAAATAGCATCTATAGTACAAGTTACTAAAAATGAGGAATTAGTTTTTACCATGTGGAGACAATGTGTTTACTTAAGTGATATCCTCAATAATAAGTGAGGAATTGGCAAGGATAGGTCAAACCCTTGCAGTAATACAGGAAGCCCCTTATCAGTTTTCACTTGACTTGGAATGCTTGCTTACATCTGGATTCTTATCAGAGGTTTCATAACTCTGTTTCTCTAATCTAATATTTAAAGAATTATAAGATACTTTTGTATAAATTGCAACTATAATAGAATAGAGAAGTTGCCAAATCAATAAGAACATGATTTACTTTTGCTAGAAAGAAACCAGTTTGATTATACCTTAACATAAGTTGAAATGTTTTGCCTCTTACTTTTTCAAGTTGTTTCTCTTACAATGAACTTTTAGTAAATACTCTAGAATTACGAGATGCAGTGCCACAACCTCTTACCTATACATCTGTAAGAAAAGTGGAAACCGTTGCGTTAGCTCGAAAGCTAAGTAAGCCTAGTTATGCATAATAGTTTACCTTATGATCACGAGAGGAACAAAAATAAGTAAGCTGAAAGATCTGTTCTATAACTAAACATACCGAATGATGAATTCAATAGCAAGCTGTTAACACATAACTAATTAATAATAGTTAAACTGTTTACGTTAATGTTTTTTTTGTAAATATAAAAATTTTAAGTTTTTTGGAAATTTTGGGGTTTTGACATTTCGATGGCTGTTACTCTTCCAGGACTTTGATTTTGAAATAGTTTTGAAGCCAGGGTGATTGAATGTTGGCCCTGATCATCTATCTCACATTAAGAATAGGGAAGAACTATCCAATATTGATGATGGATTTCCAGATGTGAAACTGTTCTGTGTTGACATCGTAGATGATCACTATGCACCAATTATTCATTTTTTGGACACTTGTAACGCCCTAGAGGACATGTCAACTAGAAAAAACAAGCAGCTGGTCATAAAAGATTTTGATTTTGAGTTAGTTATGGGACAGTTATATAAGCTTTGACCAGATGAAATCTTGCGACAGTGTATTTTACCGGATGAGCAGGGTCCTATTCTCGAAGAAGTACATGCAGGAATTGCGGGAGGTCACTATGGAGGTCAGGATACTATGTGAAAGGTGTTTTGTTCCAGACTATGGTGGCCTATGTTGCATAATGATGCCATAGACTATGCGAGGAGCTGCGACATCTACCAGTGTGTCAGTAAACCATCGCGGCGGGATGAGATGCCGTTGGTACTGTAGGTGACTCTGCAACCATTTGATAAATGGGTTGTGGATTTAATAGGTCCTATTAATCCACCAGGGAATCAGATTGGTGTGCGATACATCATCACTGCAACCGACTATCTCACTAGGTGAACCAGTTGTAGATTGTAGATTGTACCACTGCAACGGCAGCAAGGTTCATCTTTGAAAACATCGTGACACAGTTTGGGTTGTTAACTTTTCATATGCTTAGCTAAGACATCAATACTTAATTTCATTTTCATAACAAAAGAATATAAACAGGATCACTGAAATATAGACAAGCATAACCATACAAAAGGAACAAAAAGATTTATGTTGGGAAAACCCTAAAGGGAAAAACCCAACAAAAGATTCCTCAATATAGATGCCCCAAAAAGATAAAAGATAAAAGATAAAACTAGCAAGGAGATCAAAGCAATCCTCCTCCTTCTCCAGCTACTTCTCTTCTCCACTAATGCGCTACACAAGTGAGAGTGTGTGTGTTCCAAATGAGGAGCACTACACCTCTATTTATATTCATCTGTTCACTTAAGTTAACTCATCTGTCATGTAGGATCGAGTTAATCATGTAGGCTCGAGTTACACATGTAGGATCAAGTAACCACACTGGGGTGCTAATGACCCACCTTTACAATTAGAGGGGACTTCCTCATGACTCTTATTAGTTCTTTTGATTAGGAGAATCGGGGTACAAAGTAATACAAGTGGTTATCCTGGTAGGACCATCGGGGACCACAAAGAAATACATATAGAATATTCTTCGAAGTTACAATATTTCAACACTCCCCCTTAATGAGAAGGGTATTCTATAACAACATCAACAACAACAATAATAGGAGAGAGATAGAGGACATCATCAACATCATCAGGGTGATACATCTATAAATCATTGGAAGATTTTCAACATCATGTAGTCTTCATCTTCAATCTTTAGTCTTCAGCATCATCAGTACTTTGACCGCTTCAATTAGCAATATCTTCAGCATCTTGATTCTTCAATCAACAGCAACATCTTCAGCACTTTGACCTTTCGATCAGCAACATATTCAGCACTTTGACCTTTCGATCAGCAACATCATCTTCAGCACTTTGACCTTTTGATTAGCAACATCATCTTCAACACTTTGACCTTTCTATCAGCAACATCTTCTTCAGCACTTTGGCATTTCGATCAGCAACAACTTCTTCAGCACTTTGGCCTTTCGATCAACAACAACATCACCATCATACTCTGATCTTTTGATCAGAAACATCATCATGAAAACATCATCAAAACATCATCAAATCAGCATCAAAATATCATCATCATCATACTCTGATATTTCAATCAGAATCATCATTATCATTAGCCTCTGATGTTTCGATCAGAAACATCATCAACCGAACATCATAATACTCTAACATCAACCCATCATCATATTTTGATCTTTCGATCAGTACGTCATCATAATCATACTTTGATAATATGGCATCATCATCATCAGGATCTCATCATCATCACATTCTAATCTTTTGATTAGAAGCATCGTCATCATCATCGCATTTTGATCTTTCGATCAGAAAACATCATCATCAGCAGCAGCATCATAATCATAAGCAACTTCTGATCTTCCGATCAGAAAACATCATCATCATCAGCAACTTCTGATCTTCCGATCAGAAAACATCATCATCATCATATTCTGATCTTTCGATCAGAGAACATCATCATCAGCAACTTCTGATATTTTGATCATAGAAACATCATCATCATCATATTCTGATCTTTCGATCAGAGAATATCATCATCGTCAGCAACAACATCATCATCATATTCTAATCTTTCAATCACAGAAAATCATCATCATCAACAAATTATGATCTTTCGATCAGATAAACATCATCATCATCATATTATGATCTTTCAATCAAAGAACATCATCATCATCAGCAACAGCATCATCATCATATTCTGATCTTTTAATCAGAGAACATCATCATCATCAGCAACTTCTAATATTTCGATCAAAGAACATCATCATCAGCAGCAACATCTGATCTTTTGATCAGAAACATCATCATCATCATCACACTCTGATCTTTCAATCAGAAACATCATCATCATCATCACACTCTGATCTTTTGATCAGGAAACATCATCATCATCATCATCAGTAGCCCACAGTACAAAGACAAAGAAGTCATTGGATCTCTTTTGGACTCAAAATCCAAGGATGATGCAATCCTATCACATTCTCGACAACCGAGGTCATCGGATCCATTCTGAACTAAGGTTCAAGGATGATGCAATCCTGCCACATTCTTGATGACCGAAGTTACACCGAATCCATTCTGAACCGAAGTTCAAGGATGATACAATCCTGCCACATTCTCGATGACTGAAGTTACACCAGATCTGTTCTGAACCGAAGTTCAAGGATGATACAATCCTGCCACATTCTCGATGACCAAAGTTACACCAGATCCATTCTGAACCAAAGTTCAAGGATGATACAATCCTACCACATTCTTGATGACCGAAGTTACACCGGATCCATTTTGAACCGAAGTTCAAGGATGATATAATCCTGCCACATTCTCGATGACCGAAGTTACACTAGATCCGTTCTGAACCGAAGTTCAAGGATGATACAATACTGCCACATTCGCAATGGCCAAAGTTACACTGGATCCATTCTGAACCGAAGTTCAAGGATGATACAATCGTGCCACATTCTCGATGACCGAAGTTACATCGGATCCATTATGAACCGAAGTTCAAGGATGATACAATCCTACCACATTCTCGATGACCGAAGTTATACTGGATCCATTATGAACTGAAGTTCAAGGATGATACAATCCTGCCACATTCTCGATGACCAAAGTTATACCAGATCCATTCTGAACCGAATTTCAAGGATGATACAATCCTACCACATTCTCGATGACCAAAGTTACACCGGATCCATTCTAAACTGAATTTCAAGGATGATACAATCCTTCCACATTCTCGATGACCGAATTTACACCGGATCCATTCTGAACCGAAGTTCAAGTGTGATACAATCCTGCCACATTCTCGATGACCGAAGTTACACTGGATCCATTCTGAAATGAAGTTCAAGGATGATACAATCCTACCACATTCTCGATGACCGAAGTCACCGGATCACTTCTGGACATATGTCCCAGGATGATACAATCCCTCTTCATTCTCGAAGACCGAGGTCTCCAGATCACTTTAGGGAAAGTTCCCAGGGATGATACAAGCCCACTTCATTCTCGAATACCAAGTTCTCTGGATCACTTCTGGACATATGTCCCAGGATGATACAATCCCTCTTCATTCTCAAAGACCGAGGTCTCTGGATCACTTTAGGGAAAGTGTCCAGGGATGATACAATCCCACTGCAACATCACTACTCCCCCTTTTGGGGAAGGTCTTTCTGAACCCTACAAAGCTTGTCTCGAAAGTGTTCGAACTTTACCTGAGACAGAGGCTTTGTCATCACATCATCATCTAAACCATCTTCATCTACATATTTAGTATGTGAATACTGAACTATCACCATCTGTATCTCCAGTATGTGAGTACTGAAAGCATCATCAGGTCACCATCATCTACATCTACAGTATGTAAATACTGAAACATCATCTATATCTTCAGTATGGGAATACTGAAATCATCATCATCTATATATTAAGTATAGAAATACTGAATCACCATCATCTGTATCTACAGTATGTAAATACTGAAACATCATCATCTGCATCTTTATCTTGAATGAAAAAATACCGGATTTCTATGTGTTACGACGAAACACGGGGTTCTCTGTTATCACAACTCTCGCTATCACATAGAATCAATGTACTATCCATCTTCAGTTCAAAGAGACTTGATATCAGCTTCTGAAGCCATATGGATTCACAACTTATCAGAGCAATCTGCTATGTATTCTGCTTCAGCCATGCTACGAGAAATACTAGACTGTTTCTTGCTAAACCTTGAACTCATAGCAGACCCCAAACAAAAGAATCTACCTAATGTGCTTTTCTTGTCTGAGATACTTCTAGCCCAATCTGCATCTATGTAGCCATACAATCTATACTCATGGCTACCATCATAATATAAACCAAATTCTATAGTCCCTTTCAGATATCTCATCACATGTTTTGCAGTTACTAGGTGAACCCATCTTGGTTGAACAAGATATTGACTTAAGGTGTTCATAGCAAAACAAATGTCTGGTCTAGTATTTGTTAAGTACATCAATGACCAATGATCTATCTATAATGAGTCATATCCACTAAATCTGATGAGTCATCAGCTAACAGCTTTAGGTTGGATTCCATGGGTGTGGCCATGACTTTTCTTTCCAACATATTGAATCTCTTCAATATCTCTACCGCATACTTTCCCTGGTTGAGAAAGATTTCTTCTAAACTTCGCCATACTTCTAGACCTAGGAAATAATGCATTAACCCAAGTTCTTTCATCTCAAATTCTTCTTCTAGTTTCTTGTTGCTTTCCATGAATTTTTCTCATTTCCTATCAAGGATAAGTCATCCACATATAATAACAGGATGACAAGTTCATCTTCTACAACCTTGAGATAAAGGTTAGGATCAGCTTTACTTTTGGTAAAGCCCATGCTCGACAAGAAACCATCTATTCTTTCATACCAAGCTTGAGGAGCTTGTTTGAGACCATATAATGCCTTCTTCAACTTGCATACATGAGTATGTCTATATTCAACTTCAAATCCTTGTGGTTGTTCTATGTATACTTCTTCTTTGATCAAACCATTTAGAAAAGTTGTTTTCACATCCATCTGGTGTAAGTCCCACTTCATCATGGATACAAGTGCCATGGTAGCTCTAATTGAAGTATACCGTGCTACTGGGGAAAATGTCTCTTCATAATCAATTCCCTCTTTCTGAGAGAAACCTCTGGCCACAAATCTTGCTTTATACTTCTCAATACTTCCGTCAGCTGCATGATTTATTTTGCATATCCATTTGGAGGATATTATACTCTTTCCTTCTGGTTTGGGAACTGTAACCCAAACATCATTCTAGTATTCTTTCATCATAACATCTTCCATGAGTTTGTCTTGTCAGGTCATCAACATATCCTAGTCTTCTGCATTCAACCTTGAAGGTTGGAACCCTCTTTACTCTTGGTAAAGTCTCGATCCAGCAGGAAGTTGTCCATCATGTCGTACCATGTCAAACTTAGATATCTTCTGTAGTCACTCCCCCTGAAGTGGAGTATCATATTCCCTCTTCATTCTGTACAGGTGGCTCTATGCTTGATATATACTTGTCAATAGAGTATGTCATGTCATAGTCTACTCTTTCTAAGGCAAATCATGAACCTTTGCTTTGTACACTTGTTCTTGTAGATCCATATGGAAGATACTATGTACTTCCCTTTATGTATCGAAATAATATTGTATACATCATTCCCCATGATCAACTGTTATTCTTTGATCATAGCATTCTTTTCTTCATCTTGAGTTATCTCTTATACCCATGGTGGTCTTCATCCTTCGACGTGGATCTACCGCTCTCTGAAGCTCTTTCTTTCGTCATGGTGTCTCTGACCCTGGGAGCTTTAGATTCATGTTTATTGAATTGTCATCACTTGTTCTTCGGAACAAGTCTCATCCTTGTTTTATTGTAGGAGGTTGTTCAGGACCTTTCCTACAATTCAAATGCACCAATTGCATGGTTAGAACTATTTCATAAAACATATGCATAATGACAAATTCTTATGCATCATGCAACTATTTAGCCAATACAACATTCATCCATATCTCACGGAAAATTTCTAGATGACATCATTGAGATTGTGCATTAATCCAATATGTCATGTAAAGAGGTTTCATTCTAGATAAGTAGCAATGGAGAGATGTATAGCACCATGAGCTACTTACCGATCACATGCAGATTAGTAGTATATAGTCATTAATGCAAACAATCTATCATGCATAACACATCAACTGAATATGCATAACAAAACAATATCATTAAATGAAAATTGAATACTTATCTTTTGTTTGTTTTGTGGGTAGAATCCTTCTTGATCATTTTTCTTCATTCATGAAATCATCATTTCTTATCCAAATGATAAGATGGATAAGAGGTTCGTCAAGAATTAAGTTCTTCATATTCCTCATCACTTGAGGGATCTTGTTTGAATGGTGAGAGCTTGATCTTTAATTTGCTCCCATCTTTCTTCTTCTCTTCTTATGAGACGAGCTTCTTCTTCTTCCCAAAGTCAACTAAAAGTAATCACTTCCTTCTAGCACACATTCCTCGCATGAATGAATCCCATGATCATGGGAGGCCATTCAAGGTGGCTATCACCACTTCTGCATTCTCTGCTTCTTCTTCTACCGCTTCAAGATGTTATGCATTCTGGATCTTCACATTCTTCAACTATTTTCTCAAATCCATCTTTTGAATTATGTTCTTATCTTCAAATATCTTGATCAAGGAATCAAACATGTTAGATGTCTTTAGGGAATACACTTGTGGTACAAGTTGATCCATGATTGAATCAACAGTGATCTTCTTGGCCTTGATCAAGTTCTTCTTGTGTAAGGCTTTGAGACTCATCTCCCTCTAGAACTGGAACCTCTCTACTCATGTAGGTGTCCAATTCATTTTCTTCAGAGAAATAAAATACTTTCATGCTTGGAATTTTTCAACTTCACCAAGCTTATCATCAAGCTGATGTGATAGATCACTTTGAAATGAGAACCTCAAATGCAAATAGCAAAAGATTAGATCTTACCGATTTGAGGTGTCCGTCTTGCTTCTAAAGCTGGCTGATCTAGGGTTTGTCAGAGAAAACCTAATTTTCAAAACTTGGAATATTTCAGATATGATTGGATAGAAATATATATCGCTTCAAATGGAGCTGTCCAATGTACTCCTTTTCTGAAAACAGTGGAGGGAAGCTCCCGGAACAGGAAGCCCTAGTTTTCCAATTTCTTCTGCAAAAATGCCTGTTACTATTTCTATGATATCTCTGAATTTACTACCCCTCTGTGTCTGCAATTTCGTAATAATGTAACCCCACAGGTTACTGATCCCACACCATAGGTTTCATTAGAATTGGGTTTACCAATTGGGATTTAGGATCATTTTCCCAAGGTGAACTGTTACAGGATTGTTCAGAATAGTGAAGTTGTACGGCATGCCACTTGTCACTGGATCATCTTCAGGTTCTAAAATTAGGACCATAGAAATTAAAGTATGCGCTATTTATGGAACATCTTCAAGAATTCCATTTGGACCTCTGTAGCCCAAGCTATAGCAATTGTCCCTAGGTGTCCTGTTTAGGGATGAATTCTGGAAGAGGCTGGAAGCCTAACTTGGAGGGATCATATCTCCTAGAATATAGCGAATCTGAGGCTGAATGTTGGATACAATGTTCATAAGGATTATATATTCAATATATACATTTTTAAGCTCCTGAACCTTTTCCAATATTGGGATATAGAGAATATACCAAAACTTATCATTTTTAGTATTTAGGGTTTTTCTAGCTCCGGGTCAAACTAGGGTTTGACTTTCCCGGAGTTTCACCCAACCAAAAATATTGATCCAGGTCTATAAAATTCGATTTTGATGAGGATATCAATCCTATGTTGGGCTCACTCAAAAATTCTTCTTCTGCAAGAAGCCCTAATTTCCCACGCTGAGAACTCAAAATGCTCGGAATCGAATTATGCTTCGACAGAAAGATGCGCCCTTCAATGGAGAGTCAGCCTAGCCTTCTTTTGCTGATCGATTGTGGAGAGAGAACCAAAAGTAAGAAGCCCTAGATTCTGTAGCTGCACAATGTCTTCTTTTTAGGGTGGCTCTGATACCATGCTAACTTTTCATATGCTTAGCTAAGACATCAGTACTTCATTTCATTTTCACAACAAAAGCATAAAAACAGGATCACTGAAAGATAGACAAGCACAACCATACAAAAGGAACACAAAGATTTATCCTGGGAAAACCCTAAAGGCAAAAACCCAGCAAAAGCTTCATCAATATAGATGTCCCAAAAATATAAAAGATAAAAGATAAAACTAGCAAGGAGATCAAAGCATGATCCTCCTCCTTCTCCAGCTACTTCTCTTCTCCACTAATGCGCTACACAAGTGAGAGTGTGTGTGTTCCAAATGAGGAGCACTACACCTCTATTTATATTCATCTGTTCACTTAAGTTAACTCATCTGTCATGTAGGCTCGAGTTAATCATGTAGGCTCGAGTTACACATGTAGGCTCAAGTAACCACACTAGGGTGCTAATGACCCACCTTTACAATTAGAAGGGACTGCCTCATGACTCTTATTAGTTCTTCCGATTAGGATCATTGGGGTACA
Source organism: Pseudotsuga menziesii (assembly GCA_001517045.1). Taxonomy (NCBI): domain Eukaryota; kingdom Viridiplantae; phylum Streptophyta; class Pinopsida; order Pinales; family Pinaceae; genus Pseudotsuga; species Pseudotsuga menziesii. The sequence continues at coordinate 85,516 of LPNX010642312.1, read as the reverse complement.
AAGTAATATAAGTGGTTCTCCCGGTAGGACCATCGGGGACCACAAAGAAATACATATAGAATATTCTTCGAAGTTACAATATTTCAACATGAGTGTCCTAGGATCTTGATGAGTGACCAGGGTAGTCACTTCATCAACCGAACTATGAAAGTGCTAACTGAGGAGTTGCAGGTGCAACACAAGAGGAGTACACCATACCATCCATAGGTGAATGGGACCGTCGAACCATTCAACTAAATATTGTAGACCGCATTGACTAAGGTATGTAATGCTAGCCACGATGACTGGGACCTAAAAATTCCAGTGGTGCTATGGGCCTTTCGCACCACTTGTAAACGTCTGACTGGGAACACACCATTTAAGCTGGTCTATGGGAAAGAGGTAGTCATGCCCATGGAGTATACTGTTCCCAATCTGTGCTTTGTCATAGCGACATGCATGGATGATGCAGAAGTGTTAGAAGAACAAATTGCGTAATTAATCCAGCTGGAAGAAGACCGTTTTATTTCTGGTTTCCACCAGTAGGTTGCGAAGGATTGACAGAAGGTGTGGCATGATCACCACATTAAGAATAAATAGTTTGCGATAGGAGATTTGGTGTTCTTATATGATAGTAAGTTCATCAAGCATCCAAGTAAGTTACAAATGCACTGGTTAGGTCCCTATCTTGTCCATTACATTACTTCTGGTGGTGGAGTTCAATTACAGCAATTAGATGGTGCAGTCTTATCGATGCTAGTCAATGGGAGTCGCTTAAATCCCTACAGGTTGGGGCTAGCAATGCACGCCACTTAAGGAGAAAAAAATGAATATTTTAATTTAGAATATCAAGGTGAGCCCTAGGCGAGAGGTTGCGCAAGGTTAAATTTGTTAGCAATAACTAATCAACCACTTGCGACAGCTGCAGGGATATGGAGTGGTCAAATCAAGTAATAAATGAAGGTTGTTAAATCAGCTGGTTGGTGGTGCTTGTTGAAGAGACTCACATTAATGGATGATCTGACCATTAGAAGAGTAAGATCGTTGGTGTATTTGGAGTCATCAATACCAGATTTAGCAATAATGGTAAGAATAGATTTGGAAATGATGAAATTTGGATTGGAGATGCCTATAAAACAATGTGTGGGATATGTAAGGATGCCATTATTCAGTTCAATGCACAGAGAGTGTGAAGCAGAGAAGGGATTGTGTAGTGTGGTGAGAACTGTTGAGTGAGATGTAGTGTTGCACGTTAGAGCCGTCGAGTGCAGTTGAATGGTTGAGGCATGAGGCATGCTAAGCGACCTTGATGCCATAGATATTTCTAGTCAGTACAAGTTCCCGATTCAGCCTACGGTTTTTGAAGAAGATATTATGAGTATTCCAGTCGGTTCGTCATCCATTCCCAAGCAGAAGGGGTAAGCTCAGGCACCCAAGCCTACACCACTGCAGAAGAGGCAAACTCGCACCTCAACGAGAGTGCAAGGAGATGGAACTACACAGACCAGGCCATCAAAATTGGGAGATGTGGAGTTCACGGCACCTCTCGGTGTCTCTGTACATGACATTTTGGGATATGTGTCTCCTACGCATCCAGGAGCCAAGCCAAGGCAACCATCGAAGAATCTAAAATATCCACCAAAATTGTCACCGCTGCCGGAGGGGATGAAGTGCTTGGTCAACATCATCCCTACTTTAAAAAGGTTAAATTTTGAAGACCATGATATTCTACTGCTCAAATATGTCAGGGAGGATCCCTATGAGTCAATCCTGATAGGGCCTGGTGCCCAAATTTAGCGGATTCCCCAACCGTGGGTGAGTGGGTTAGATCAATCAATATTGTTGGGGCTCGTCAATATGCCCCATTTTGGGTGATTGAATGAATGCCATGCATGCATGAAGAAATTGTTAGCTTGGTTTCATGGAGGGACCCTTTGGTTAAACACATCGATCCCTGTGACAGTATATTTGATCGCAAGTATCATAGGCTTTCCAAAGGCTGGGGAAGATCCGATGCACTATATTCGCAGGAGAGATACTGAAAAAAATCTTGCCAAGAAGTTGAAAGAGCACTTTGGTTTACAACAAGATGGTCATACTTATCCCATCGATAACATTAAATCACAGGAGGTGCACATTGGCACCGGGATTCTCGCAAGCAAAGTAGTTTGGGGAAACCGATCGGTACAATTCCATTCGGGTGTTGTCTCTTGCACCTAGAAGTGTGTCGAAGGAGTGCAAATGAATTGGTCTCTATTTTTGCTGAATCAGTTTCTATAAGACGTGCTTGCTGCTCAGGATGGGCGGTCATACAGTTGGTAGTTGATCCTTATTGCACGTGATGCTGTGATCAAACCAGAAGATTATCAACCCATGGAAGTTGATGTGACAAAGGTGTGTCACGGTGCAAGGTATCAAAACTTATGGTGGGTCAAAGAACCTAGTCGTTAGATGGAATGTGCCATCCACTTTTAGGTGTATTGGGAAGCATTGAAAGCCACAGTTGTTTTCGTTTCTCGAGTCTCTCCTTACGTCGTGACCAAGTATCAGCAGATCCTTCAATTTTCCATCAGGACCCATTCTATCTACACTCAGGTGCAGCAGGATCCCGACAAGCAATGGCTTCCTTTGCCATACAAAGTCACGATAGAGGAATCGTATGCCATCATCCAAGAGTTGTCAATGGAGTGGTGAAATCCATTGCGTCAGGAGGAATTATCTAAAGAACAACCACTGGATACCCCAGAAGAGCCTACCGAGAAGGACCTTAGCACTCAGGACTCCGACAACGAGTCATCTACAGACCCTGAGGATGCAGCGCACGCATGCAGGAGGAGACTTGAACCAAATGGCACCAAGAATATGAAACGGGTAGTGGCACCAAGTCAAGGATGGAGTATCAACTGCACTGGCTTATCAAAGCAGTCACTAACTCATCCGCGGATGCAACAAAGGCGATCCGAGAGTCAAACCATGAAGAATTGAGGGTGGTAAGAGATCGATTAGATTCAATTTTTGGTATTATTTATATGCAGACATCTTTGCAACCCATATTGCAGGACATTTCATTGATTATCACTGAGCCCTCGGCCAGGGACTTGCAATTTCCCTCAACTGCAATCAATGCGAATAATGAGTAAGTTCACCATTTGTTGTGACCAATCGAGAACGTGGATTTGGACCTAAACAAGTTGTCCACTATGGAGTTAGTGGAGTTGTAGCACGTTGCCACCCTAGAACTAGTGGAACGACAAAAAGAGTTGACTAAGGGCTATGTCTAGTCTGAGAGTGCCACAGAGAAGCTGTAGAAACAAGCCAATGAGCTACATTAGGTCCGAGTGCAGCTGGCAGAAGAAAAAGTTCAAGAAATTGATGCCTTGAAGGTGACACAAGATGATCTACAGCAAAAGGCTGTTGAGGAGATCATGGAATTAAAAAAGGTGTAAGACCTCCTGATCATTGAATAGCCGCAGATGTGTGCTAGGTGTAGCGAAGTTGAGGAGGTTGTTTTTTAAGCCTGCCAGCACATTTTTGAGAACACGGCCGACCTCACCCTAGTCGAAAATGCCAAACGTTTGGGACAAACTATTGTTCAACTTCAGGATAATAACCTGATGCTCCAGGCCCTGGTACAACTTGCAACGTCACTAGAGTAGGTTGTAGAAAGGAAATCCTCCATTTAAGACATTGCAACTAAGTTCTAAGGCATGGATCAAGAGGCTAAAACCATTATGGAAGCGACAACACAATTTTGGTAGAGCGTTGTTCAGGACGAGCAACTTGATTAGCTGACCACACAAGTACAAGAAGTAGAAGGTCAACTGAAAACCTTGAAGACATCGATGAGGGATATGCCATTGATGGTGCATATCACATGGGCTGAGGAATTGAAGGATTTGTAGTAGAGAGCTACCCGTGTGTAGGAACACCAACAAAAGCACCGTGCTTAGCTTGATGAATTTCAGGAAATCGGTGGGCAAGTTGCTGTCAAAGGAGTTGCCACGTTGTAGGAAGTTAAAGAGCATCAACATGCGGTTGACAACAAGGCCAGAGAGGAGCACTTGGTGAAGAAAAATTTGACTAATTGTCAGAGTAATGCCGACAAATTCTATCTATAGGTACATGAGATTGTGTAGCAATTTGAATATTTCAAGGTATGGATGTCGGCACACAGCCTGTCAACCTGACGTGGCTCGACGATGAGCTACAAGTCTATGTTGGGGGCCTGTTGGTAGGGGTTTTGGTAAGTGAGTTGCGCAGCATCGCTACAGTTGTGTAACCTCATGCAGTACCACACAAGGCTAGATTAGCGCGATGGGTGGAAGAATAATCGTTTTGAATATTTTATATGTTATTTGACCAAGTTTTGCTGTAATAGGTCATTAGCAGTTATAAGTTAGTTAGAAGTGGACCCTCAATTTAATGGCGCAAGCCTATTTATAGATCTAGTTTTGCAAGTAGAGATATCATCAGGATTGAAAGAGATACAAACTAGGAATAGGGGAATTGCATCACAGGATAAGTGAGACATAAGATCTAGTGTGATTTGGTTTTGTGAGGAAATCCCTGTGTATCTGCAATTGATCTGGGTTTTTCCTAATGTATGCAATCTTTGGTTTTGGAGAATAATTGAGTAATGTGGTTCCTTTGTGTAGGATTAATATGATATGGTGATTATGGCACAAGTCTTGTCTGTTATTGTTGTTGCAATATGATCTATTATGATGCTGTGACCTGTTTTGTTATGATGTTGTTTTGGTATGGTGTTGACGTGATTTAGTCTCTTTCTGCTATATCGATGTGATCTGCTTTGCGGCTATGTGGTTTGTTCTTTTGCTACTATCTTTCACACTATGAGTAGATATGTTTCATTGACAATACTATCAAATTGTGACAACTATGTAATGATAAAATGATTTCATAAGTTATTAATACACTCTATAAGTTGAAGAAATAGTGTAGAGTCGACTGTAAGCTCTAGATCTAGTAGTTATGTTGTCCTTTTGTTGGATCCCCATATCCTCCGTCCCCACTACTGAAAACTTGGTTTTGACAACTCTCCTTTGAATGCCTCAGGTGAGACCTCGTCTGCTCCACATACATTGCTTGGTAGGGTAAAACCTGTCTGGGATGGTGCTTAGGGAGATTGCTTCGGTTGGGATTCGATAGAGTGGGAACCCCTCTTGATGAGGCTTTGTTGGTGGGTTTCATTAACATCTTCCTGGGTTGACAATTAAGTGTTGTGTTAGATAGTGCATATTTAGTCTCGAAAGAGGACACCTTGAAGTTCATAGCACGGGGCCCAACTATGTTTACTAATCCTTTACCTAATAATCAAAATATGAACTCAACAATCATTGATCCTGGTAGTTATTCTAATGGGACTCCAAGCTCGTCAGAGGCCACTAGTGGTCACAGTTGCATCAACGTGGTGAATTCTACAAATGTTGTGACACGTGTGAAAGACTGTGGTTTGTCACAATCTGACCTTGGGAAAGAACCTGCTCCACCTGAGAGATATTTACGAATTGAAAATACTACAAATAATCTTGATGCTCCACGTCGCATTCCTAAGGGAGTCTTGAAGTGCTTGGGGGAAAATATTAATACTCGAGCCACCTAGAACTATTTAATTGTTGAATATTTGGGCCAGGCTCCTTGTCCAATTTCTGCATTAGAAGTGATTTATACTTGTCCTTGAAAGAGAAAAGCTTTGTTGTCTTCTCTTGGGGTTGGTGATGATAGCTCTCCTTACATGATCAAATTTGAAACTCATGGAATCAAGCCTTGCTTACCTTACTATGTGTCTATTTTGATTCATGTAGAGTGTCTCAACAACACCATCATGCATACTGTTATTGATGAATATGTTGCTGCTTCCGTGATGTCTTTGGCTTGTTGGAAGGTCTTAGGTTCTCCCACATTGTCTCAGAATCTACCTACATGTTGACTTCTTTCAATGGAAGATCCTTTTGGCCACATGATATACTTCATTTTCTAGAGGTCCAATTGGGAGGGAAGACTATTGTGATCGAGGTCGAGGTGGTTGATGTGCCCTTTGACTACAATCTTTTGCTGGGTAGGAATTGGATGTACAATATGCAAGTTGTATCCTATTCCCTATTTTGATTGGTTTGTTTTCCATTGAATGGGAAGATTGTTACTATTGATAAAAAATCTTATGGGAAGTAGCTAAATGCTGCAAGATTTTAGTAGACTCGTAAGTTCTAGTTAACAATATAATCAAAATAATATTATTCAATAATATTTCTATATATGTTTGATCTTATAGCTTCAACAAAAGTGTTGTGAAAATAATTTTGAAATCCCTCTCTTAAAAAATATTCTAAACAAATTTATTTACATTTTACCCTTCAAAGGTTAAAGAAGAAATCATTGCATTCCCTACATATATATATATATATTCATAAGAAACACTAATTATTATAAGAGTAAAATTATTTAGGATTGTTTAAACAAATACATTGTCCTTAATAAAAGATGTGATTTATTTATATAAAGCTAAGAATGGCTACATTGTAAGTCAACATGCTTAGTATCCTTATATGCATATTATAAATTCTTAAGATCTATGATGTGAATATATATATATATATGTGTGGGGGGGGGGGGGGGGTGTTGGTTTATAATATAACATATATATATAGAACTTTACACATAGTATAGTGGAGGAACATTAATAGGTACATTTTTAGGATGAGTATTCACATGATAAGTTTTCCTATCGACTTTTAGCGTGAGGGACATTTTATTTTTATAAGTGATTGAGTTTGGTGGTGCGATCTCTCCTCGAGAGCATCGTGGGATATTGCCATATGTCTCCTTTTTGGATTTAAGCATGGCACGTGGAAATGTTTCTGCACCACTTGGCTCCTTGGGAACCAATAAGTAAGTTCTTTTTAGTTTCATTGAGACTGTCGAGGAAGGGCATGATTACGATGTTGGTATTTTGTTTTTTGACTACATTTTTTTATGGACTGACGATTGGGTGGGGGCACTTAGTATTTCATGATTTCCTAGAAAGAGCCGTAAGGAATCTCTCTCTGCTTTGTCATGAGAAAATCCATAAAACATCTCTCTTTTTTTGTGTGTTTTATGGGAAGAGTTGTTCGAATATATTTAACCCACTCACAACTTAGGATAAAATAATTAATCATTATTTGATTAATTATTCACCCACTAGCTTAATTAGTTGGCATCCACTTGCACCTTAAAGTAAATACATGCCATCTATATCCTAGGAATGATTTATTTCCAATTTTGGGTTGATCTTGACCACATTTTGACCATACATAATTAGTATACAGGACTTTACAGCAGATTCTTCTGTATTCTTCTTTTTCTGATTTTCCTGCTTTTCTATGGATAAGATAAAAGCTAGTCAACTAGGAAACTGAGAGCTTTTGTTTCCAACCCATCCTCCATTATTTTTTCTCCATTTTCTAGGATTAGTATGTTTTTTCCATCTCCTTGACAAATCACTCATGCTTTTTCCAACTCGTGAGGTCCTTGATAGATTTGGGAAGTGCTTTAGCCACCTATGGGGGTTTGCTATATTTTGGTAAGTCAACCTTTTTGAGCTTTATGATTTGTTTCCATACAATTCGATTTTCCTATGAGGGATGTACTATTTATGTACACTATTATTCATAATTATTAAATGGAAGGATACACACCAATATTCATCTCTTCATTCATGTGATTCAGTCTCTTTTCTTCTCTTTATTTTTCCTGTGTATGCTTGTGATAATTCTTAGTAGCAAGATCTATTTCCTATGCTTATTCTTAGCATAATTGCACATATAATTGATCTATTATTTATACATAGTATCAGAGCATCAATTTTGATCAAGTTATACAAAGTTGAGGAGCACATCTAGTCTCCTATCTCTCTCTGAAGAAGAGATTGTCTAGCTTACAAGATTTTCTCCTAGTTTGTTTTCCAGGTTGTAGAGATTTATTCTTGAGAACATCAATTCAGCAATATGGATTATCCATCAGCTATAATTATTAATTCCTTCAACTACCACGAATGGAAAGACAAAATCTCCATTCTATTGCGCAGTAGAGGATTATACAGAGTTACACTAGCTTTAGAGAATGAGCCCAATGTTGTGATTGAGAAAGCTAAGTGGCATAATAGGTTGGATGAATACTATGGATTGATTTGAATCTCTATTTATTATTATATATTCTTTCATCTAGATGGTTTGACCACTCCAAACCATGTATGGACTCAATTGGAGTTTCTCTTTGGAGTTCAAGATGAGCTAAGAGCGCATCAATTGGAGATTGAGTTATTCTCACTGATTCCAAGCAATTTTGAATATCTTGAGGGTTTCTTCACCAAGTTCAAGTCACTTGTTCTAATTCTCAAGAAATGTGGGATTTAGAAAGCATATGATCAATTAATCCTTTCCATTCTTTCAAAATTGGGTCCTGATTACTCAGTTTTTGTGTCTACCTTTCATGCAACTAGGCTTGTTGTTCCTAAGTGGAAAATGCCTTCTTTAAATTATTTTCTTGATTCACTAACAAAGGAGCAAGATAAATTGATCCATATTGGTGTCCTTAATTCTTCAAAGGGAAATGATCATGCTCTCTTGGTTAAAGGAAGCAAGAAATTCAAATAAAAAGAAAAGCAAATTGTGAAGAAGCCAAGGTCAGAAATTGAAGATGAAGATTCATATGAAGATTTAATGAAGAAAGTTAAGAAGAAAGGGAGCACATAAAAGTGTTCTTATTGCAGAAATGGTTTTCATTCAGAGAATAAGTGTTTCAGGAAGAATATGGACATCATTTCTTAGCTTCTTGAGAAGCACAAGATTGAAGTTCCATATGAACTAGAGAAGCCTGCTGATTCCTCAGAACAATGTCATACTGCGCAGTTCTAAGGTAATATAACTTATGATTTGAGTGCCAGAGTTCTCTCCTTTTCTCATATATCTGATATATATTTATTCTCTGATATATCAGAATCAGAAATATCAGAACCTTTCTTTGATGATCCTCCTCTCAGTCTACTAGATTCATCTCCCAAAAATTGTGATTTTTCACTAGATATTGACTTACCTTTGAGCAGCTCTTCCTCACAAGCTTGTATATCTAATTTAGAAGATTTTTTTCAGGCCAATATTCATGTCATGACACATATAATACCACCATCCATAACATATACCATACCTCTGAATAATCCAAAGACTATACAAATCCCAAGATCACTAGTTGATTCCTCATTGGTCTCTTATGCAGTGATATTTATCTTACATGGTTTGAAGTATTTCCTATATTTCATTAGCTGGTTATCCATGTCCTTAGTCATATTTGGAATGATATTAAACATTTTTTATATATTCTAAACACTTATGGTTCAGATCTTAAGCCCATCCATCATTCATACTTTTACACCTATCAGTTTTCCCCAATTGTTCATAATTTTCCTAGTCTAGCCCTATATCCTCATGGAGCCACTGAAGCCTTTGTCTTTGCTGTTCAATATGCTAATTTTTATTATATATCAGATTTTTATCAGCCTAATATCATATATATACAGGTGCTACAGAATATTGGAAGATTTACATGTGATTCACATCACAATTTTGTAGCTATTCAGGGAATTGGGTGTGAAATAAATTGTCTTAATTTTTGTACACTTTGGAAAGGAGTATGCATAGATATCTTTTCAATTTAAGATTGTGTTTTAATATCAGAGTTTGACAGAAGAAAAAAGAATTCAAATAATGCTCCTGCTTCATCAATTGATGAGATACAAGAAGTCTCTCCTCTTCCTTCTTGCAGGTTCTACACTCCAGCACATGATCATGGAGTTCATGATTTCTTCAACAAGTCTTCCATCCAGAAGCAGTTCACTCAGCTGATTCAAGTGAAGATAAGGATATGTTGAAGACATATTATTTCAAAAAAAAATTCCTTGTCCTTTCTTGAGGGAGGATTTTCCCCATGTGGTTTTGCCTCTTTCCTCACTTTTCTGGACATAATAATTGTTAAAGGGTGACCATATCCTTGTTGCTGGGCCCTATATGCATCCATATGCATCCATATTTTTTTTCATACCATCATAAATTCAGAATTATAGCGGGGTGTTGGAATATATTTAACCCACTCAAAACTTAGGATAAAATAATTAATCATTATTTGATTAATTATTCACCCACTAGCTTAATTAGTTAGCATCCACTTGCACCTTAAAGTCAATACATGCCATCTATATCCTAGGAATTATTTATTTCCAATTATGGGTTGATCTTGACCACCTTTTTACCATCTAGAAATAGTATCCAGGACTTTACAATAGATTCTACTTTATTCTGTTTTTTCTACTTTTCTTGCATTTCTATGGATAAGCTAAAAGCTAGTCAACTAGGAAACTGGGAGCTTTTGTTTCCAACCCATCCTCCATTATTTTTTATCCATTTTATAGGATTAGAATTTTTTTTCCATCTCCTTGACAAATCACTCATGCTTTTTCCAACTCGTGAGGTCCTTGATATATTTGGGAAGTGCTTTAGCCACCCATGGGGGTTTGCCATATTTTGGTAAGTCATCCTTTTTGAGCTTTATGAGATGTTTCCATACAATTAAATTTTCCTATGAGGTATGTACTATTTATGTACACTATTATTCATAATTATTAAATGGAAGGATAGACACAAATATTCATCTCTTCATTTATGTGATTCAGTCTCTTTTCTTCTCTTTATTTTTCCTGTGTATGCTTGTGAGAATTCTTAGTAGCAAGATCTATTTCTTGTTCTTCTTATTAGCATAATTGCACATAGCATTGATATATTATTTCTACAAGATCCAACTGTGAATCATTCCTATCTATGTTAATGAGAAGATCCCTGGAGGGATTCCGTTTACTGCCTCCGAATGATAAACACTAATTATTAACTATTGCCTACTATTGTTGAAATCTAAGCATATATTAATTAGAACACATGAATTACCATTGTGATTTATTTATTTTATACTGCATGTTTTAGATCCATATAATCTCATCGAATGTGTACATTTTTTTTATGACTGCGATTTTGGTTCTTGCTTGGAGAACCTAGTTTCCTGTAACGTTCTGTGGATTTGAATCTACCTACAATTTTCTTTAATTAGAAACGTTTTAAATATGAATATGTATATATTATATTTCCTGCGATTTTGTCCTTTGGTGGTGTCATGGATCTATGATAAGTGTATGTGTTTTTATTTGATGTCTACGAATCTTGTTTTCTTCAGATTTATGCATCTTGGATCCGAATTAATATCCATCAACTGATCTTCATTTATAACATGGCTATGATTTCCTTCAGAAGGTATTGCAAAATGAATAGATTTATACATCTTGAATCTGTTTAGATATTATTCGACTACCCACTATTTTTTTTACAAGTTTTAGATATGAGTATATTAACTGAGTGCGTTTTCTGAATAGAGTGGATTTGTATAAATTTTATATATGAATACTTTTCCTACAATTGTTTTCGATTTGGATATGAGTATAAAACTCCATTTTCTTCCTGTCATTCTTTTCGATTTGTATCTGAGTGTAATTCGAAAACTCCTTCATAATCGTTGGTTAATCAATTGATTTGAATCAATTTCCATCAAATTTTGATAAACCAGTCCACGTTGAAAATACAGGTTCTGAGTGCAAAATTCATTGATTCTTAGACAATCGACTTCTTTCATCCGTAATTCATTCCACCATATAGACTGCAATTTCTATTCATGTATAGAAAACATTCAATTTACACACATTTTATTCAACCAGATAAAGTCAAACGCAACGACGCATTCCAGGAATAGAATTCAATTCTTAGAAATAAAACTTTTCATTATTGGAAAACATAGGTAAATGAGAGATGTAAGAACAAGTAGAGTATACAGAAAACAAATCATTTTTCTTGATTATTTCTCAACACACATGATAAGATACAAATCTTGTGATAACCTTATAACTAGAGAAGAAATCAAAATCCCATATAGTTATGTATGTAATTTGAATATGAAAAGATAAAAAATATATTGATATTATAAGGTAGGTAGAATTAATGGCTCACTACAAAGAAGCCACTACACGTCTATTCAAAGGATTAAATAGATTGTTTCACTAAAGGAGTTAATCCCTTTTCCCTTATTATAATAGAGAAGGAATTCTTTATGATTATTCAAAAACTATGTTCCATGTTAGGGATTCTAAGAGTTGGTATTTGAGGAAGAAACCTTCATATTCTTGATAAGAATAGCATTTTAGTTGGAGTAGAATGTGTGATTAAAATAATAAGATATGAAATAATCTTGAATTGAGGATTATATATTGTCAGAAAAAGATTTGAAAAAGAGTTAATAGTCTCTCGAACCAACTGGATTCATTGCCCAGTTCGAGGGTGGATTTAGATGGAAATTCATACATCAAACGAATCCTATGGCTAGGAGGAAAGTCGTAGACACTCCTTCAGTTTCCCAAGCTAAAAGAAGTATATGTAATAGTTAGCTCTATGTTTTATGATTTAATTTATCTTGTTCTTAAGTTTATCATGAAACCTATATTCTTCGATTTTTAGGCTGATAAATATTACTAATATGTATGTTGTAGAGGTTGCTAATGAATTCAAGTGGTGCCATGTATAGGTTGCGGAGTGCATGGGGATAACTCTTGAAAAGAAGTGTAGAGTAAATCAGTTGTATATATTCAAACTTTTAATTAGTTTATTTTATCATCTAAATGTTAGATTTTTAACATATAAGCTAGCATTATATTAGGATATTTAACTGAGAGAATAACAAGAAAAACAATAAAACAAAAGAGATAATGAACATAGTGTTTTTCCTTGGGGAAACCATATATGGAGAAAACCCTACAACTTCCTTAGAAATAGAATCAGCACCAAAAGTAAAACCCCAAAATAGTAAGATGATCTCCCGACAGTAGTAGCCTCTTTCTTTCTAGCCCCGACAACTTCTTCTCCCTCATCTATGCACTACAACTGAGTTTGTGTGAGTGTGTGATAAATAGAGAGGATCACTCTCTATTTATACTAATTCGTGACTTGAAAATAACTCACTAGGGCCGAATTCACTAGTAGAGTCTAATAAACCTAGGGCCCTGCAACTGAAGGGACTTTAACCCTTGATCAATAGGAGGGTTACCCACAATGACTTGACATGACTTGCTTACATTATAGAAACTCTCGATCAAAACATCGGGGCATGACATGACTCAATTACATTACAAACACTTCCCAAAATAAACATCGGGGTACAATACATAATATATACAAGTGAATACATTTCGAATTTAAAATTAAATCAACACTCCCTCTTAACTAGGAAGGTATTCACTCGACACAATTTAGCAACACAAGTATTCTTCTCTGTATCGTCTGGATCATCATCGAGTCCTCGTCATCTTCAATTCATATTCATCTTCAAGTCATCTTCATCTGGATCTAGATCATCACTCGATTTGGATCATCATCACTAGATCTAGATCATCACTCGATTATTGATGTAATTGTAACTTTGGAATGTATTCATCTGTATATCTTATGTATTGTACCCTGATGTTTATTCTAGGATGTGTCTGTAATGTATTTGAGTCATGTCATGCCTTGATGTTCCTATGGGGAGGTTCTATAATGTAAACAAGTCATGTCAAGTCATTCTGGGTAACCCTACTATCGGTAAAGGGTTAAATTCCCTGTGGTTGTGGGGCCCTAGGGTTATTAGACTATCCTAAAGAATTAAACCCTAGGTGAGTCATTGTAAGTCGAGGAAATAGTCCCCACCGTTGTGTTAAGGATAACCCTCCTTGTTGGTCGGAGGAGGCAAATTCCCCACAAGTTGTGGGGAACTAGGGTTGTTAGACACTCCTAGAGATGGCGGCTCTAGTAAGTAATTGTTAAGTGAGTCCAACATGTTGGAGTTGGTTTCAAGTGAACGAAAGAATATAAATAGAGAGTGAGCCTCTCTATTTATCACACACACCCTCACTCATTGGGGTGCATGAGTGAGAGAGAAGTTGTTGGGATTAGAGAGAGATACTACTGTTGTCGGGAGATCATCTTTATGTTTTTAGGTTTTACTTTTGGTGTTGATTCTATCTCTAAGGATGTTGCGTGGTTTTCTCCTTTATGGTTTCTTTGAGGAAAATTCTTTATATCTCTTGTCTCTTGTGTTTATTGTTGGGCATGTTATTCTCTCAGTAAAAGATCCTAAGATCATAATGCTAGCTTGAATGATAAAAATATAACATGGTATCAGAGCTAACCTGAGAAGAAGACATTGTGCAACTACAAAATCTAGGGCTTCTTAATTTTTGGGTCTCTCTCCATAATCCATCAACACAATTATGCTAATATGACTCCATTGAAGGGTGCATCTTTCTGTCGAAGCAAAATTCGATTCCAAGCATTTTCAGTTTTCGGTGCGGGAAAGTAGGGATTCTTATAGAAGAGGAATTTTTGAGTGAGCTTGGAATAGGATTTCTCTCCTCATCAAAATATAAGTTTAGAGACCTAGTTCAATATTTTTGGTTGCGTGAAAATCTGGGAAATTCAAACCCTAGTTTGACCCCGAGCTAGAAAAACCCTAAAATACTAAAACTAAAACGTTTTGGTACATTCGCTATATCTCTGGATTGGAAAAGGCTCAGGAGCTGAAAATTGCAGAGATCGAAGATAATATCCTTGTGTACAGTGTATCAAAAAAAATTCCTCAGATTCGCTATATTCTTGGAGATATGATCCCTCCACGTTAGGGTTCCAGCCTCTTCCAGAATTCATCCCTAAACATGACATCTGGGGCGAATTGCTATATCTTGAGATACAAAGGTCCAAATGAAATTTATGAATATTTTCCAGAAAGGGAATGGACCATAATTTTTGTGGTCCATGTTTTTTACCCAAAATATGAAACAGTGACATGTGGCAGTCTGTACAACTTCGTTGTTTTGAACTGTCCTGTAACAGGTGACCTTGGGAAAATGATCATAAGTACCAATTGGTGAAACCAATTTTGATGAAACCTATGGTATTGGAATAGGGATAGGAGAGGATACCTCAGTGTGAATTTTTTGACATAGAGGAGCAGCAATTTTGGAGATACTGTATAAATAGTAACAGGCATTTCTGTAGAAGAAATCAGAAAACTATGGCTTCCTATTCCGGGAGCTTCCCTCCACTATTTTTGGAAAAGGAGTACATTGGATAGCTCAAATTTAAGAGATATATCTGTCTATCCAATCAGATCTAAAAGATTCCAATTTTTGAAAATTAGGGTTTCTCTGACAAACCCTAGATCATCCAGCTCCAGAACTAGGATGAACATCTCAAATTGGTAAGATCTAATCTTTTGTTATTTCCATTTCAGGTTCTCATTTCAAAGCGATCTATCACATCAGCTTGATGATAAGCTTGGTAAATTTGAAAACTTCCAATCATGGAGGTATATGATCTCTCTGAAGAAATTGAATTGGACACCTACATAAGTAGAGAGGTTCCAGTTCCAGAGGAAGATGAGGCTCAAAGCCTTACACAAGAATAACTTGGTCAAGGCCAAGAAGATCATTGTTGATTCAGTCACGGATCAACTTGTACCACAAGTGTCTTCCCTAAATACACAGAAAGAGATGTTTGATTCCTTCACCTAGCTATTTGAAGGGAAGAACATAAATCAGAATATGACCTTAAGAAACCAGTTGAAGAATGTGAATATCTAGAATGCAGAGACCATACAATCATCTCTCAAATCAAAGAACAACTTGTAGTAGTATAAAAGAAGTGGAGAATGCAAAAGTGGTGATAGCCACCTTGAATAGCCTCCCAAGATCATGGGATTCATTCATGTGAGGAATGTGTGCCAAAAGGAAGTGATTACTTTCAGCAGACTCTGGGAAGAGTACACATATGAAGAAGAAGCTCGACTCATAATAAGAGAAGAGAATATGAGAGAAACTGAAGATCAATCTCTCACCATCCAAAGAAGATCCCTCAACCTATGAGGAATATCAAGATCTCAACTCTTGAAGAACCTCTTATCCATCTTAGCATTTGGATAAGAAATGATGCTATTATGAATGTAGAAGACGATGAAGTTGGAGGCTCAAGAAGGAGTCTACCCATGAAACAAATAAATATAAGTATTCAATTATCATTTCATGATATTGTTTTGTTATGCATTTGTTTATATTCAGTTAATGTATTATGCATGATAGAATGTTTGCATTAATGACAGTATACTACTAATATGCATATGATGGGTAAGTAGCTCATGGTGCTATACAACTCTCCATTGCTACTTATCTAGAGTGAAACCTCTTTGCTGACATATTGGATTAGTGCACAATCTCAATGTTGTCTTGGTAGAGATGGAAGGCATCTAAAAAAAATTTCATGAGATATGGATGAATGTTGTATTGGCTAAAATAGTTGCATGATCATATATTTATGCATAAAAAGTTTTCATTATGAATATACCTTATGAAATGTTTCTAACCATACAACTAATGCATTTGAATTGTAGGAAAGATAGCATACATAATCACCAACAAGCAAAGAAGTACGAGACTTGTTCCGAAGAACAAGTGACAACAGCTCAAGATGAAGAATAATATGACAAATGCAATGACATCATTGATGCAGAACCTTCCAGCTATGAAGAAGTAACCAAGAAGAAAGGGAAGAACAGTTCAAGAGGAATGATGTCTAGGATGTAGTATCGATACATGAAGGGAAGTTCGTAGTTCCATCATGCAGTAGATGGAAACATCGTGGGATACAAGGCAAGATTCGTAGAATGAGGCTTCTCACGAAAAGAAGGCATAGACTATGAAGAGACACTTGCATCCAGTGGGATTTGAAACACATACATGATGAGCTTGCTGAAGATATTAAACTTTGCTACAAAGTTGAATATGAAATTCTATACACTAGATGGATACATAAAATATTAGTAGCATAGGAAGCTACTTGTCACTCTGGTACAGAATGTTTCAGTGCATAGAGTATGGAAGATAGAGGGAGTATGATGCTCCACTTCAGAGGGAGTGACTAGAGAATATCTTGAGGTTTGACATGGTACGACAGGATGGACAAATTAGTGATGACTCTAGACCTTACTGAGAGTAAATAGGATTCCAACCTTTGATTCAAGGTTGAAGGCGGAAGACCAGTGATGCTCCTGTTATGTGTCGATACACTATTTTATAGGCATGGAAGTGTGGCAGAATGCTGATGGAATCTTCCTCGAATAAGGGAAGTATGCAGTAGAGTTCCTGAAGAGGTTTAGGATGATGGACTGCAAGGCCATGACCACACCTATGGCATTGAACATGAAGCTATTGAGTGATGCTTCATCAGAGAGGGTTGATGCTATGATGTATCATCAGATGATTGGGTCCTTAATGTACCTGACGAATACAAGACCAGATATTTGCTTTACTATGAACACATTGAGACATGTTCACCTAATGGTTGCAAAGCATGTAGTAAGTTACCTGAGGGGTACAGTTGATTATGGGCTCAAGTATGAGGTGAATCAAAAGATTAACCTGGAAGGTTTTGTTGATTCAGATTGGGTAGGTAGTGCACTTCAGGGTGTTATTCAGTATAGGATCATGTGTGATCTCTTGGTTTAGTAGGAAGAAATCCTATGTGGCACTAAGTACAACTAAAGAAGAGTATGTCGCAGCTTGTTCAGCTAGTTGTGAGGTAGTATGGCTGAGGAAGTTACTATCTGATTTATTTGATCTCCAGATGGATGCTACTTGTATACATTGCGACAACCAGAGTTATGAGAAGTTGTCAGAGAACTCGGTGTTCCATGACAAGTCGAAGCATATCAAGATAAAGTCTCACTATATCAGGGATATGTTGTAGAGAGGAGCAGTGGAGCTCTAGTATGTTGCAACTGGTGAACATATAGCTGATGTGTTAATGAAGCCATTAGCTAGAGTGAAGTTTGAGTACTTCAGGGAGGAGCTTGGTGTTCTCCAAATCGAGGTTCCTTCCAAGGGGAAATGATGATTCCGTGAGCCCTTCTGACATGGTGAGAGGATTGGTTCTTTCCATGGTCATATGTAAGGGTTGAGCCATTCTGTCGTGGTGAGAGGATTGGTTCCTTCCATGTCAGATATGAGTGTTGAGCCATTCTAATATGACTGTAGGATTGGTTCCTACATGAGTAGATATAAGGGTTGTTGCCATTCTTGGAATGGGGGTGCCTAGTCAGTTACCAGGAATACTCAATCTAGGACTGAGGGCCTTTTTTATATGACTGTAATATGTAGTCTTACATGATCATATGTGAGCACATGGCCATTCTGATGTGATTGAGGGATTTGTTTCCCACTTGATCATATATAAGGGCTGATGCCATTGTCTGGGAGAATGGAGGCACCTGGTCAGTTACCAGGAAAGCTCAATCTAGGACTGAGGGCTGTTATAGCTGATTTTACCACACATGGTGAATCAAATTTTTATGTCCTTCCCTATCCCTCTACATACTTCTTGGACCCCATAGACCAATTTTGTACCATTGATGTTTCCAAGATCATCCCTAAAAACATGCAAAAATTGCCATACGTGACTTTTAAACCCTTTATCGCATATATACATGGGTTTGACCCCTAAAACCATGTACATCGGGATGTGTGCAAAAGGCCAAATTATTTTGGAGTTTTCCTTGATGTGGATCCGACTCACTTGTCTCCTGATCTTCCATATGCCTTGAGATCACTCGAATTTGACCCTTCATTACCCCATTGAAGAGCTATATAAGGAACCCTTTGGATACATTGAAGGCATGAGGAATTGAGAGAAAGAAAACTATAGTCCATTGTTGTCAAAACTTATGCTTGAGTCTGCATGCCTTTTTCCCTTGGAGCACTTTTGTGTTCTTCCCAAGCTTTCCTTTTGCTTGTGAGCTTGCTATCGAGAGATGGAGGATTGAAGTGGTGGAGGCCCAAGTGGGGGACTCAGTTTCTCCAATTCGTAGACGTGCCGATAGAGGTTGTCTTTATTGTAATCTCTGTTTTATATTAATAGAAATATATTTTCCTGTCTAGTAATGTGTATTTGAATGAATATTTGACCCATGGATGATTTCAAATGCTTATATGTTATTGATTATATATGCTAGAGTAGGTCTAACACGATTATATATAACATGCTTGTCTTGTTTATTGAATGTTGAGGAAGCAATTTATCAATTCAAGCTGGAATTGGAAAGCTCAACGGGGATCTACATCAACCATTTGGAATAAGGTATGAATTGAGATCCTTTAGTGTTAGATATTTGGTTTCTCTTGCATATAGGAAAGGATTGATTTCTGGAGTCAAGATGTCTATTGTGTTACCCCAAGCCATAGAAATTTCTCTCCATAACAGAATTGGTGAGTCCGTTGGGAATACCACTTACATAGTTTCTCATGTCCCTTCGTCCTCTATTCCTAGTTCTTCAAATGCTATTCCTCCCCATCATTCACATGGTCCTTCAGGCCAGAATGTTGCTATGAGTCATGTGCATACTACTGCTACTCACATAGTTGTGTCTTAGAGTTAAGTACCTCCTATTGTCTCGGGAGGTTGTATTCCTACTTCTGGAGGTCATATTCCTACTTCTGGAACATCTATTCCTACCTATAGAGTTTCTCATGGGACATCTCATGGGAATTATTATGGACCATATTATGGATCGCAGTATGCACAGAGTTATTCATCTTATGGGTACGAGTATCAAAAACTTGATTACTCCCTGAATTATGGCTTTGTAGACCCAAATAGTCAAGGTACACCATATTATGGTGCTTCCATGCCACCCTACATGGGTCAAACATGAGGAGGATACTATGGCCATGGCCATGGTGGTTATGGTAATCAGTCCTATGTGAACCAAAATTATTAGGGAGCGTCTCATAGACTTGTTCAACCTAGGCTCCCTTCCCTCACAACATTAAATTTTCCTGACTTGTCGAGACTAATGAATGATCTAGTATCTTATGACTCGGCTTGGACGGATTCCCCTACGAAGCTTCCCTCGGACATCCCCAAATTTGAGGGCCAACCAGGAGAAGATCCTAGTGAACATGTTACTACATTTCACCTTTGGTGCTCTTCCAATTCCTTACATGAAGATTCGATCCATTTAAGGCTATTTCAATGCACCCTTACAGGGCCTGTAGCAAAATGGTACATAGAGTTACCTAGAAGGGCATTCACTTTGTTCAATGACCTAGCTATGACTTTTCTCAACCACTTCTAGCTACCAATGTGTTATGACATTGGTATGAAACTCTTGTCAACATTTCGGTAGGATAAAGCCACGCATATCTTAGACCATATCCAAGAGTGCCATATATAGAAGAGATTGATTAAAGCCCTCATACCGCCGGAGTTTCTCCTTGAGTGGTTCCTTAAGTCGTTACTACCTTATATAGCGAATGATGTTTCTACATCCGGAGTTCGGAATGAGGAACAAACCATTTTTAGGGCACAGAAATTGGATTTGATTTATGCTCAATCCGGTTTGTTATATGAGATCATTCCTAACACAATGTGTTCTAGTTTCGACCCTAAGATCAAACCTGGACCACATGCTGATGGCATCGTTGGTTGTACAAGTTCCAAACCTGTAGATTCGATTGTGAAACAAATGAGTCAATTGTCTATCAACCAATTTTCCTTGGGACAAGCCACGAATTTGTCTCAACCCACCCAAACGGCATGTGTGCTTTCGGTGTAATCGTCAGACTAGAAGGGTAACCAGCAACCCATAAGGAATAAGAAGAAGGGTAAAAACAATTGAAAGGGTGGGAATAGGAATGAAAATGCCAATTCTAATGACAAGAATGCTTGAAATGCTAGGGGGGACAAGTAGCCTAAACGTAAGGTTAAGTTTCCTTGCAAGTTGTGTAAGGAGGACCACCTGACTCACTTGTGCCCTCGGATAGAAGAATCCTCGAGGTTCCTAGCATAGGGCCCAGCTATGCCGACTAATACTTTACCTCATAATCACAATATGAACTCAAGGACCCATGATCAGTCTGGTGGAGATCAATATCTTCCGGAAGATAGTAATGGTCATGGTTGCATCAATATGGTGCATGCTACTAAGGTTGTGACTCATGAGAAGGACTATGGTTCATCACAACCCGACATTGGAAAGGAACCTACTCCACCCGAGAGTCCTTTGCTTATTGAAAACCCTATGGATAAACCTAAAGTTGCACCTCACATTCCTAAGGGAGTCCTTAAGCATTCAGGGCACAATCCTAATGCCTGAGCTGTCCAGAACTATTCTGTTGTCAAGGATTTGGGCCACACTCCTTGTGCAATGTCTGCACTCGAAGTACTTTAGAGTTCTCCTTCGCAAAGGAAGGATTTGCATTCTAATCTTGGTGTTAACGATGATAATTCTTCCTCTGTCATCAAATTTGAAACCGCAGGACTATAGCCTTGCTTTCCTTACTATGTGTCTCTCTTGATTCATGTAGAATGTCTTAACAAGACCTTCAAACCCACTATGATTGGCGAAGGCGTTGTTGCTTTCGTGATGTATTTGGCGTGTTGGAAGGGTTTGGGTACCCCCAAGTTGTCTAAATATGCTACCATGTTGATTGTGTTTGATGGAAGATCATTTTGGACGCATGACATTCTTCCTTCTCTTAAGATCCGTTTGAGAGGGAAGACCGTCACGATCGAGGTTGAGGTGGTTGATGCGCCCCTTGACTACAATCTATTACTGGGTAGGAATTGGATGTATAGTATGCAAGCCATAGATTCTTCTCTATTTCGAGTTGTATGCTTTCCATTTAATGGGAATATAGTTATGATTGATCAAATGTCATTCAAGAATCCATGTGTTACCGTATCTTCAGGAGATTCTGTCCCGATTGTCGCACACTCTCAGCCAGCAACTGGGAGTGTGGGTGTTGGCATGTACCCATCCCTTAGTGGATTATTTAGTTGTCCTACACCGGTTCTTATCATCGAGTCTACATCTAGTGAGGCTTCATCTTCATTGCATTCAGTGTCTTTTCACACCACTCATATGGAAGATCCTTGGATTCTTCCTACACCGAGTCCTTCATGTGAGCCTATCCGAATGGATGTGCCATTGCCTGTAGCAATGATAGCATATCAAGCTAATATTGAATGTGTTGCAGAGCCTAGTTCTTCCTCTTCACGGATGGAGGAGGAGGACCATATGTGCTTCCTGCATGGGAAATTGAGTCTTCTCACACACATGACTACTTTGATAGTGTTTTTCCATCAGATGAAGCAATTAGTGAGGCTATGTCTGGGGTTGAGCCACCTTGGGAAGAGTTGCATCATAAATCTTACTTCCTTCCCGATCTTGACTGTTTGGAGTGTGAAGACTTTAGGGATATTCTTAGTGAGAGAATTGGTAGTCCCATGGTTCCATTAAGCTCTCCTGGTCTGATGGCTGATGGAAACATGGAGAATATATCTCCTACCATTCCTATCAATATCTCTTGTGATCCTGGAAAGATTGAGAATGTCTATATTGGGGCAGAATGTTCCCATGGTGAGATTCAAGAGTATACTGAGCTATTCAAATAATTTCATGATTTATTTTCTTTGTCATACAAGGAAATGCCAGGTATCGACCCTCACATTGTTGAGCATGAAATTAAAACTTATCCCAATGCTAATCCTATTCGACAACGCTTGCATGCGTTGAATCCTAGGAAAGCACCCACGATTAAGGATGAGATAGAAAAGTTGTTGAATGTCGGTTTTATCTATCCCGTTCCCTTGATGGAGTGGGTTTCAAATCCTGTTCTGATTGATAAACAGTAAGGAACAATCCGCATATGCACTAATTTCCATGACTTGAATCGTGCCTGTCCTAAGGATAATTTTCCCACACCATTTATTGATCAAATTTTGGATGAATGTGTGCAAAGTGAGGTATTTTCCTTTATGGATGGCTTTTCTGGATATAATCAGATACAGATCAAACCTGAGGACCAACATAAGACTGCCTTTATTTTTCCTTGGTGTACCTTTGCATATCAGAAGATGCCTTTCGGCCTTAAAAATGCCGGAGCCACTTTTCAGCGGGCTATGACATTAAACTTCCATGATCTCAAATTGATTATTGAAGTCTTTTTGGATGACCTTGCTGCTCATTCTAGTCAGAGGATGCGTCATTCCTACCATTTGAGATTAGTGTTTGAAAGGTGCTGCATTACTTGGTCAGGCTAAATCCTCATAAATGCATCTTTTGTGTGAATTCTGGTCACTTATTAGGGTTCATTGTCTCCAAAGAGGGTAAAAGAGTCGACCATTTGAAGGTTGAGGAAATACTTCAATTGTTTCCCCCGAAAAATATTAGACATCTTCAATGTTTGCAAGGCATGGCAAATTTCTTGTGGAGATTCGTAGTTAACTTTGCCAATTTGAATAGAGGCTTTATGTGTCTTTTGAAGAAGGACACTACCTTTTGCTGGGATGAGTGAGCCCAGGAGTCCTTTCATTCGCTTAAGCGAGCCTTAGCATTGGCCCCAGTGATTATTCCACCCGACTATAGCCATGACTTTTAACTTTATGTTGTCGCGTCCATGGAGACAATTGGTATGGTTTTGGTTCAGGAGGATGAGGAGCTCCAGGAGCATGTCATATATTATTTGAGCCAAAATCTTATAGATGCGGAGATCCGTTATTCCTATGTGGAGAAACTTGCCTTAGCTATCGTTCATGCAGTTCAAATATTGAGACACTATATTCTCTTTCGCCAGACCTTGGTGGTAGCCCATGTCAATACATTTCACTTCATCCTCACTAGAAGGATGATAGGGGGAAAGTATAATAAGTGGATTGTCATCTTGCAAGAATTCGATCTCAAGTTTATTTCGAAAAAATTGAAAAAATCATTGATTTTTGCGAAGCTTATATCTGATTTCCCAAGCGAGGAGGAGGAGGAAGTTTGTGAAGATACGTTTGTCGATGATCACATTTTCCTAATCTCAAATTTGGATCCATGGTATGGGGGTATTATCATATATTTACAAACATTGAAGGTCCCTACTCACCTTTCACGGGATGAATGATGACGGTTACGTCACGTATCCAAGAATTACCTCATAGTGGATAACACATTATACCGCTGTGGAGTAGATTCCATTTTACGCCGTTGTTTAACTCATGAGGATGTTGAGCTTGTGCTGAATGATTGCCACAGAGGCACGTGTGGTGGTCATTTATCTGGGCTTTCTACAACCCAAAAAATATTGAGAGTGGGTTATTTTTAGCCGTCGATATTTAAATATTGTGTTAATGCGGTCAAGAAGTGCCACCCATGCCAGGTGTTTACACACAATATGGGCTCACACCCTTCCCCGTTGCATCCTATTATCACCGCTAGTCCCTTCACTAAGTGGGGGCTTGATTTCATGGATTGCAACCCAGCTTCAGCTGGGGAGCATCATCATATTATCATGGCTATTGACTATTTCATGAAATGGGCTGAGGCTATGCCCACGATTAAATACGACGGTGAGACAACCTCACATTTTGTATTCAACCAGATCATTACTCGGTTCAGTATTCCGAAAGAGCTTGTAATTGACCATGGTAGGCACTTTCAGAATCGTATGATGGAAGAGTTGGCCTCGAAGTTAGGGTATAAGCATGAGCATTCTTCTTCTAATTACCCTCAAGCGAATGGAAAAGATGAAGTAGTGAACAAATCACTCAAGTCCATTCTCAAACGAACCATCGCACAAAGTAAGACTAATTAGCATATCATGTTATATCCTGCTTTGTGGGATTATAGGACCGTGGTTAAGACTGCCATAGGTTTTTCTCCATATCAGCTTGCTCCATATGGAGTGGAGTCTATATTTCCGGTTGAGTGCGAAACCCCTTCTTTGAAGCTAGCCATAGAGCTCTTACTAGATGCTTCCCCGTTGGAGGAATGTTCGGTCCATTTAGAGCAGCTTGATGAGCAGCATGGAGATGCTTTAGTGGCTCTAGAAGTGAATAAGCATTGCATTAAGGTCAAATATGATAAATATGTCCGTCCAAGGAAGTTTAGTGAAGGAGATTTGGTCCTTTTGTGGGATCAAGCTAAAGAACCCTTGGGGGCAGGAAAATTTAACCCCATGTGGCATGGTCCGTACGTTGTTAAAAGTGTGTTAGAGAAGGGCGCATATGAGTTAGTAGATTACAAAGGGACAGCCTTGGCGGAGCCTAGAAATAGGGTCTATCTTAAAAAGTACTATGCATGATTCTCAGCCAGGGCTTACTATTGTATATTATTGTACAATATTTTCCATAGTTAGGTTTTTCTTATGGTGATCGGGTTTATTGATTAGCTTTCATTTATTATGGCAGATGTCAATTGAGTCTTCCATATATATAGGATTCATGGATGGTGCTAGCCGCCACACTCAACACTCAGCCTCTGCTGCTTGGGTGATTTACACTCCTACGGGTCAGGTATTATCTTTAGGAAGCATATGTTTACGGCCCTCTTCAAACAATGTTGTTGAATATAGTGTCGTTATCGAGCTTCTACAGGATTCCATTTCACATGGTATTCTATCTCTTGAGGTATGTCTTGATTCAGAGTTAGTAGTGTCACAGCTTAATGGCTTGTATCATGTTAGGGATGCAACATTATTACAAATATTCTTACGTGTGAGATTGTTAGAACGACAATTTGACAACATAACATACATACATGTTCCAATAATTTATAATCAAGTTGTTGACTCATATGCTAACTATGTGTTAGATTGGCATTTGTTTCATAGACAATAAGCTCATCACAAACATACATTTTTACACATGTAAATAAATAAACTGATCATCATAAAAGTTTTTCATTAAACATCCAAAATGTGATAATACATAGTGTCATAATACAAAAATGGGGCTTTCGATCCACAAAATATAAATTCACGGAAATACAAAATGTATCACTCCCAGGTATCTAAGCCTAGGGAGGAGGAGGGGGGTTCCGATCATGGAATGTCAACATAGCTCTAGCTAGTTGTCGAAACAACCACACCCATGCTCATGGAATAGCCATCACGTGACACTGCAAGGCCTCAGGTAGGTCCTCGACCTGCACCATGGGTACCCTATGTGTCAGCTGCACGAAGTTGGTATGAATTATTTGGAGCATCCGCTCCGCATCCACACCCATAATGTCATCTCCTCTTCCCCTCCGTCTATGGAAAGGGAATCCTTCATGCCACCATGGTCCTACGTCTGCATACATATGACAAGATGTCACTATGTGTTGTCATGCAAAAACATGTCTTTTGATTCCATATATCAGAAAACACAAAAAAATTAAATAATTCACAAAACTTAAAAAGAGGGTTGGGATTCATTACCAATGTCACCATATGCCGATATTGGTGGTAGTGGCATGTTGGGATCTCCCCAAAAATATATCCCCACATAGGGGTAGTCATTGATAGCAACTATCTACCGCCGCCACCATGGAAAGAAATCAGCTAGATAGGGGTTGGACACCCTACCTCCACCCAGTCTACACATTGCATCTGCCCAACGTCTTTGGGCTAGATATTGAACCTCGTGAAGAGGAACGTCAACTCTAGGGCTCAATCCTAGAACACACTCAAAGAAAAATGTGCTCAGTATGCTACTGAAACTGAAGTTTTGTACTCTGCCCATCTTGCACTCACTGAGTTGGTGTTTCATGTTGCTCAATAGTGTATTGCTCCAGTCATAAACCGTGAGTCTTATGCACTCCACTACATATAACATCAGGGGCCACGAGGACTGGTGGAGTGAGTCTAGCCCTGCTATCCTTCCCAGTGTCATTAGTATGGCCTTTAGGCCTAGCACCTGTATGGAGTTAGTTGGGATCTAACTCTTGACCTTCTCCATATCCGGATAACAATACACTGCTATGTATGCATCTATGGTGAGGCCACCTCCGTGCCCATGAGAACGTAGGTTCACCACTTCCCCTCATCGGGACAATCCAGTAATGAAGTATATGTCCTCCACTTCTATGGTGAGGGACATCCTGTCAATCTGGAAAGACTCTGAGTCAGGATCCCAGTAGTCTACTAGTATCTGCAGCAGTCTTGGTTTGGCCCTTAATCCACCAAGACACCAAAACTTATAGAGCCCGCATGCACAAAGAGCCTGTTGTGCCATTAGATCACCCCGTACTGCTTCTTCTACATCCCCGTGCTCACGTTCCCTCCATTCTAGAACCATCCTGCACATTTAATTCAAGTTTGGTTCATTAGACGTCTTTAAAAAACTTCAACGTAGCTGCATACATGATCGTTTTCTAAACAACCATGTATGTACGCGACTTTGGGGCATTTTTCAGTGTATATCCATCCCTATACACGGGAAAATCCTTGATTTCCATGTGGGTCGAGGTGCATAATTTAGGATGGCATATAAATCAAATTATACCATGGAAAATTGAAAAATTTACATGTAAATTAAAGAGCAGGGCATGGGAAGCTACCTGGAAAAAACGGTGTCGGATTCCGCCGACTAGATCTCCTGGAATTCGTGTTTGAAGTTCTGAGCTCAAATGGGTAAAAATTTCAAATGTTATATAATGTTTTGAATTTTTTACAATTTATAGAAATTTTTCAAATTTTTGAAAAATTTTACCCGCTTCTCTATAGTTTTGGACCATTTCTGACCCTTTTGGACCGTTTTTTACTAATATATGATGTAGGAGACCGTTTTGAGCGTTGTTTTGACCATTGTTTTGACCCGTTCATGCCCATTTCAGGTATGATGTTTAAACTGGCATATAGGTTAAGTTTCACCTCTGTTTGCATTTTGCATGACCTTATGAACATTTCATTATAACCTTAGGTACGAACCCATTCTATCTTGTCATGGAACCTTCTTGTTTTAGAAGTGGCATGATTACAATGGTGGAGCTTGACCTTACATGGGTACCCTAGTTAGCTCCTTATTTGCATTTGGTGCCCATGCCGATAGTTTATCTTTAGGGTGTGGGATTCCATTGTATAGTATCGCCATGACATTTCCTAAGAGCCTCATACTCCTCTTAATCTTTTGCTGGCCTGTTTCCTTAGGACTCTCTTATGTCAAGTTGTAATTGCATTATCATGAGCTTTTCCTACCTTATTGAGCTTTCTGTCGGCTTCCTTGACTTTGAGTATCAGCCATATAGCGTGAGTTTGTCTCATGTCTAGCCATGTAGAGCCATTTTATATATCTTTTGCAGCTTGATTCCCTACTTTTACTGGGAGGGTACTTTCCCCCGAGTGTCGCTATCCTACACGTGTACTTGCATTGAGCATAGGTATGTTCCATTACTTGGAACTAGTTTGTTTTCCCATTTGAAACTCATCTCCTCCTAGTATATAACTTTAAAGTGATTTTATTCTTTTTCAATCTTTTCAAATATTTGAAAAAGTCCAAAAAAATTTAAAAAACCAAAAAGCCGGACAAGAAAAGATGTTATCTTTGGCAGCAGTCGAGTCGTGTCGCCTTCGAACAGAGAAATGTATATAACATCTGTTGGTTAGGTTAATATTTTGAATCTAGGAGCTATACTCATTTATCTGAGTTTATCTTCATTGACTAGTTAAGCTTCCAGTCCCTATGGAGCCTCTATCGATGCCCCTTGTGTCGTAGAGATGTCCCAGTTTTTCATATCAATTATATGTTGCCTACACAGTCACCATTCACCTTTATGCTCTTCTTTGAAGGAATTTGAAACTTGAGT
The DNA here is from genome assembly GCA_001517045.1 of Pseudotsuga menziesii. NCBI lineage: Eukaryota > Viridiplantae > Streptophyta > Pinopsida > Pinales > Pinaceae > Pseudotsuga > Pseudotsuga menziesii. Next base: position 56,764 of record LPNX010642312.1, on the reverse strand, counting down.
TATCCATGTGGAAATTGAACCAAGGTGATAGATCAATTGCACTCACAAAATTACTAATCAAACATGTAAATTTACACATAAAGGAGACTGAAATTGGAGCACAACACTAACCTGTATTGAATAAGTGTACAATAGCCAACCTTGTGAAGCCATAGGCTGCTGCAATAAATAATTACATGAGAGATTCGAATGCATAAGGATGCCATTCGAAATAGTCAAAAGCAGGCTTACTAAATCTAGTCAAATCCCCCATAGGTGCATAAAGCAGTTTCCAAATCTTCCTAGGAGCTCACGAATTGGCAAAGTCAAGTAGGAAAGCTAATAGGTGATGGAAATACAACTCATACATGCTTTTATTAGAATAAAATGATGGAGGATGATGAGGGAAAAAAACAAGTCATCTGCACCTAGTCTTACTTTCCCTTTTGCCATAAAACTCAGTAAAGCAGGCAATAAAGCAGAAAAAGCAGACATGCGCTAGGGAGGATATGGAATAAAGTAGATATGCTAAATATGGATTCCAAGAGGTTTCCTAAGCACTCCATGACTCAATTTTAGAATGTTTGAGTTCTAGGACATGTGGAAGACAACTTGCATAGAGTGGAATATTGGAAACTAGGAAAATAAGACAAAAATGGATTAATTAATGTCTAAGGTAGCTAAATATGGGTTGATTATTCTAACACCCCCCCCTTAATCCTGACTTATGAGTAGGTATCAGAAAATTATAGGGCCTAGAAACAAGGCTTAGTCACCCTTTACATAGTGCATGTCCATTTAACCAAAGAAAGAGGCAAAAACCCAGTGGGAAAATCCTCCCTTAAACATGGATAGTAAAACAAAATTTGAAAATCTTGTCATCAATCATGCTTCATAGCATGATAAAAAATCCCCAAAAATGATTTGAGATTACTGAATGTCTTCTCACAAAAAACTTTGGTGAAGATGTCAGCTAGTTGTTTTGAAGATGCATAGAAGAGTAGGTGAATGGTGCCATCATGCACAAGTTGTCTAATGTAGTGCATATGGAGCTCAATGTCTTTGGTTCTCTGTCTCTGAATTGGATCATTGAAAATTCAAATGGTGCTTTGACTATCACAATAGATAATATTTGAGAACTATGATTCAAAGCCACACTCACCAAGTAACCCCTCCAACCATAAACATTGAGTTGATGCATTTACAACTCCTCTGTACTCTGCTTCTATAGATCAGAGTGCAATGGCACTATGTTTCTTTCTTGACCATATGATTGGTCCTTTAGCAAGCATGGACACATATCCTAATGTTTACTTTCGATCTGTGTTGTCACCTTTCCAATCATTGTCAGTAAACCCAATCAAATCAAGATCAGATTTAGCTTTGTAGAAGATCCCATGAGTTCTTGTTCCTTGAACAAAGTTAAAGATAATTTTGGCTACTCTCCAATGGATCTCATGAGGCTGATCCATGTATCTTGAAGCCACACTTACTGCATAAGAAATATCAGTTCTATTGTGTGTAAGGTACAGCAAACACCCAATCAGTTGTCTATACAATGTACTATCTACCATAGGAGAAGAACCTGCTTCTTCAAGCTTAACTCTTGAAAGGAAGGGAGTATTTCTTGGCTTCCAATATTTCATGTTGAACTTGTTCAGAAAATCCAAATCATACTTGGACTAATGTACTTTTATTCCATGTTGGGATTGATCAATTTCGAGACCAAAAAATTGGCTCAACAACCCCAAATCAATCATAGAAAATCCATGGTTCATTGCATCCTTCAAGGAGGCAATTTCTTTCTTTGAGCTTCCTGTAATCAAAAGGTCATCCACATACAAGATAGTAATCATGAAAGAACCATGAATCAGCTTCAAATAAACATTTGGATCATAATTTCATTGAACAAAACTCAATGATAGCAGAAATCCATCAATCTTGGCATACCAAGCCCTTGGGGCTTGCTTAAGCCCATACAATGATTTCTTTAGCCCGCACACAAAAGATGGATTAGTAACAAACCCTTGAGGATGCTGCATGTAAATCTATTTAGTAATATCTCCATTCAGAAAATCACACTTCACATCCATGTGATGTACCTCCCACTGCTTCGAAGCTGCAATGGCTAAGGCTAGGCTGATGGAGTCCATCTTTGCCACTGGTGCAAAGCTCTCATTGTAGTCAATACCATGTACCTGTAAGTATCCCTTGGCTACCAATATTGCCTTATATTTCAAAGGTGAACCATCAGTAGGAAACTTAGTTTTAAAAACCCACTTACATTGAACTAGATTCCTCCCTAGGGGAAGATCAACCAACTCCCAAGTGTTGTTCTTCTGGAGTGAGCTGGATTCTTCTTTCATGGCTGCTTGCCATCTTGGATCATGTGCTGCATCTTCATATGTCTATGGGTATAATTCAACCATCAAATATAATTTCTCTACAAACAAAGGGTCTTTCATGCTCAGGGCACTCTCAAGCTGAGAAATTGAACCCAGGTGATAGATCAATTGCACTCACAAAATTACTAATCAAACATGCAAATTTACATATAAAGGAGACTGGAATTGGAGCATAACACTAATATGTATTGAATAAGTGTACAATATCTAACCTTGTGAAGTCATAGGCTGCTGCAATAAATAATTAATGAGATATTCGAATGCATAAGGATGCCATTCGAAATAGTCAAAAGCAGGCTTACTAAATCTAGTCAAATCCCCCATTGGTGCACAAAGTAGTTTCCAAATCTGCTTAGGAGCTCATGAATTGGCAAATTCAAGTAGGAAATATTATAGGTGATGGAAAGACAACTCATACTTGCTTTTATTAGGAGAAAATAATGCAGGATGATGAGGGGAAAAAACAAGTCAATTGCACCTAGTCCAACTTTCCCTTTTGCCATAAAACTCAGTAAAACAAGCAATAAAGCAAAAAAAGCAGACATGCACTAGGGAGGATCTGAAATAAAGTAGATATGATAAATATGGATTATAGGAAATTTTCCAAGTGCTCCATGACTCAATTTTAGCAAGTTTTACTTTTAGGACATGTGGAAGACAACTTGCATAGAGTGGAATATTGAAAACTAGGCAAATAAGACAAAAATGGATTAATTAATGTCTAAGGTAGCTAAATATGGGTTGATTATTATAACAGGCCATTCCTCAGTTATCTTGACTTTGCATGTCGGCCATTCCTGGTACAGTTACTGGTTCCTGCACCTTATGATCGAGTCCTTCCACATTATACAGCTTTGATGAGTACCTCGTATTGGATGATGGGGGATGCCTTAATGCTCTCCTTCCAGCGGATTTCATCCCATCAACTTTAGATCATTTATTCTAGGATAGGAATCTAGATTCATGTTTGAGTGCCTTGAGATTTGGAGTCATCAGTGGTAGTCTCTCTCGCCATTGACAACTTTTGGGAATACATCAATGTCCGTTGATCAATGCATTCTCTCAAGTGTTCAACCTCAACACATTTATTCACACTTGTTAGTTTGCACTCTAGTACCTTGATTCCCATTTTCATTATTGGTGGGTGATATCACATTTGTTAATGGTATACATCAATGACTGGTAATCAGACGATGGACTACTATGTTCGACCTCGACACCTCTATTCACATAGTAGGACATGTACTCCTAGAAGTTTGTGTAGAAGACCTTCCAAATTGGTGGTGTTAACAACCTCTAACTATCAGAGGGTCGAAGAGACCATGGTAAAGAGAAATAATGGTTGCTTGAAACTTTGTTTAAATATAATGGTGTGAAAGTATGATAAAGGGCGCATAAGCAATGAAATTGTCACATGATCCAATGGTGTAGAATGAGGAAGTGAAGATCGATGGCTTATGATATATCCGCTCTATGAAGATGCGTGGAAGATAAGGACATACAGAGATAGTTAACAAGATGCAGAGATCAACGGTGATAAATATAGGTCAGTGAAATCTATGATCAATAGGAAGTCCACTCCATAAACTTGCACATTCATTAAAATGAAAGGGCTCAGCGGAATGGTTACATGTAAGCTTATCCAGCGGCTGCAAAATGAAGTGAAAATGCATCGATGGTCATCATCGGATCTGGAGGATAGATTTGCGCGTTGGTTGGAATAGAAAAGTGGTAGTGGAATTGAAACCATGTTACATGTGGCAGTTTGTGGTACATTCCGCGGGGAAAAATGGTTTGAGGGAAACTGCTAAAGGGAGCCTCTGGAATGGGCTTCTATATAAGTGGAGTTGACTTGTTTGAGGAATTATTTTTTATTATGCCGGGACGAATGAAAAGGAATACTTACCACCTTTCATAGTCAACCTCGAATATATGCAGTTACAGTAACAGGTAAGTCTTAAATACTCAAGCTTTATCCGCAGAATTACCATTGTTTTTCTATATTATGGATAAAGAGAAAGGTTTACAAGGGTTTAACCGAATTCTGGATGAAAGGGAAGAGTGCCTAGTTGATACAGATAAAGGAGTATATGATCCATTCCTGTATCTGGGAAGTGTATCTGTTATTAAAGAAAAATTATGGTGATATAATTCACATGGAAATGACATTTTAAATGTTTTTAAGTCGTTTCAGTATCATTTTACTATAGAGCAGATCTTACACTTTCCTGAGTTTGTCGAGTGGTGTGCAGTCAATTATTCCTCATCTGAGAGAATTATTGTAAGTTGTTCTACGTCCAGGATACTCTGCCAAATTGATGCAAAAGCTATCCGTGAAATCCTGAATTTTCCCAGTAATTACCCTGATAGTCGTGAGTCCGTAAACGAGTCTGTTTTAGCTAAAGTGTACAGAAATTGTGAAACTGAGGTTCGATGTAAATTCTTGTCTAACATTCTTAATGAAGTTCAGCCACTGGAAGGTCTCTTTTTTCCATATCATGTTCACATATTCAAGGAGGAATTTCAATTGGTTGTGTCTTTGGTCTGTCAGGTCTTAGGTTTAGATGATGACTGTCATGTCAGTGAAGTCATATTGGGCTTCTTATTAAAAATGAGTTCAATTAGTCCTGAGTCAGAGTCTCAGTCGGTTCATGTATTCAGTTTGGACAAATATATAGCAGAAACTATACATCTCCAATTGGTTGACTTTTCAAAAGTCAGGTTTTTCAAGTTTAAATCATATTTGTTGAACATTTTTTTATGTTCAAATGTAACTGAATTGAGATTCTTGAGTACTCTATTCTCTTCATATTTGCCTAAGCAAGTCAATATGTACGAATTTGTAAACTCCGTTATGTCAGAAATATATAGGCTACTGTTTGATGAAGTGTTTCCCAAAGTATTGGAAGAAATGAAGAGTATGATGCAATCCTCACCTGAGGATAGGATTGGAGATTGGTTCCTATATAAAGACTTTACAGTTTTGAGAATATATGGTTTCAATAGAGAGCCTTACAGGTTTCCTGCTTTCCTTCTGCCTAGTATTTTTGCATTTGAATACATGAGACAGAGGTTACATGCAGAAGAGGAACATTTCGGGGCTTTGAAGAAATCTTCCAATATCAAGTTCCCTCTTAAAGTTATTTCCTTTATTTTTAAAAACAAGGGTGCCTTGGTGTTTGTAGAGAAATTATTGCAAAGCATGGATTTTCAAAGGGAACAAAGGGTCAATTATTATCCCTATCATATAATTTCTCTAAGAAATCAAGCAAATAAAAATAAGCCATTTGACCATTAAGTTCTTGAAGGTCTGAATGAGGTAGCCAATTTGTTTTACTTTGTGGAAATTCCAGGATCCAATGAGAATACAAATAGTGAATCAGTTGTAGTATCGCAAATTCCAGATAATTCTAATATTTTGATTAAAAGAAGTCTTTCTGAAATTGAAAGTATGGAAATAGATGAGGGCAGTTCGCGAAGTAGTTTTGGATGAATAGAAAAGAATTGCTCTGGTTCCTAAGAAATCTGTACAGGTGAATCAATTTTCCTTCGAAAGTGTAGATAGTATAGAATCAGGTCTAGTTTTTAAATCTAGAGAACAATTCATGACTAGCTATATGGAAAAGCAAAGACAGCCCCTAGAGGAAACCAGGAATCTACTCCCACGAGTGAGAAGTTTGAATAATCCAAAGACTTGCTTGATTTCTACTTAGGACGTAGAAAAGAATACTTTAAAATTGGCCATGGTAAGTGATATGAAAGTGTGAGAAATGGAAGTGAGATTAGACAAAATCAGTGTACAAGATAAAATACAGTTACATAAACAAACGGGAGATATTATTTATTCAGATTTATTGCATGCTATGGTAAAAATTAATAAGTTACAAGTTTTGGTTGACAAATTGGAAGTCCAATTAAAACATGAGAAGGTTGAGAACAAGGCTAATTCCATTCAAATAAAAAAAATTACAAGCAGATATCATAAGCTCGGGAAATGAAACAGGTAACACCCAGGCCATCAGAAGACTTTTAGAAGAAAAATACAATGCCCTCCAGGTACTAAAGAAGGGGTTGAAAATCCCGAGTACAGAACATGTTTAGTCATCAGAACTATTAGCATTGCAGGAGGAGAAAAACAAGACTCGTCAGGAGATGATGGAGTGTAAAGGAAAGACTGTGAAATTGCAAGAAGAAAAGGATAAGTGGGAAGTGGAACGGAATGAGTTAATAGCACAAATTTTACGGCTGAAAAAGGACCAAAATGAGGAAAAAGAAAATATGGAGGAACTAATGAGCCAAACTCCCACTAATGAATATTTGACTATTGTAAATATTGAAAAACCTTAAAATGATTTTTCTGCTGATGACTTACTAGTGCCCATGTCCCAATTCAACTTGAAAGATGAAGAGATAAGAGAGTTAAAAGACAAAAAATGAGAAAATCAAATCCGAGCTAACCAAAATGACTGAAAGCAAGAATAATATATTACAGGATAATGGTCAATTACAGAAGAAGCTTAATGAATTGAAAGAGAGGAACACAGGAAAGGGTCCTCTCTAGGGAGCTAAACACATAATCTGGGATACGTTGTCTATGGAAATTACTAAGTTAAGGAATTATTTGAACTTCATTGATGATCAAAGTACATTGGTTAATTTGGCCAATCAAAGACTGAAACTAGTAAATGAGACTATGGAGAGGAAGCCCCTTGGCACAGCTCAGAATGCATTGAATTTCTTATATTCATTAACATATAAAAAATTACAAGATATAGGAGTAAAGGATAGAGTGGCAATGGTACTGTGGTCAAAAAGGTTTATTCATAAACATCATCTTATGAAGACAGTACAAGATAAGGCTGATGAAATGACCTCACGTATTAATGATTCCAGGCATGATTTTAAAGAATTATTTGAATATGGCCTTTCTTCCTTCTAGGACGAGGAGGGACGGCTATTTTCTCAAGAACATTATCATAGCATGCTGGTGCAAAGCCGTATGGATCACTCTAACTTTGATGATTTGGTAAAGCGGCTGACGGGAAAAGTCATCGTAGATAAGCTAACAGAAGATTTTGAGATATTGCAGAAATTTCTGATCGTCAGAGGATGGTTCCCTAATGTGTCTTATAAAGCCTACATTGATCTGGAGGTGTCTATTCAGGAAATGGTTAAGTACGATATCCCAAGCGCGGAACAATGGAGAGTCGTGGAAATATTTGGAAAAACAAAGTATATTCTTCATCCATGAAGACAGGTGTTGCGCGTTGTGGAGCTGATTGTTCGGGCCTTGTTACCAAGTTGATTTAAATTAAATGATCTGTCAGGATCAAAGCAGGTAGTTTATTCCTAGTTGTTAGTTATTTAGTTACAAAGACTTTGATTAAGCAGGTTATTCAGTTATAAATCTTCTTGGAAGAAGAGATCATTTTATGTATATATCTTCATTTACTTTATGTAATGGGGGTTGGAACCCATCTTGTTGAGGAATGTTTTTTGAAGACATATATTTTTGAATAACAAAGCTAAATGCGTGTGGGTTATCAGATATTCTTGTGCTATTTACATTACAGTCTGTATTTCCTCTCCTTTGTAATTGTTTTTTCCACTGTTACACTCCATTTTGTTTTCTTCGTATCTGAAACGTAGTATTGAGTGGTTGGAATTCGTATTGGTTATGCTCTGATCATTGTTTCAGATATTCTATAAATGTTTCTACTAAAGTTAATATAGAACTCATCTTCTGATGCTCTGTATTGATGGACTGTTCGTTATTTCTTATGTTCCACTTGAACTAAATGAATGACTGTGATTGAGTGGTTATCTTGCCTTTGATAAAATCTCATGCATATGAGTTTGTGATATATTTATGTATATGTGAATCCATTACCCAATGATTATGTGTAATGTTTCAACCATCTGTATAATTTTCGAGTGTTTATTTATATCTGGCCTTGTTAAATCTATATTTGAGAGATCGCTCTCTGGAAAGAAAATCCAGTTTCTTTCTGAAGTGGTTTTTGTTGTTACCTTTGGAATTTACCTTTGCAACCTGGGTACATTCTGAGTGTTAACAAATTGGCACCATTTCCAGGGACGAAAGTGCAAATCTTCCCTGGGGAGAACGACAGAGTTTGAAGACCAAGGAAATATTTCTGAGGGCAAACAGGAATTTTTGTCAGTAGAGAAGGTTGTATATTTGCCCTCGCAATTCCATTGTAAAACTTTTCAAATCTTAAGGAGTCATTCTAGCTTCAAGAAGACAGACACAAGGTAATTCTGACACTGAAGTCTTAAAAATTTTGGAAGATCCGAAAAGGTTATTTAAGAAAAAAGATAAAGAAAAAATAGGTTTTCCTTTGTTTGGTGCATCATCTTCTCAAAATTCTCCTAATATTTTTGATACAGAATGGGAAGTTAATGTTGGAAGGAGTTTGTTGAAAACTAAATATGAGTCCAATCTTAAGAATACCAAATTTAATTCTCATAGATTAGAATCTTATTTGTTGGATTCCCTCTAGAGAGATTTACAACAGACTACAAAAGTTGAAACATTTTCCTTTCAAAACACTCAAAAGTCTTCAGTTCCTTTGAACCCACCTAGACCAATGGAAGCCAGATTTGTTCCCTTGTGTTTTCCTGCATTATTACATGACCTTCCTTAGAATTATTCCCAAAGAATTTATTTATTTGATGGAGAAGGTGACATAACCGCAAAGCAACATGTCGCTAGGTTTGAATATTTCGTTGACTTGGAAGAAGTTGATTATGTAGATGTTAAAATGCGGTTATTTGCTCAAAGTTTATTAGGTGAGGCAAAGAAATGGTTTAAAGATTTGCCACATGGGTCTATATTGAATTTTCAGGCTATCCAGAATGCATTTGTAGATAGATGGGATGATAAACAGAATCCTTTACAGCTCTTGTCTCAGTATAATAGTCTCAAAAAAGGGGGTTTTGAATCTGTTCATGAATTTTCAAGCAGGTTCATGAGGGTTTATAATTCTATTCCGGAAGACATAAAACATTCTATAGCCGCTGCTAAACTACATTATGCTAGAGCCTTTGATAATGATTTTGCATTCTCATTGAGAGAGAGAAAATCAGCAACCCTTACTGCAATTTTTACAAATGCTTTAGAAGTGGAAGCGAATATCATGGCGAGTGGAAAAATGAAACACAAAGATATTGATAGGAGGAAAAAGGAAGAAAATTTGCCTTCTGCTTCTTCTTCTACCACTGATATCAAATTTGAAATGATGTTGAAGATGATGGAAAAGTTGATGGACAAATTAACTATGGATAATAGGGTGTTCAACAGAGAACAAGTTGATCCTCAAATCAGGAACCCTAATTTTAGGAGACCAAATCCTCTTGTTCTTCCACAAAATAGGTAGAGAGACATGAGAAACCCAAGAAATCAAGAAGAACAACAAGTTCGACCACCATTTCCTGAGAATTATGTTGCCGATGAAGAAGACCATTAGAGGAAATTTCAACTAAAAATGGGCCTCCTAAAATGAACTAATAAAATAATAGTTAAAATAATAAAATAATATTTATTAATTTTGAAGGAAAAAAAGAAAAAAAACTACTTTTTTGTTTGTATTTTTGACATATCTCCCTGTGTTTTTACTCAAATTTCGATCGGGAGAGCTCCTTGGATGAGGAATTACATTTCTCATCCAACGAGTACCCACTCGGCATACTTTTGATGGATCCCGCTACCCCAAAAACAAGAAATAACTGAAAAAATGGAATAACGATGTCATCATTCCATTTTTTTAGGTATTTCCTGTTTTTGGGGTAGCGGGGTCCATCAAAAGTATGCCGAGTGGGTACTCGTTGGATGTGTAATTTAATTCCGCATCCAACGATCTCTCCTAATCAAAATTTGAGTAAAAACACAAGGAGATATGTCAAAAATACAAACAAAAAAGTATTTTTTTTTATGATACATATCCCTAAATTTATATTAAAAAAGTGTTTAAGACCTATACAGTATTTCAAATTTAAAGCAATTTCATTGGCTAACACATGATGACATGGAATTTGAATAAAAGTTAAAAGGCCCATTTTGAGTTGAAATTTCCTCTAATGCCTACTGAAAATGAAATTCATCTTTTTGGAGAACTAGATTCAGAGATATATCTAACTGAAGAAGAACATAACATGTTTGAGTAGGAAGGTGGAAATGAGGATTCTGAAAGGGAGACAGAACAGTATCAAAGGGGTTATCTACATGCTATGGATGATGTGCATAGGAAAATCATATTGAGAAATAGGGAAGTTTTTATAAATAAGGGGAAGGAAAATCCAAGTCAACCTTCCACTAGTTCTCTAAATATAGAAAAGAGAAAAGAAGTGCCAAAAGAGTCTTTTGTAAATAAAGAATTTGAAAACGAGATACAAAGAGACAAAAGAATGAAGCAACTGACCCCAATCGATGTAGAAAGAGTTGCTTTTGGTTTTAATTTGCAAAATGAGCTTTCAAAGTTAAAAATTTATGTTCTATTTAACGAGTTGTTGAGAAACAATGACTATAGAAATACTATAACAAAAATGGTCAAAGGTCAAGGAGAATTTCAATCTGATATTTTAGAGTTGAATGATGATAATCCTACTATTTCATTTGGGACAAAGGTTGAAAATTTAGAAAATGAAGAAGTCCCTCCTTTTTATTTGAGTTTGAATGTGCATGATATGGTGGTTCATAATGCTATGCTAGATTCAGGTGCATCACATAATTTAATGCCAAAGGGAGTAGTTGAAAGCCTGGGATTGGAAGTGACGAGGACCTATAAATATTTGTATTCTTTTGACTCTAGAAGAGTAAAATGTCTTAGTTTGATTAAAGATATGGTGGTAACTCTGAATAAATTACCATCTAAAACTATAGTCATGGATGTGATAGTAGCAGATATCCCACCCAAGTTTGGGGTATTGTTGTCAATATCTTGGAATTCAAAGTTGAAAGGTAGTTTACAAATGGATATATCATATGCTACGATTCCTGTCCAAGACGGGAGCAGAAGGTTATATAGTGAAAAAAGAACTCCTTATGTAGTGAGCAGTCAAGATAAACCTGAAGTTCATCATATATATGTTGTTGATACTGATTTAGGGTCTTCTATTTTCTTTAATGATACTGTCCCATATTATTTAGAAGCTACATTGCAGAAGAAGTATGAGGAAAATAAGGAAGAAGAGTTGATGGAACAAGAGGATTTGAAGGTAAAACAAAAAAAAGAATGTTTTTGGACTATGTACTTTGATGGATGTGTTGCAAAAATAGGTGTTGGATCTTGTGTGTATATAATTTATCCTAGCCGATATTTCAAAGCTTTATCATATAAATTAACATTTGAATGCATGAACAATGTAGCTAAATATGAAGCCTTATTACTAGGGTTGCATGCCTTGAAAGATCTGGGAGCCTAGAGGATAAAAGTTTTAGGAGATCAGAATTGGTGATAAACCAAGTGAATGATAGCTATCAAACCAAACATCCCCGAATAGGGCTATAGGAATGAAGTATGGGATATGATTGTTAAAAATTTTACAGAGCACATGATTCAAGTGGTTTCCAGACATGAAAATACTGTGGCAGATTCTTTGGCAGTAGCTGCTGGAAAATTTAAAACCCCTATTGCTGGTCAGAAAGAATCATCAAGTCTTCATTGTGAACAGACCATCTATTCCAGATAATTCTAAATATTGGCAGGTATTTGAATATGCCATGCAGATCAGAATATTTTTAGAACTATCAGGAGAATTTGTAAATACTCATATTGACACCGAAAATGAAAATGGCGAGAGCTTTCAAGATGATGAAGAACCTGAGAAAGAAAAGGATGGCACTGAAAAGTTAAAGGGAACCTTAGGAGGAAAAGATATTATTCAATTAAAAAATAATTTTATACCAAGAGGTTTTATTCCTTTGGAAAAACTTTTTGATCAGAATGATGTTGCTAAGAATCCTAAAGTGAAGCCCGTTGAGGATGCTGTTGAAAATAGGAATATTGGTACTGAAGAGAATCCTAATATTATAAAATTATCCAAAAATTTGCCTGAAAAAGAAAAAGAAGAGTATGTGAATTTAATTAAGAAATATACAGATGTATTTGCTTGGAGTTATGAATATCTTAAGGACTATGATACATCTATAATACAGCATACTATTCCTATAAAACCTGGGGAGAAACCTTTCAAGCAAAAACTCGGAAGGATAAACCCTAAATTGCTTCCCATTATTGAGAAGGAAATTAAAAAATTATTTGATTCCAAGATCATTGTAACTCTAAGATTTTCAAAGTGGGTCGCAAATCTGGTTCCTGTTAGAAAGAAGAACTGAGAAATAAGAGTGTGTATATATTTTCGAAATTTAAATAAAGTTTCTATGAATGACAATTATCCCTTGCCAAAGATGGATCATATATTGCAGAAGGTGGTTGGAGCTGAGAGAATTTCAATGTTAGACGGTTTTTCTGGTTACAATCAGATCAAAGTATTACCTGAAGATCAAGAAAAGACTACATTTACTACACCTTGGGGCACTTTTATGTATGCAAAGATGCCTTTTGGATTAATGAATGCAGGAACTACTTTTCAGCGAGCCATGTACATTGCTTTTGCTGGAGAAATTGAGAATTTTTTGGTCATTTATATGGATGACAATACTTTCTATTCGAAATCCGAAAGAGAACATATTCATCATCTAGAAAAAAATTTCATGAAGTGTAGGAAATTTGGTATATCATTGAATCCAAAGAAGTCCAATTTTGCATTGGAAGAGGGAAAATTGTTGGGCCATATAATATATAAAGATAGAATAAAAATTGATCCTGAATGGGTAAGTGCAATTTTGAAGGTAGGAGAACCCAGGAGTAAAAAGGACCTATAGTCATTTTTGGGACAGGTGAATTTTTTAAGGAGATTTGTACCTAGCTTTGCTGAAATCTTAATGAATATTACAAATATGCTGAAAAGGGGTGATGAAATAAAATGGAATGCGGAAGCTAGGAAGTCATTTCGGGAAATCAAACAAGCCATCTTAGATGCTCCTGTGTTGGTAAGTCCATATTTTACCAAAGATTTTTTAATATTTTCATATGCTTCAGAGTATACCATTGCAGTGGTTTTATTGCAGAAGAATGATGAGAAATTGAAGCAGCCCATAGAATTTTTCAGTAAAATGTTGAGGGATAGAGAATTGAAATATGACATCGTGGAGAAATAGGCATATGTTTTAGTCAAAGCATTGAAAGATTTCAGAGTATATGTTCTACACTCACATGTAATTGCACATGTTCCAACTTCTACAGTGAAAGGAAATTTGACGCAACCTGATCTAGAAGGTAGAAGGGAAAAATGGATAGCTACATTACTGTAGTACGACATAGACATAAAGCCTACTAAACTGGTTAAGGGACAAGGATTAGCAAAAATGATGACAAATTCAAATTGTGAGTCTTTACAAATTAATTTATTATCTCACCAGTTTAATCAGTTGGATACAGAAGTGGAAGTGATGATTGATTTCATGGCGTCTCCATGGTATTCTGATATTGTTTACATCCTTCGAAATTTGCAAGCACGAGCAGGATTGAGTAAGTCAAGAGAAAGATCAATAAAATTGAAAGCTGCTAAATTTTGTATTATAAATCAATATCTTTATTGGAAGGACCCTGGAGATGTGTTATTAAACTGTCTTTTGGAGAATGAAGCTCAACATATAGTCAAAGAGTTTCATAATGAGATTGTGGAGACCATGATTCTTGGAAAGTGACTGCAAATAAAATTCTAAGAGTAGGCTATTATTGGCCAACATTATTTTCAGATGTTTATAAAGAAACCAGCATGTGTCATCAGTGTCAAATTTTTGATGGTAAAAGAAAGGTACTTCCTCTTCCTTTAAACCCGATAACGATAGAAGCTCCTTTCCAATAATGGGTTTTGGATTTCATTGGAGAAATAAACCCCAATTCGTGAGGACAACACAAATGGATTCTAACAGCCACAGATTATTTTACAAAATGGATTGAAGTGATTCCCACCAGGAAAGCCATTGAAACTGTAATCATGGATTTTCTTGAGGAAAATATATTGGCTAGATTTGGATTCCTCAAAAGAATAGTAACAGACAATGCGGCTGCTTTTAAATCCAAGAAAATGATTGATTTATGTCACAAATATCATATAAGTCTTAATCATTCGATTGCCTATTATCCGTAGGGAAATGGGTTAGCCGAATCTTCAAATAAAAGCTTAGTAAGGATCATCAGGAAGTTGTTGGAAGATAATAAAAGGTCATGGGACACCAAGCTCAAATATGCTCTATGGGCTGACAGGATTATTACCAAAAGGGAAATTGGCATGTCTCTGTTCCAACTGGTGTATGGAACTGAAGTTTTTTTCCCAGCATCATTAGGTGTTCCAGTTATGAGATATTTCCAAGAGCAGCAAGAAGAACCAAATCACATGCAAAGGAGAATAAATCAGATTATTGAATTGGAAGAGCGAAGGAATAAGGCTTATGACAAGGTGCAATTACATCAGGAAAAAATAAAAAATACTTTTGATAGAAAGGTGAAAGAAGAACAGTTTCAGATTGATGACTTGGTCCTGAAGTGGGATGCTCCTAAAGAAGATAAACATGGAAAATTTGATCATATGTGGATGGGTCCTTATGTTATTGCTGGATACAGAGGACAAAATGCATTTCTTTTGGAATATCTGAATGGGGTTTCTCTGGATAGTAACCCTGTTAATGGGATATTTCTGAAACATTACTTATCCTAAAGAGGGAGGTAAAACCTGTATTATAGGTTGTAAATATTTCTTTTTCTTTAGAAATCAGTACCGATGGTAAACCAAATGTTTTTGAAGCTCGCAATGAAATCCCTAAGATTCATGAGGCATCCCATTCCTCTTTATTACATATATCAACAAAAAAGACAAATTTTCTGGAAGTTATTATGAAAGATTAAAGACAAGAACCTGGTCTACGAGTTCTTTGATACCTCATAGGGAGGATATCGTCCCCAGATCGAGCTAGTTGTTAACAACCTCTAACTATAGAGGGTTGAAGAGACCATGGCAAAGAGAAATAATGGTTTCTTGAAACTTTGGTTAAATATAATGGTGTGAAAGTATGATAAAGGGCGCATAAGTAATGAAATTGTCACATGATCCAATGGTGTAGAACGAGGAAGTGAAGATCGATGGCTTATGATATATCCGCTCTATGAAGATGTGCAGAAGATAAGGAAATACAGAGATAGTTAACAAGATGCAGAGATCAACGGTCATAAAGCTAGGTCGGCGAAATCTACGATCAATAGGAAGTCCGCTACGTAAACTTGCACGTTCATTAAAATGAAAGGGCTCAACGGAATGGGTACGTGTAAGCTTATCCAACGGCTTGAAAATAAAGTGAAAATGCATCAACGGTCATCATCATATCTAGAGGATAGAGTTGCATGATGATTGGAGTAGAAAAGTGGTAGTGGAATTGAAACCATGGTACACGTGGCAGTTTGTGGTACATTCCATGGGGAAAAACGGTTTGAGGAAAACCGCTAAAGGGAGCTTCCGAAATGGGCTTCTATATAAGTGGAGTTGACTTGTTTGAGGAATTATTTTTTATTATGCTGGGATGAATGAAAAGGACTGCTTACCACCTTTCATAGTCAACCTCAAATATATGCGGTTACAGTAAAAGGGAAGTCTTAAATACTCAAGCTTTATCCGCAGAATTACTGTTGTTTTTCTATATTATGGATAAAGAGAAAGGTTTACAAGGGTTTAACTGAATTCTGGATGAAAGGGAAGAGTGCCTGGTTGATAGAGATAAAGGAGTATATCATCCATTCTTGTCTGTGGGAAGTATATCTGTTATTAAAGAAAAATTATGGCGATATAATTCGCAGGGAAATGACATTTTAAATGTTTTTAAGTCGTTTCTGTATCATTTTACTACAGAGCAGACCTTACACTTTCCTGACTTTGTTGAGTGGTGTGCAGTCAATTATTCATCATCTGAGAGAATTATTGTAAGTCGTTCTACATCTAGGATACTATGCCAAATTGATGCAAAAGCTATCCGTGAAATCCTGAATTTGCCCAGTAATTACCCCGATATTCGTGAGTTTGTAAACGAGTCTGCTTTAGCTGAAGTGTACAGAAATTGTGAAATTGAAGTTCGATGTAAATTCTTGTCTAACATTCTTAATGAAGGTCAGTCACTGGAAGGTCTCTTTTTTCCATATCATGTTCACATCTTCAAGGAGGAAGTTCAATTGGTTGTGTCTTTGGTCTGTTGGGTCTTAGGTCTAGATGATGACTATCATGTCAGTGAAGTCATCTTAGGCTTCTTATTAAAAATGAGTTCAATTAGTCCTGAGTCAGATTCTTAGTCGGTTCATGTCTTAAGTTTGGACAAATATCTAGCAGAAACTATACATCTCCAATTGGTTGACTTTTCAAAAGTCAGGTTTTTTAAGTTTCAATCATATTTGCTAAACATGTTATTATGTTCAAATGTAACTGAATCGAGATTCTTGAGTACTCTGTTCTCTTAAGATTTGCCTAAGCAAATCAATATGTATGAATTTGTAAACTCCATTATGTCATAAATATATAGGCTGTTGTTTAATGAAGTGTTACCCAGAGTATTGGAAGAAATGAAGAATATGATGCAATCCTCACCTAAGGATAGGATTGGAGATTGGTTCCTGTATAAAGACTTTACAGTTTTGAGAATATATGGTTTCACTGCAGAGCCTTACAGGTTGCCTGCTTTTCTTACCTTTAGGATTTTTGCATTGGAATACATGAGACAGAGGTCACATGCAGAAGAGGAACATTTCGAGGCTTTCAAGAAATCTTCCAATATCAAGTTCCCTCTTAAAGTTGGTTCCTTTATTTTTAAAAACAAGGGTGCCCTGGTGTTTGTAGAGAAATTATTTAGAAAGCATGGATTTTCAAAGGGAACAAAGGGTCAATTATGATCCCTATCATATAATTTCTCTAAGAAAGCAAGCAAATAAAAATAAGCCATTTGACCATCAAGTTGTTGAAGGTCTGAATGAGGTAGCCAATTTGTTTCACTTTGTGGAAATTCCAGGATCCAATGAGAATACAAACAATGAATTAGTTGCAGTATTGCAAATGCCAGATAGTTCTAATATTTTGATTAAAAGAAGTCTTTCTGAAATCAAAAGTATGGAAATAGATGTCGACAGTTCGCATAAGAAGGCCAAATTGTCTCAAGATGATAAAATTTCAAGCGAAGTAGTTTCAGATGAATTGAAAAGAATTGCTCTGGTTCCTAAGAAATCTGTACAGGTGAATCAATTTTCCTTTGAAAGTGTAGATAATACAGATTCAGGTCCAGTTTTTAAATCTGAAGAAGAATTCATGACTAGCTATATGGAAAAGCAAATACAGTCCCTAGAGGAAACGAGGAATCTACTCCCACGAGTGAGAAGTTTGAATAATCCAAAGACTTCCTTGATTTCTACTCGAGACGTAGAAAATAATACTTTAAAATTGGCCATGTTAAGTGATAATAAAGTGTGAGAAATGGAAGTGAGATTAGACAAAATCAGTGTACCAGATAAAATACAGTTACATAAACAAACGAGAGATATTATTTATTCAGATTTATTGCATGCTATGGTAAAAATTAACAAGTTACAAGTTTTGGTTGACAAATTGGAAGTCCAATTAAAACATGAGAAGGTTGAGAACAAGGCTAATTCCATTAAAATAAAAAAATTACAAGCAGATATCGTAAGCTCAGGAAATGAAACAGGTAACACCCAGGCCATCAAAAGACTTTTAGAAGAAAAAGACAATGCCCTCCAGGTACTAAAGAAGAGGTTGAAAATCCTGAGTACAGAACATGTTCAGTCATCAGAACTATTAGCATTGCAGGAGGAGAAAAACAAGGCTCATCAGGAGATGATGGAGTATAAAGGAAATACTGTGAAATTGCAAGAAGAAAAGGATAAGTGGGAAGCGGAACGAAATGAGTTAATAGCACAAATTTCATGGCTGAAAAAGGACCAAAATGAGGAAAAATAAATTATGGAGGAACTAATGAGCCAGATTCCCACTGATGAAGATTTGACTATTGTAAATATTGAAAAACCTTTAAATAATTTTTCTGCTGATGACTTACTAGTGCCCATGTCCCAAGTCAGCTTGAAAGATGAAGAGATAAGAGAGTTAAAAGAGGAAAATGAGAAAATCAAATCTGAGCTAACCAAAATGACTGAAAGCAACAATAAGATATTACAGGATAAAGGTCAATTACAGAAGAAGCTTAATGAATTGAAGGAAAGGAACACATGAAAGGGTCCTCTCCAGGGAGCTAAACACATAATCTAGGATACGTTGTCTGTGGAAATTACTAAGTTCAGGCATTATTTGAACTCCATTGATGATCAAAGTACATTGGTTAATTTAGCCAATCAAAGACTGAAACTAGTAAATGAGACTATGGAGAGGAAGCCCGTTGGCACAGCTCAGAATGCATTGAATTTCTTAAATTCATTAACATATCAAAAATTACAAGATATAGGAGTCAAGGACAGAGTGGCAATGGTACTGTGGTCAAAAAAGTTTATTCATAAAAATCATCTTATGAAGACAGTACAAGATAAGGCTGATGAGATGACCTCATGTATTAATGATTTCAGGCATGCTTTTAAAGAATTATTTGAAAATGGCCTTCCTTCCTTCTGGGACGAGGAGGGACGACTATTTTCTCAAGAACATTATCACAGCCTGCTGGTGCGAAGCCATATGGATCACTCTAAATTTGATGATTTGGTAAAGGGGCTGACGGGAAAAGTCATCGTAGATAAGCTAACAGAAGATTTTGAGATATTGTAGAAATTTCTGATTGTCAGAGGAGGGTTTCCTACTGTGTCTTATGAAGCCTACATGGATCTAGTGGTGTCTATTCGGGAAATGGTTGAGTATGATATCCCAATCGCGGAACAATGGAGAGCCGTGGAAAGATTTGGAAAAACAAAGTATATTCTTCATCCATGAAGACAGGTGTTGCGCGCTATGGAGCTGATTGTTCGGGCCTTGTTACCAAGTCGATTTAAATTAAATGATCTGTCAGGATCAAAGCAAGTAGTTTATTCCTAGTTGTTAGGAATTTAGTTACAAAGACTTTGATTAAGTAGGTTATTCAGTTATAAATCTTCTTGGAAGAAGAGATCATTTTATGTATATATTTGCATTTACTTTATGTAATGGGGGTTGGAACCCATCTTGTTGATGAATGTTTTTTGAAGACATATATTTTTGAATAACAAAGCTAAATGCATGTGGGTTATCAGAGATTCTTATGCTATTTACATTACAGTCTGTATTTCCTCTCCTTTGTAATTGTTTTTTCCAGTGTTACACTCCATTTTGTTTTCTTCGTATCTGAAACGTAGTATTGAATGGTTGGAATTCGTATTGGTTATGCTCTGATCATTGTTTTAGTTATTCTATAAATATTTCTACTAAATTTAATATAGAACTCATCTTCTGATGCTCTGTATTGATGCACTGCTCATTATTTCTTCTGTTCCACCTGAACTAAATGAATGACTGTGATTGAGTGGTTATCTTGCCTTTGATAAAATATCATGCATATGAGTTTGTGATATCTTTATGTATATGTGACTCCATTGCTCAATGATTATGTGTATCATTTCAACCATTTGTATAGTTTTCGAGTGTTGATTTATATCTGGCCTTGTTAAATCTATATTTGAGAGATCCCTCTCTGGAGAGAAAAGCCAGTTTCTTTGTGAAGTGGTTTTTTCTGTTACATTTGGAATTTACCTTTGCAACCTGGGTACATTCTGGGTGTTAACAAATTGGCTCCATTGCCAGGGATGAAAGTGCAAATCTGCCCCGAGGAGAATGACAGAGTTTGAAGACCAAGGAAAGATTTCTGAGGGCAAAAAAGAATTTTTGTCAGTAGAGAAGGTTGTATATTTTCCCTGGCGATTCAATTGTAAAACTTTTCAAATCTTAAGGAGTCATTCTAGCTTCGAGAAGACACAGACGAGGTAATTCTGACACTGAAGTCTTAAAAATTTTGGAAGATCCGAAAAGGTTATTTAAGAAAAAATATAAAGAAAAAATAGGTTTTCCTTTGTTTGGTGCATCATCTTCTCAAAATTCTCCTAATATTTTTTTATCCAGAATGGGAAGTTAATGTTGGAAGGAGTTTGTTGAAAACTAAATCCGATTATGATCTTAAGAATACCGAATTTAATTCTCATGGATTATAATCTTATTTGCTGGATTCCCTCTAGAGATATTTACAACAGACTACAAAAGTTGAAACATTTGCCTTTCAAAACACTCAAAAGTCTTAAGTTCCTTTGAACTCACCTAGACCAATGGTAGCTAGATTTGCTCCCTTGCATTTGCCTGCTTTATTACATGACCTTCCTCAGAATTATTCCCAAAGAATTTCTTTATTTGATGGAGAAGGTGACATAATCACAAAGCAACATGTGGCTAGGTTTGAATATTTCGTTGACTTGGAAGAAGTTGATTATGCAGATGTTAAAATGCGGTTATTTGCTCAAAGTTTATCAGGTGAGGCAAATAAATGGTTTAAAGATTTTCCAGATGGGTCTATATTGAATTTTCAGGATTTCTAGAATGCATTTCTAGATAGATGGGATGATAAAAAGAATCCTTTACAACTCTTGTCTCAATATAACAGTCTCAAAAAAGGGGCTTTCCAATCTGTTCATGAATTTTCAAGTAGGTTCATGAGGGTTTATAGTTCTATTCCGGAAGACATAAAACCTTCTACAGTCGCTGTTAAACTACATTATGCTGGAGCCTTTGATAATGATTTTGCATTCTCATTGAGAGAGAGAAAATCAGCAACCCTTGCTGCAATGTTTACAAATTCTTTAGAAGTGGAAGCGAATATGATGGCGAGTGGAAAAATGAAACATAGAGATATTGAGAGGAGGAAAAAGGAAGAAAAATTTCCTTTTGCTTCTTCTTCTACCATTGATATCAAATTTTAAATGATGTTGAAGACGATGGAAAAATTGATGGATAGATTAACTATGGATAATAGGGTGCTCAACAGAGAACAAGTCGATCCTCAAATCAGGAACCCTAATTTTAGGAGACCAAATCCTCCTGTTCTTCCACAAAATAGATAGAGAGACATGAGAAACCCAAGAAATCAAGAAGAAAATCAAGAAGAAAATCAAGTTCAACCACCATTTCTTGATAATTATGTTGCCGATGAAGAAGACCCTACTGAAAATGAAATTCATCTTTTTGGAGAACTAAATTCCGAGATATATCTTACCGAAGAAGAACATAACATGTTTGAGCAGGAAGGTGGAAATGAGGAGTTTGAAAGGGAGACAGAACAATATCAAAGGGGTTATCTACATGCTATGGATGATGTGCATAGGGAAATCAGATTGAGAAACAGGGAAGTTTTTATAAATAAGGGGAAGGCAAATCCAAATCAACCTTCCACTAGTTCTCTAAATATAGAAAAGGGAAAAGAAGTGCAAAAAGAGTCTTTTGTAAATAAAGAATTTGAAAATGAGATACAAAGAGACAAAAGAATGAAGCAAGTGACCCCAATCGATGTAGAAAGAGTTGGTTTTGGTTTTAATTTGCAAAATGAGCTTTCAAAGTTAAAAATTTCTATTCCATTTAATGAGTTGTTGAGAAACAATGAATATAGAAATACTATAACAAAAATGGTCAAAGGTCAAGGAGAATTGCAATCTGATATTTTAGAGTTGAATGATGATAATCCTACTATTTCATTTGGGACAAAGGTTGAAAATTTAGAAAATGAAGAATTCCCTCCTTTTTATTTGAGTTTGAATGTGCAAGATATGGTGGTCCATAATGCTATGCTAGATTCAGGTGCATCACATAATTTAATGCCGAAAGGAGTAGTTGAAATCCTGGGATTGGAAGTGATGAGACCCTATAAAGATTTGTATTCTTTTGAATCTAGAAGAGTAAAATGTCTTCGTTTGATTAAAGATATGGTGGTAACTATGAATAAATTACCATCTAAAATTATAGTCATGGATGTGGTAGTAGCAGATATCCCACCAAAGTTTGGGGTATTGTTGTCAAGATATTGGACTTCAAAGTTGAAAGGTAGTTTACAAATGGATATGTCATATGCTAGGATTCCTATCCAAGACAGGAGCAGAAGGTTATATAGTGAAAAAAGAACTCCTTATGTAGTGAGCAGTCAATATAAACCTAAAGTTCATCATATATATGTTGTTGATACTGATTTTGGGTCTTCTATTTTATTTAATGATAGCGTCCCATATGATTTAGAATATACATTGCAGAAGAAGTCTGAGGAAAATAAGGAAGAAGAGGTGATGGAACAGGAGGCTTTGGAGGCAAAACAAAAAAAAGAAGGTTTGTGGACTATGTACTTTGATGGATGTGTTGCAAAAATAGGTGTTGGAGCTGGTGTGTATATAATTTCTCCTATCCAAGATTTCAAAGCTTTATCATATAAATTAACATTTGAATGCATGAACAATGTAGCTGAATATGAAGCCTTATTACTGGGGTTGCATGCCTTGAAAGATCTGGGACCCCAGAGGATAAAAGTTTTAGAAGATTCAGAATTGGTGATAAACCAAGTGAATGATAGCTATCAAACCAGACATCCCCGGATGAGGGATTATAGGAATGAAGTATGGGATATGATTGGTAACGTTTTTACAGAGCACACAATTCAAGTGGTTTCCAGACATGAAAATACTATGGCAGATTCTTTGGTAGTAGCTGCTGGAAAATTTAAAACCCCTATTGCTGGTCAGAAATAATATCAAGTCGACATTGTGAATAGACCATCTATTCCAGATAATTCTAAATGTTGGCAGGTATTTGAAGATGACATGCAGATCAGAAGATTTTTAGAACTATCAGGAGAATTTGTAAATACTCATATTGACACCGAAAATGCCAATGGCGAGAGCTTTCAAGATGATGAAGAATCTGAGAAAGAAAAGGATGGAACTGAAAAGTTAAAGGGAACCTTAGGAGGAAAAGATATTATTCAATTAAAAAATAATTTTACACCAAGAGGTTTGATTCCTTTGGAAAAACATTTTGATCATAATGATGTTGCTAAGAATCCTAAAGTGAAGCCCGTTGAGAATGCTGTTGAAAATAGGAATATTGGTACTGAAGAGAATCCTATGATTATAAAATTATCCAAAAATTTGCCTGAAAAAAGAAAAAGAAGAATATGTGAATTTGATGAAGAAATATACAGATGTATTTGCTTGGATTTATGAAGATCTTAAGGAGTGTGATACATCTATAATACAACATACTATTCCTATAAAACCCGGGGAGAAACCTTTCAAGCAAAAACTCAGAAGGATAAACCCTAAATTGCTTCCGATTATTGAGAAGGAAATTAAAAAATTATTTGATGCTAAGATCATTGTAACTCTAAGATTTTCAAAGTGGGTCACAAATCTGGTTCCTGTTAGAAAGAAGAACGAAGAAATAAGACTGTGTATAGATTTCTGGAATTTAAATAAAGTTTCTATGAAAGACAATTATCCCTTGCCAAAGATGGATCTTATATTGCAGAAGGTGGTTGGAGCTGAGAGAATTTCAATGTTAGATGGTTTTTCTGGTTACAATCATATCAAAGTATTACCTGAAGATCAAGAAAAGACTGCATTTACTATACCTTGGGGTACTTTTATGTATGCAATGATGCCTTTTGGGTTAATGAATGCAGGAGCTAATTTTCAACGAGCCATGGACATTGCTTTTGCAGGAGAAATTGGGAATTTTGTGGTCATTTATATGGATGAAACCACGGTCTATTCAAAATCCGATAGAGAACATATTCATCATCTAGAAAAAGTTTTCAGATATCGTAAGCTCAGGAAATGAAACAGGTAACACCCAGGCCATCAGAAGAATTTTAGAAGAAAAAGACAATGCCCTCCAGGTACTAAAGAAGAGATTGAAAATCCCGAGTACAGAACATGTTCAGTCATCAGAACTATTAGCATTGCAGGAGGAGAAAAACAAGGCTCATCAGGAGATGATGGAGTATAAAGGAAATACTGTGAAATTGCAAGAAGAAAAGGATAAGTGGGAAGCGGAACGAAATGAGTTAATAGCATAAATTTCATGGCTGAAAAAGGACCAAAATGAGGAAAAATAAATTATGGAGGAACTAATGAGCCAGATTCCCACTGATGAAGATTTGACTATTGTAAATATTGAAAAACCTTTAAATAATTTTTCTACTGATGACTTACTAGTGCCCATGTCCCAAGTCAGCTTGAAAGATGAAGAGATAAGAGAGTTAAAAGAGGAAAATGAGAAAATCAAATCTGAGCTAACCAAAATGACTGAAAGAAACAATTAGATATTACAGGATAAAGGTCAATTACAGAAGAAGCTTAATGAATTGAAGGAAAGGAACACAGGAAAGGGTCCTCTCCAGGGAGCTAAACACATAATCTGGGATACGTTGTCTGTGGAAATTACTAAGTTCAGGCATTATTTGAACTTCATTGATGATCAAAGTACATTGGTTAATTTAGCCAATCAAAGACTGAAACTAGTAAATGAGACTATGGAGAGGAAGCCCCTTGGCACAGCTCAAAATGCATTGAATTTCTTAAATTCATTAACATATAAAAAATTACAAGATATAGGAGTAAAGGATAGAGTGGCAATGGTACTGTGGTCAAAAAGGTTTATTCATAAAAATCATCTTATGAAGACAGTACAAGATAAGGCTGATGAGATGACCTCATGTATTAATGATTTCAGGCATGCTTTTAAAGAATTATTTGAAAATGGCCTTCCTTCCTTCTGGGACGAGGAGGGACGACGGTTTTCTCAAGAACATTATCACAGCCTGCTGGTGCAAAGCCATATGGATCACTCTAAATTTGATGATTTGGTAAAGGGGCTGACGGGAAAAGTCATCGTAGATAAGCTAACAGAAGATTTTGAGATATTGCAGAAATTTCTGATTGTCAGAGGAGGGTTTCCTACTGTGTCTTACGAAGCCTACATGGATCTAGCGGTGTCTATTCGGGAAATGGATGAGTATGATATCCCAAGCGCGGAACAATGGAGAGCCGTGGAAAGATTTGGAAAAACAAAGTATATTCTTCATCCATGAAGACAGGTGTTGCGCGCTATGGAGCTGATTGTTCGGGCCTTGTTACCAAGTCGATTTAAATTAAATGATCTGTCAGGATCAAAGCAAGTAGTTTATTCCTAGTTGTTAGGAATTTAGTTACAAAGACTTTGATTAAGTAGGTTATTCAGTTATAAATCTTCTTGGAAGAAGAGATCATTTTATGTATATATTTGCATTTACTTTATGTTATGGGGGTTGGAACCCATCTTGTTGATGAATGTTTTTTGAAGACATATATTTTTGAATAACAAAGCTAAATGCATGTGGGTTATCAGATATTCTTATGCTATTTACATTACAGTCTGTATTTCCTCTCCTTTGTAATTGTTTTTTCCAGTGTTACACTCCATTTTGTTTTCTTCGTATCTGAAACGTAGTATTGAATGGTTGGAATTCGTATTGGTTATGCTCTGATCATTGTTTTAGTTATTCTATAAATATTTCTACTAAATTTAATATAGAACTCATCTTCTGATGCTCTGTATTGATGGATTGTTCGTTATTTCTTCTGTTCCACCTGAACTAAATGAATGACTGTGATTGAGTGGTTATCTTGCCTTTGATAAAATATCACGCATATGAGTTTGTGATATCTTTATGTATATGTGACTCCATTGCTCAATGATTATGTGTATCATTTCAACCATCTGTATAATTTTCGAGTGTTGATTTATATCTGGCCTTGTTAAATCTATATTTGAGAGATCCCTCTCTGGAGAGAAAAGCCAGTTTCTTTGTGAAGTGGTTTTTTCTGTTACATTTGGAATTTACCTTTGCAACCTGGGTACATTCTGGGTGATAAGAAATTGGCTCCATTTCCAGGGATGAAAGTGCAAATCTGCCCCGAGGAGAATGACAGAGTTTGAAGACCAAGGAAAGATTTCTGAGGGAAAACAAGAATTTTTGTCAGTAGAGAAGGTTGTATATTTTCCCTGGCGATTCAATTGTAAAACTTTTCAAATCTTAAGGAGTCATTCTAGCTTCGAGAAGACACAGACGAGGTAATTATGACACTGAAGTCTTAAAAATTTTGGAAGATCCGAAAAGGTTATTTAAGAAAAAATATAAAGAAAAAATAGGTTTTCCTTTGTTTGGTGCATCATCTTCTCAAAATTATTCTAATATTTTTTATCCAGAATGGGAAGTTAATGTTGGAAGGAGTTTGTTGAAAACTAAATCCGATTATGATCTTAAGAATGCCGAATTTAATTCTCATGGATTATAATCTTATTTGCTGGATTCCCTCTAGAGAGATTTACAACAGACTACAAAAGTTGAAACATTTGCCTTTCAAAACACTCAAAAGTCTTAAGTTCCTTTGAACTCACCTAGACCAATGGTAGCTAGATTTGCTCCCTTGCATTTTCCTGCTTTATTACATGACCTTCCTCAGAATTATTCCCAAAGAATTTCTTTATTTGATGGAGAAGGTGACATAATCACAAAGCAACATGTGGCTAGGTTTGAATATTTCGTTGACTTGGAAGAAGTTGATTATGCAGATGTTAAAATGCGGTTAGTTGCTCAAAGTTTATCAGGTGAGGCAAATAAATGGTTTAAAGATTTACCAGATGGGTCTATATTGAATTTTCAGGCTTTCTAGAATGCATTTCTAGATAGATGGGATGATAAAAAGAATCCTTTACAACTCTTGTCTCAATATAACAGTCTCAAAAAAGGGGCTTTCCAATCTGTTCATGAATTTTCAAGCAGGTTCATGAGGGTTTATAGTTCTATTCCAGAAGACATAAAACCTTCTACAGTCGCTGTTAAACTACATTATGCTGGAGCCTTTGATAATGATTTTGCATTCTCATTGAGAGAGAGAAAATCAGCAACCCTTGCTGCAATGTTTACAAATTCTTTATAAGTGGAAGCGAATATGATGGCGAGTGGAAAAATGAAACATAGAGATATTGAGAGGAGGAAAAAGGAAGAAAAATTGCCTTTTGCTTCTTCTTCTACCATTGATATCAAATTTGAAATGATGTTGAAGACGATGGAAAAATTGATGGATAGATTAACTATGGATAATAGGGTGCTCAACAGAGAACAAGTCGATCCTCAAATCAGGAACCCTAATTTTAGGAGACCAAATCCTCCTGTTCTTCCACAAAATAGGTAGAGAGACATGAGAAACCCAAGAAATCAAGAAGAAAATCAAGAAGAAAATCAAGTTCAACCACCATTTCTTGATAATTATGTTGCCGATGAAGAAGACCCTACTGAAAATGAAATTCATCTTTTTGGAGAGCTAAATTCCGAGATATATCTTACCGAAGAAGAACATAACATGTTTGAGCAGGAAGGTGGAAATGAGGATTTTGAAAGGGAGACAGAACAATATCAAAGGGGTTATCTACATGCTATGGATGATGTGCATAGGAAAATCAGATTGAGAAACAGGGAAGTTTTTATAAATAAGGGGAAGGCAAATCCAAATCAACCTTCCACTAGTTCTCTAAATATAGAAAAGGGAAAAGAAGTGCAAAAAGGGTCTTTTGTAAATAAAGAATTTTAAAACGAGATACAAAGAGACAAAAGAATGAAGCAAGTGACCCCAATCGATGTAGAAAGAGTTGCTTTTGGTTTTAATTTGCAAAATGAGCTTTCAAAGTTAAAAATTTCTATTCCATTTAACGAGTTGTTGAGAAACAATGAATATAGAAATACTATAGCAAAAATGGTCAAAGGTCAAGGAGAATTGCAATATGATATTTTAGAGTTGAATGATGATAATCCTACTATTTCATTTGGGACAAAGGTTGAAAATTTAGAAAATGAAGAATTCCCTCCTTTTTATTTGAGTTTGAATGTGCAAGATATGGTGGGCCATAATGCTATGCTAGATTCAGGTGCATCACATAATTTAATGCCGAAAGGAGTAGTTGAAATCCTGGGATTGGAAGTGACGAGACCCTATAAAGATTTGTATTCTTTTGACTCTAGAAGAGTAAAATGTCTTCGTTTGATTAAAGATATGGTGGTAACTATGAATAAATTACCATCTAAAATTATAGTCATGGATGTGGTAGTAGCAGATATCCCACCCAAGTTTGGGGTATTGTTGTCAAGATATTGGACTTCAAAGTTGAAAGGTAGTTTACAAATGGATATGTCATATGCTAGGATTCCTGTCCAAGACAGGAGCAGAAGGTTATATAGTGAAAAAAGAACTCCTTATGTAGTGAGCAGTCAATATAAACCTAAAGTTCATCATATATATGTTGTTGATGCTGATTTGGGGTCTTCTATTTTCTTTAATGATAGTGTCCCATATGATTTAGAATATACATTGCAGAAGAAGTCTGAGGAAAATAAGGAAGAAGAGGTGATGGAACAGGAGGCTTTGGAGGCAAAACAAAAAAAAGAAGGTTTGTGGACTATGTACTTTGATGGATGTGTTGCAAAAATAGGTGCTGGAGCTGGTGTGTATATAATTTCTCCTATCCGAGATTTCAAAGCTTTATCATATAAATTAACATTTGAATGCATGAACAATGTAGCTGAATATGAAGCCTTATTACTGGGGTTGCATGCCTTGAAAGATCTGGGACCCCAGAGGATAAAAGTTTTAGAAGATTCAGAATTGGTGATAAACCAAGTGAATGATAGCTATCAAACCAGACATCCCCGGATGAGGGATTATAGGAATGAAGTATGGGATATGATTGGTAACGATTTTACAGAGCACACAATTCAAGTGGTTTCCAGACATGAAAATACTATGGCAGATTCTTTGGTAGTAGCTGCTGGAAAATTTAAAACCCCTATTGCTGGTGAGAAATAATATCAAGTCAACATTGTGAACAGACCATCTATTCCAGATAATTCTAAATGTTGGTAGGTATTTGAAGATGACATGCAGATCAGAATATTTTTCGAACTATCAGGAGAATTTGTAAATACTCATATTGACACCGAAAATGCTAATGGCGAGAGCTTTCAAGATGATGAAGAATCTGAGAAAGAAAAGGATGGCACTGAAAAGTTAAAGGGAACCTTAGGAGGAAAATATATTATTCAATTAAAAAATAATTTTACACCAAGAGGTTTGATTCCTTTGGAAAAACGTTTTGATCATAATGATGTTGCTAAGAATCCTAAAGTGAAGCCCGTTGAGAATGCTGTTGAAAATAGGAATATTGGTACTGAAGAGAATCCTATGATTATAAAATTATCCAAAAATTTGCCAGAAAAAAGAAAAAGAAGAATATGTGAATTTGATGAAGAAATATACAGATGTATTTGCTTGGATTTATGAAGATCTTAAGGAGTGTGATACATCTATAATACAACATACTATTCCTATAAAACCTGGGGAGAAACCTTTCAAGCAAAAACTCAGAAGGATAAACCCTAAATTGCTTCCCATTATTAAGAAGGAAATTAAAAAATTATTTGATGCTAAGATCATTGTAACTCTAAGATTTTCAAAGTGGGTCGCAAATCTGGTTCCTGTTAGAAAGAAGAACGAAGAAATAAGACTGTGTATAGATTTCTGGAATTTAAATAAAGTTTCTATGAAAGACAATTATCCCGTGCCAAAGATGGATCATATATTGCAGAAGGTGGTTGGAGCTGAGAGAATTTCAATGTTAGACGGTTTTTCTGGTTACAATCATATCAAAGTATTACCTGAAGATCAAGAAAAGACTGCATTTACTATACCTTGGGGTACTTTTATGTATGCAATGATGCCTTTTGGGTTAATGAATGCAGGAGCTAATTTTCAACGAGCCATGGACATTGCTTTTGCAGGAGAAATTGGGAATTTTGTGTTCATTTATATGGATGAAACCACGGTCTATTCGAAATCCGATAGAGAACATATTCATCATCTAGAAAAAGTTTTCATGAAGTGTAGGAAATTTGGTATATCATTGAATTCAAAGAATTCCAATTTTGCATTGGAAGAGGGAAACTTGTTGGGACATATAATATCTAAAGATGGAATAAAAATTGATCCTGAAAGGGTAAGTGCAATTTTGAAGGTAGGAGAACCCAGGAGTAAAAAGGAGATACAGTCATTTTTAGGACAGGTGATTTTTTTAAGGAGATGTGTGCCTAGCTTTGCTGAAATCTTAATGAATATTACAAATATGCTGAAAAGGGGTCATGAAATAAAATGGAATGTGGAATCTAGGAAGTCATTTTGGGAAATCAAACAAGCCATCTCAGATGCTCCTGTGTTGGTAAGTCCATATTTTACAAATATTTTTTAATATTTTCATATGCTTTAGAGTATACCATTGCAGTGGTTTTATTGCAGAAGAATGATGAGAACTTGGTGTAGAAATTCAGGCCTGCAGTAGATTAATTTCACCCACAACAATTAACAATTGATCATGCAAAATTATCAACAATGGAGACTGAATATGGAGCTGTAACACAAAATTATATTAACTGAGTGTACAATAGCCAACCCTGTAATAACATAGGCTGCTGAATATATAGAATACATGAGCAAATCGAATGCATAAGGAAGCATCCAAATATAGCATAAAGCAGGCTTACCCAAAATAGGCAAATCCCCCATAGGTGTAAAAAGCTGATCCCAAATCTATCAAGGACCCCACGATTTAGCAAGGGCACATGGGCAAGCTAAAGAGTGGTCAAATGGTAGCTCATACATGCTTTTGCATGGAGGAAAGAGTGGAGGAGGAAGAGGCAATAAAGCTGATTCACCTCACCTAGTCTTGCTTTCCTATGTGCCTTAAAACACTGAAAAAGCAGGGAATAAAGCAGAAAAAGCAGATGGGCACCTAGGAGGCCAGGAATAAATCAGATTTGATTCCTAAGGATTTCCCAAGCACTCCATGATT
>LPNX010642312.1:0-22994 GCA_001517045.1 Pseudotsuga menziesii | reverse complement strand
TCTTCCACTTGAGATTTCTGTGATCTCAACTTCATCTGGTGAGAATATGACTTTCTTAGGAGACCCAGTGTGGGTCATCTGGTACACTGACAGAAGGTTGCAGGCGAGACCAGGGACATACATCACATTGTTGAAGTTACCATGATCAAGTTCTATCCTTCCTTTTCCTTTGCTTTCAGTGAGAGAGTCATCTCCTAGTACAATAGATGGTCCTTTCGACTTGTCCAGTGAGGAGAAGGCCTCCTTAGTCGAAACCATGTGTCTTGAAGCTCCAGAATCTATGATAAAAATGGGTGAGCTTGATGTGCCAGCAACTAGAGCATGAACTCTCTCTCTGTCATCAGAACTTGATCCTCCTTCTCTCTTCTTTGAGCCTTCTGGAAGGGAGATGCCATTAT
This sequence comes from Pseudotsuga menziesii, assembly GCA_001517045.1. Lineage (NCBI taxonomy): Eukaryota > Viridiplantae > Streptophyta > Pinopsida > Pinales > Pinaceae > Pseudotsuga > Pseudotsuga menziesii. The sequence goes on along the minus strand of LPNX010642312.1, from coordinate 22,596 downwards.
TCTCCAACAGTTGAGTTAACATATCTATCTACTTTTTCATACAAGAGCTTTCAGTATGATTTCCCTTCTGCAGTATGAGCACTTGTTCATATCACCTTTGTTTTTCTTCTTCTGGGTATTTTTCTTGGGACCTTGTTGATCCTCTAGAGACTGCTTCTTGTCTCTTCCTTTCTCAGGTGGATTTTTAGCTTTCTTATTGCTTTTTGAATCCACCTTCGAATCTCTAGCAACCAGAGCTTGGTCTTTGGAAGGTTTGATGGTGCCCATCATCACCAGCTTGTCTTGTTCCTGTGTGAGAGATTCCATGAAATCTGCAAGGCTAGGCATCTTCCAGGTTCGAGCTGTGAGTTTTGTGGCATAGAAGGCTGAAACAAAGACTGAGTAATCAGGCCCTAGATTCGAGAGGATGGACAATATGAGTTGCTCATCTTTCTTTTCAATACCACACTGTTTCAGCTGCAAAACTAGTGCTTTGAACTTGGAGAAATATAGCTGCAGGGATTCAAAATTACTGGGACTCAGGGAGATCAGCTCATTTTCGATCTGGTGTCCCCTCATCTCATCTGTCTTTCCAAAGAGTTCATAAATTTTCTCCCATACTTGATCTGGTGAAGTCAATCCATCGAGATGGAAAAGGAGGTCTCGGGAAATACTGAGACATAGGAGGCCATAAGCCTCATCTCTCCGATTGTGCCATTTGATCTTCTTTGCAGCAGCATTGGGCTCTGCTTCTGTAGCCATAGTCACCCTGTAGAGTCCTTTCGTTCTCAACAAGATCTCCATCTCTGCTTTCCATTCAAAAAATTTGAAGGGAGTGAGGATAGTTTTCTGTGAATCCATAGCTTTAGAAAATCTGTCCCAGCTGTCAGTAGAAGGCTCCCAGTCTTGATGTCGAACCTACAAAACAATTTTTGGAGGAGAGTAACAACCTAAAATGGCTCTGATACCATGTAGAAATTCAGGCCTGCAGTAGATTAATTTCACCCACAACAATTAACAATTGATCATGCAAAATTATCAACAATGGAGACTGAATATGGAGCTGTAACACAAAATTATATTAACTGAGTGTACAATAGCCAACCCTGCAATAACATAGGCTGATAAATATATAGAATACATGATCAAATTGAATGCATAAGGAAGCATCCAAATCTAGCATAAAGCAGGCTTACCCAAAATAGGCAAATCCCCCATAGGTGTAAAAAGCTGATCCCAAATCTATCAAGGACCCCACGAATTAGCAAGGGCCCATGGGCAAGCTAAAGAGTGGTCAAATGGCAGCTCATACATGCTTTTTCATGGAGGAAAGAGTGGAGGAGGAAGAGGCAACAAAGTTGATTCACCTCACCTAGTCTTGCTTTCCTATGTGCCTTAAAACACTGAAAAAGCAGGGAATAAAGCAGAAAAAGCAGATGGGTGCCTAGGAGGATAGGAATAAAGAAGATTTGATTCCTAAGGCTTTCCCAAGTGCTCCATGAGTCAATAATGGCAAGTTTGACCTCTATGGATAGGCAATTATCAACTTGCACATGGTGGGACTCATGGACTAGGCAAATAAGACAAAAATAAATGAATTAATGTCTAAGTGGGTAAATACTATGGGTTGATTATTCTAACACTTGGAGCAGCCCATAGCATTTTTCAGTAAAATGTTGAGGGATAGAGAATTGAAATATGACATCATGGAGAAACAGGCATATGCTTTAGTCAAAGCATTGAAAGATTTCAGAGTATATGTTCTACACTCACAGGTAATTGCACATGTTCCAACTGCTGTAGTGAAAGGAATTTTGACACAACCTAATCCAGAAGGCAGAAGGGAAAAATGGATAGCTACATTACTGAAGTATGACATAGAGATAAAGCATACTAAACTGGTTAAGGGAAAAGGATTAGCAAAAATGATGACAAATTCAAATTGTGAGTCTTTACAAATTAATTTCTTATCTCACCAGTTTAATCAGTTGGATATAGAAGTGGAAGTGATGATTGAATTCGTGGAGTCTCCATGGTATTCTGATATTGTTTACGTCCTTCAAAATTTGCAAGCACCAGTAGGATTGAGTAAGTCAAGTGAAAGATCAATAAAATTGAAAGCTGCTAAATTTTGTATTATAAATCAATATCTTTATTGGAAGGACCCTGGAGGTGTGTTATTAAACTATCTTTTGGAGAATGAAGCTCAACATACAGTCAAATAGTTTCATAAAGGAGATTGTGGAGGCCATAATTCTTGGAAAGTGACTGCAAATAAAATTCTAAGAGCAGGCTATTATTGGCCAACATTATTTTCAGATGTTTATAAAGAAACCAGCATGTGTCATCAGTGGCAAATTTTTTATGGTAAAAGAAAGGTACTTCCTCTTCCTTTAAAATTGATAACGATAGAAGATTCTTTCCAACAATGGGGTTTGGATTTCATTGGAGAAAGAAACCCCAATCGATGAGGACAACACAAGTGGATTCTGACAGCCACGGATTATTTTACAAAATGGATTGAAGCGATTCTGACCAGGAAAGCCACTGAAACTATAATCATGGGTTTTCTTGAGGAAAATATATTGGCTAGATTTGGATGCCTCAAAAGAATAGTAATGGACAATGCGACTGCATTTAAATCTAAGAAAATGATTGATTTCTGTCACAAATATCATATAAGTCTTAATCATTCGACTGCCTATTATCCGCAGGAAAATGGGTTAGCCGAATCTTCAAATAAAATCTTAGTAAGGATCATCAGGAAGTTGTTGGAAGATAATAAAAGGTCATGGCACACCAAGCTCAAATATGCTCTATGGGCTGATAGGATTAGTACCAAAAGGGAAATTGGCATGTCTCCATTCCAACCGGTGTATGGAACTGAAGTTGTTTTTCCAGCATCATTAGGTGTTCCAGTTATGAGATATTTCCAAGAGCAGCAAGAAGAACCAAATCACATGCAAAGGAGAATAAATCAGATTATTGAACTGGAAGAGCAAAGGAATAAGGCTTATGACAAGGTGCAATTACATCAGGAAAAAATAAAAAATACTTTTGATAGAAAGGTGAAAGAAGAACGGTTTCAGATTGATGACTTGGTCCTGAAGTGGGATGCTCCTAAAGAAGATAAACATGGAAAATTTGATCATATGTGGCTGGGTCCTTATGTTATTGCTGGATACAGAGGACAAAACGCATTTCTTTTGGAATATCCAAATGGGGTTTCTCTGGATACTAACCCTGTTAATGGGAGATTTCTAAAACATCACTTATCCTAAAGAGGGAGGTAAAACCTATATTATAGGTTGTAAATATTTCTTTTTCTTTAGAAATCAGTACCGTTGGTAAACCGAATTTTTTTGAAGCTCGCAGTGAAAGCCCTAAGATTCAGGAGGCATGCCATTCCTTTTTATTACATATATCAACAAAAAAGACAAATTTTCTGGAAGTTATTATGAAATATTAAAGACATGAACCTGGTCTACGGGTTCTTTGATACCTCGCAGGGAGGATATCATCCCCAGATGGATCCAGTTGTTAACAACCTCTAACTAGTAGAGGGTCGAAGAGACCATGGTAAAGAGAAATAATGGTTGCTTGAAACTTTGGTTAAATATAATGGTGTGAAAGTATTATAAGGGGCACATAATCAATGAAATTGTCACATGATCCAATGGTGTAGAACGAGGAAGTGAAGATCAATGGCTTATGATATATCCGCTCTATGAAGATGTGCAGAAGATAAGGACATATGGATATAGTTAACAGGATGCAGAGATCAACGGTCATAAAGCTAGGTCGATGAAATCTACGATCAATAGGAAGTCCACTACGTAAACTTGCACGTTCATTAAAATGAAAGGGCTCAGTGGAATTGGTACGTGTAAGCTTATCCAATGGCTGGAAAATAAAGTGAAAATGCATCGACGATCATCATCAGATCCAGAAGATAGAGTTGCGCGATGGTTGGTGTAGAAAAGTGGTAGCAGAATTGAAACTGTGGTACACGTGGCAGTTTGTGGTACATTCCGCGGGGAAAAACGGTTTGAGGGAAACCGCTAAAGGGAGCTTCCGGAATGGGCTTCTATATAAGTGGAGTTGAATTGTTTGAGGAATTATTTTTTATTATGCTGGGATGAATGAAAAGGACTGCTTACCACCTTTCACAGTCAACCTCAAATATATGCGGTTACAATAACGGGTAAGTCTTAAATACTCAAGCTTTATCCGCAGAATTACTGTTGTTTTTCTATATTATAGATAAAAAGAAAGGTTTACAAGGGTTTAACCGAATTCTAGATGAAAGGGAAGAGTGCCTGGTTGATAGAGATAAAGGAGTATATGATACATTCTTGTCTGTGGGAAGTGTATCTGTTATTAAAGAAAAATTATGGCAATATAATTCGCAGGGAAATGACATTTTAAATGTTTTTAAGTCGTTTCTGTATCATTTTACTATAGAGAAGACCTTACACTTTCCTGAGTTTGTCGAGTCGTGTGCAGTCAATTATTCATCGTCTGAGAGAATTATTGTAAGTCCTTCTATGTCCAGGATACTGTGCCAAATTGATGCAAAATCTATCCGTGAAATACTGAATTTGCCCAGTAATTACCCTGATGGTCGTGAGTCCGTAAACAAGTCTGTTTTAGCTGAAGTGTACAGAAATTGTGAAACTGAGGTTCGATGGAAAATCTTGTCTAACATTCTTAATGAAGGTTAGTCACTGGAAGGTCTCTTTTTGACATATCATGTTCACATCTTCAAGGAGGAAGTTCAATTGGTTGTGTCTATGGTCTGGCAGGTCTTAGGTCTAGATGATGACTGTCATGTCAGTGATGTCATCTTGGGATTCTTATTAAAAATGAGTTCAATTAGTCCTGAGTCAGAGTCTCATTTGGTTCATGTCTTAGTTTGGACGAATATCTAGTAGAAACTATACATCTCCGATTGGTTGAGTTTTCAAAATTCAGGTTTTTTAAGTTTCAATCATATTTGCTGAACATGTTATTATGTTCAAATGTAACTAAATTGAGATTCTTGAGTACTCTGTTCTCTTCAGATTTGCCTAAGCAAATCAATATGTATGAATTTGTAAACTCCATTATGTAAGAAATATATAGGTTGCTGTTTGATGAAGTGTTACCCAGAGTATTGGAAGAAATGAAGAGTATGATGCAATCCTCACATGAGGATAGGATTGGAGATTGGTTCCTGTATAAAGACTTTACAGTTTTGAGAATATATGGTTTCACTGGATAGCCGTACAGGTTGCCTGCTTTCCTTACCCCTAGGATTTTTGCATTGGAATACATGAGAAAGAGGTTACATGCAGAAGAGGAACATTTCAGGGCTTTCAAGAAATATTCCAATATCAAGTTCCCTCTTAAAGTTGGTTCTTTTATTTTTAAAAACAAGAGTGCACTGGTGTTTGTAGAGAAATTATTGGAAAGCATGGATTTTCAAAGGGAACAAAGGGTCAATTATGATCCCTATCATATAATTTCTCTAAGAAAGCAAGCAAATAAAAATAATCCATTTGACCATCAAGTTGTTGAAGGTCTCAATGAGGTAGCCAATTTGTTTTACTTTGTTGAAATTCCAGGATCCAATGAGAATACAAACAATGAATCAGTTGCAGTATCTCAAATGCCAGATAGTTCTAATATTTTGATTAAAAGAAGTCTTTCTGAAATCGAAAGTATGGAAATAGATGAGGACAGTTCGCATAAGAAGGCCAAATTCTCTCAAGATGATAGAATTTCAAGAAAAGTAGTTTCAGATGAATTGAAAAGAATTGCTCTGGTTCCTAAGAAATCTGTACAGGTGAATCAATTTTCCTTTGAAAGGGTAGATAATACAGAATCCAGTCCAATTTTTAAATCTAAAGAAGAATTCATGGCTAGCTATATGGAAAAGCAAAGATAGTCCCTAGAGGAAACCAGGAATCTACTCCCACGAGTGAGAAGTTTGAATAATCCAAAGACTTCCTTGATTTCTACTCGGGACGTAGAAAATAATACTTTAAAATTGGCCATGGTAAGTGATAAGAAAGTGTCAGAAATGGAAGTGAGATTAGACAAAATCAGTGTACCAGATAAAATAAAGTTACATAAACAAACGGGAGATATTATTTATTCAGATTTATTGCATGCTATGGTTAAAATTAACAAGTTACAAGTTTTGGTTGACAAATTGGCAATCCAATTAAAACATGAGAAGGTTGAGAACAAGGCTAATTCCATTCAAATGAAAAAATTACAAGCAGATATCGTAAGCTTAGGAAATGAAACAGGTAACGCCCAGGCCATCAGAAGACTTTTAGAAGAAAAAGACAATGCCCTCCAGGTACTAAAGAAGAGGTTGAAAATCCCGAGTACAGAACATGTTCGGTCATCAGAACTATTAGCATTGCAAGAGGAGAAAAACAAGAATCATCAGGAGATGATGGAGTATAAAGGAAAGACTGTGAAATTGCAAGAAGAAAAGGATAAGTGGGAAGCGGAATGGAATGAGTTAATAGCACAAATTTCACGGCTGAAAAAGGACCAAAATGAGGAAAAAGAAATTATGGAGGAACTAATAAGCCAGACTCCCACTGATGAAGATTTGACTATTGTAGATATTGAAAAACCTTTAAATGATTTTTCTGCTGATGACTTACTAGTGCCCATGTCCCAAGTCATCTTGAAAGATGAAGAGATAAGAGAGTTAAAAGAGGAAAATGAGAAAATCAAATCTGAGCTAACCAAAATGACTGAAAGCAAGAATAAAATATTACAGGATAAAGGTCAATTACAGAAGAAGCTTAATGAATTGAAAGAAAGGAACACAGGAAATGGTCCTCTCTAGGGAGCTAAACACATAATCTGGGATACATTGTCTGTGGAAATTACTAAGTTCAGGCATTATTTGAACTTCATTGTCGATCAAAGTACATTGGTTAATTTAGCCAATCAAAGACTGAAACTAGTAAATGGGACTATGGAGAGGAAGCCCCTTGGCACGGTTCAGAATGCATTGAATTTATTAAATTCATTAACATATCAAAAATTACAAGATATAGGAGTCAAGGATAGAGTGGCAATGGTACTGTGGTCAAAAAGGTTTATTCATAAACATCATCTTATGAAGACAGTACAAGATAAGACTGATGAGATGACCTCACGTATTAATTATTTCAGGCATGCTTTTAAAGAATTATTTGAAAATGGCCTTCCTTCCTTCTGGGATGAGGAGGGACAAATTTTTTCTCAAGAACATTATCACAGCCTACTGGTGCAAAGCTGTATGGATCACTCTAAATTTTTTGATTTGGTAAAGGGGCTGACGAGAAAAGTCATCGTAGATAAGCTAACAAAAGATTTTGAGATATTGCAAAAAATTTTGATCGTGAGAGGAGGGTTGCCTACTGTGTCTTATGAAGCCTACATGGATCTGGAGGTGTCTATTCGGGAAATGGTTGAGTACAATATCCCAAGCGCGGAACAATGGAGAGCCATGGAAAGATTTGGAAAAACAAAGTATATTCTTCATCCATGAAGACAGGTGTTGTGCGCTATGGAGCTGATTGTTCGGGCCTTGTTACCAAGTTGATTTAAATTAAATGATCTGTTAGGATCAAAGAAAGTAGTTTATTCCTAGTTGTTAGGAATTTAGTTACAAAGACTTTGATTAAGCAGGTTATTCAGTTATAAATCTTCTTGGAAGAAGAGATCATTTTATGTATATATTTTCATTTATTTTATGTAATGGGGGTTGGAACCCATCTTGTTGATGAATGTTTTTTGAAGACATATATTTTTGAATAACAAAGCTGAATGCGTGTGGGTTATTATAGATTCTTGTGCTATTTAAATTACAGTCTATATTTCCTCTCCTTTGTAATTATTTTTTCCAGTGTTACACTCCATTTTGTTTTCTTCATATTGGTTATGCTCTGATCATTGTTTCAGATATTCTATAAATGTTTCTACTAAAGTTAATATAGAACTCATATTCTGATGCTCTGTATTGATGGACTGTTCGTTATTTCTTCTGTTCTACCTGAACTAAATGAATGACTGTGATTGAGTGGTTATCTTTCCTTTGTTAAAATCTCATGCATATGAGTTTGTGATATCTTTATGTATATGTGACTCCATTGCCCAATGATTGTGTGTATCGTTTCAACCATCTGTATAATTTTCAAGTGTTGGTTTATATCTGGCCTTGTTAAATCTTTATTTGAGAGATCCCTCTCTGGAAAGAAAAGCCAGTTTCTTTCTAAAGTGGTTTTTGTTGTTACCTTTGGAATTTACCTTTGCAACCTGGGTACATTCTGAGTGTTAACAAGTGGCATCTCCTATATGCTACCTCCTTGATCGTGCCAGTGTTCATGAGATTTCAACTCTCATGACTTGATTCTAGTATATGTTAGACATTTCCATCCATTATGGAGATCTTGATCCATTATATATCTTCAGTCTTCATGGAGACCATGATCCTTTTTATATCTTCATCATGGATATTCTGCTCTATTTATATTGTACGTGGCGATGACCACACATGTCATATTGTATCATGACTATTCATAGCCATTGTACTCTTATGTATTTGAGACTGTTGTATCTATTTGCAGCTATATGTAGAGCATTATTATTGTATTGTACTGATTAGATTCCTGGTTCTTCCACTGGTTTCTTCATCACTTCACTTTTGGGATGGACTTATAATGTATTTCGGCCATCGTATGAACTCTCTGACCTTAGACATTGGGGGGCATCTGTTATCACTGATTTTACCACACGTGGTGAATCACATTTTTTATGGCCTTCCCTTTCCCTTTGCAGACTCCTTAGACACCATGGACCAATTTTGTACCTTTGATGTTTCCAAGAACATCCCTAAAAACACGCAAAAATTTCCATACATGACTTTTAAACCCTTTATCACGTATATACGCGGGTTTGACCCCTAAAACTGCGTACATCGGGATGTGTGCAAAAGGCCAAATTCGTTTGGATTTTTCCTTGATGTGGATCCGACTCACTTGTCTCCTGACCTTGCATATGCCTTGAGATCGCTCGGATTTGACCTTTCATTACCCCATTGAAGAGATATATAAGGAACCCTTTGGATACATTGAAGGCATAAGGAATTGAGAGCAAGAAAACTATAGTTCATTGTTGCTAGAGCTTATACTTGAGTCTGCATCCCTTTGTCCCTTGGAGCACTTTTTTGTTCTTCCCAAGCTTTCCTTTTGCTTGTGAGATTGCTATTGAGGGATAGAGGATTGAAGTGGTGGAGGCCCAAGTGGGGGACTCAGTTTCTCTAATTCACAAACATGCCGACAAAGGTTGTCTCTATTATAATCTTTGTTTTATATTAATAGAAATATCTTTTCATGTCCAGTAATGTGTATTTGAATGAATATTTGACCCATGAATGATTTCAAATGCTTATATGTTATTGATTATATATGCTAGAGTAGGTCTAACACAATTATATATAGCATGCTTGTCTTTTTTATTGAATGTTGAGGAAGCAATTTATCAATTCAAGCTGGAGTTGGAAAGTTCAACGGGGATCTACATCAATGGTCTGGAATAAGGTACGAATTGAGATCCTTTAGTGTTATATATTTGGTTTCTCTTACATATAGGAAAGGATTGATTTCTGGAGTCAAGCTGTCTGTTGTGGTACCCCAAGCCATATGAATTTCTCTCCGTAACAAGGGCCATTTTGATGTGACTGTAGGATTGGTTCCTATATGATCAGAGGTGAGTGCAGAGCCCTTTTGACATTGGTTTTTAGATGTAAGTGCAGATCCCTTTCAACATGAAGGATTGATTCCTTGCATGGTTGAATCTAAGTGCTAAGCCTTTCTGACCTTGGTTGTCAGATGTAAGTGCAAATCCTTTTGGCATGGAGAATTGGTTCCTTGTTGGGGTGCGCACCTTAACGATCCTTAATTTTGGTAACTCCATGGTTTTTGTGGAAGCTTGTAAGCGGAGTTGCGACTCAAAATAGTCTTAGGGGTGTTGGGGTTGAGTCAAAGCCCTCTTTTTGTAATTAACCCATGGTTTAATTCCAGGGTTTAGTGTTCGGGGTGCCCATGGTTTAAGCCCATGGTTTTGTAATAAGTGCACTTGTATAAATAAGCACTTTTGTAAAAGACTCAGGTTAGGCTTTTAATGTAAGATGATTTGATGCGAAGCTAAGGCTAGTTTTGTAAGAAAGGTTAAGTCCTAGCTGTGTGCGTGGATGACCTCTGCAGCTGTGTGCGCAGAGGGTTTTGGGTGATTAAGAGAATCTACAGCTGTGTGCGCAGATATCTACAGCTAAGTGCGCAGCTTGAGGAATTGAAGGGATCTGCAGCTGAGTGCGCAGATCAGAACTGTGGTTTTTGTAAAGAGTTGAATAAAACACAGTTATATGGACGTAGCCCCTAAACTGGGGGTGAACCACGTTATATCTTGTGTTGTGGTTCTTTTGTGGTGTCTCTGTTATGTTCTTTATGCATTGATAAGTACATAACTGATAAGTAAGATCACTGCTAAATACTAACTTCACTGTAAATTCCCAGTTAAGGGTTAAGCAAGACACTGTTTGTTTATCTAAATGCGAAGCTATATAAGTGAATGTCGAAGATCTCTATTGTATGATTATTATTTGTTAAAAGGATAAGGGTACAGTAATATCCCTCTTCTACTTGTAGAAACCTGATTCTGTGGCACCTCATAGCTGTTTCGGGTGAGACTGCAACCTGTTCACAGGTTGTTGCCGAAAGGGCCAACACTGTGGATCTTTTGTTGGTGCGAAGACAAAAGTATAGAACTCGGGTCTGCCCTAAGCCCAAAAAATTGGTTCCGTTGCCGGTTGAACTTAGTATCTGCTCAAGAGGGGTTTACGTCGTACCTAGAGGGCTATGTTTTGGAGGGCCTCAGTGAAAGAAATTGGTGATTGGATTGAAGAGACTTATCTGAAATTTTCTTAACAAGAGAACAAAGATCCACGTCACAGTTCAGACGACTTTTTACAAAGGTATGTTTTTTCTGATGTTTATGAAATTTTCTTTGGTAGTATCCACATAGAGTTGCACCAGTGGTTATCCAGGTTGATAGAGAGAAAGACGAACTTCCAAGAAGGTCAGTTTCCTGATTGGACCCCCGCAAGAATTAATATATTGAAAAGGGTGAACAATGAGATATCCCGAGCTGTTGATTTTTGGACAACCTGAACCCTTGAATCATTTGTGATGGAGTTCACCATCCACACAAGTACTTCCTTCAGCGAAGCCGAATGGCAGTTTTTCAAAGGACCAAGGGGTAAGTACTTGAATTCCTTTAATTTGAAAATTAAAATGCTATTGGCTGAAAAAGGTATATTGCTCATTGAATCAGACTGTTAGATTTAGTAGTACTAACTTATGTTTGGAAGTGAAAGTGACTTCGACAAGCAAAGTGGTTTGCTGTGAAGTGGTAAAAGATACAAGAGGAATTTTGGATCCTATACCCTAGGTCAGGATACCGATTATACCCCTGTAATTCCAGCAGACCCAATGCCCTACAAAACTCCTTCCATTGGAAACCCTCCGGTAACCCTGCAGTGAAGACCTGTTATCCCTTAGAACCCGTCGCAGTCTAAAAGTAACCCTAGCCCGAGTATTCCTGTCACAGTTAAGTCTACCCCAGTAAGTTCCCCCCTGCCTACTACCAATCGAATGTCCTAACTAAACAAACATGGGAACAAATGGGAAAACCTACCCTTGAATGGTCTCCTATACAGTTGATATTAGCTAATCGGCAGAAGATCGTGCCCCTAGGAAGATTCCTTAGTGTCCCAGTAGATATTGATGGGGTTAGTACTTTAGCAGACTTTGAAGTCATTGAGATAATTGAGGACAGCAACCCCTACCCAGCTTTGCTAGGAATTGAGTGGGAAATAGACAATGCTACAGTCATTAACCTTAAGAAGAGACAGATGACTTTTGAAGGGAAAGGTTTGAGAGTCATAGTACCACTGGACCCTTCTCAAGGAGAAAGGTACACAGAACCACTCAGCGATGAATATTGGGATGTTTTGGACCATATCTACAACATCACAGCTAAGGAAGAAGATTATGTTGATCCTATTGCCAAAGGTATCATGGATTGGCAGTGTGACAGCTCCTGCATGACGGATTTAGATGACGGTCTAGAGAATTGGTAGAATAGACTTTATGAAATACATGGACATCGATGTGAAAGAATTAGCAAGTCCCTCAGATGGTTTGGTTCACAGACAAGAGACTTGCCTACCTTTGATGGCTTGACAGACCCAACAGATTTTATTATACAATTCTCAGAGCAGGTACTAGATTCATAGAAAATGGAGATTCTAGATTTAGCATTCAGAGCCACAGCAACCAGATGGTGGAATGGTCATAAAAATTAAATTCATAGTTGGGAAGTGTGCCAGAAGTCCCTTTACCTAAGATTCATGGATCAACCTCAGGAGGTACGAAGCAGGTTTAATGGTAAGACCAGTCCTCAGGGACATTTGGAGCAATGCTATGAAGCATGGAAGCATGTACCTCGTGAATAATGGGTACATAGGTTTGTGCACACCCTGGAACCTATAGCAAAGAACTGGTATGCAGAGGTCGAGCTTCACCATGGTACTATAAGTTGGGATAGTCTTGTTGATAGTTTTATGCTGACATTTTCTATTAATGAGTTTTGTCCTGCATTGGACGCAACTATTAGGTTGATCCATACTAAAGTGGTTGATGATCAAGAAATAGCAGAATACCAACCTAATTGGAAGGAACAAGAAGCTAATGCAGTGGAATGTTATAACCTCACAATTGACAAGGATGATGATCCGCACAACATTAACATTCCTGAGTCAGAAGGACACTGCAAAGTACATGGACCGATAGTTGAAGCACCTGAAGTGACTCAGCCCTTGAAGACATGGAAAATAAACATTGGATCAGAAGGAAATCCTAAGTATGCTATCATTGGAGATTATTGGGATGAAGAAATGGTAAGCAAAGTGACCCAACTTCTCCATGAGTATCAGGACCTATTTCTGATGAAGTTTTCAGAAATAAAAGGAATCATTGAGGCGGTGGAAGACATTCTGTCGTGGGTTGAAGTTAGAAGCCATGTCGAAGATGGTATCAGGAAGTGTCGAATGTCCCCATTATGGCATAGCCGGAGTTACTGCTTGTGCCGAAGAAGGAAAGATCTGTCGGAGCTTAAAATACGACCGTTGGAGGAAACCAAATTTGGCAGCGCTGGTACGTTACCTATATTAACTGCCTATATTAATGAGATCTTGCCAAACCTACCGCCGTTTGGACAAGATCTCTGTCATATTTGGTGTCTTCAATGCACAGTTATGAAATATTTCATTGATGGATTCTATAAGAAGATACCCACACCCGTGAAGTTCGCATTACGCAGTTTCTTGAGTTTTACAATTGAGCCCATGACAGCTGATCACGAGATTTAGGAATTAGTGACAGAATTTGAACAGGGGTGTCTGCAGAACCTTTTCATCCATCCACCTGCACCTGTAGCCCACGAAGAGACTCCCCCAGCACCACCTCAACCAATGCAGACACGATCTACCAGGAAGAAATTTAAACCAGAAGTACGCTCTAAGAGGAACAAAGACAAACACAAGCAATTAGGGCAAACATCGGAGGATCCCAAGATGAATCCGTCTGGGTCAATAGAGATCCCATCTGAAGGGGATGACAACATTTCACCGTAGCATCCACCATATCTTCAACCTGTTCGACTAGGAGTTCAACCACCGCGGCAGAACGCTGAGTTCACTTTACGCACCCCTTCGTTGCCACAGGGTGTGCAGTTGGTCGGAACCATGACAGGGAAAATAGACCGACTTAAGTATGCAGACCATGATATGAATGATCATGGGAAGTTCCCATAGTTCACACCGAGAACATACTTTCACTTCGTCAAATATCCGGAGACTGGAGCAACATTATTGGAAGTTAAACAGTTGGCTACTAGCTTAGATAAAGCTGGTTTGTTGAAGATGCTCGATGTTCCCCACTTTGGTCGCAGCACACACGTGACCATAGTGGTTAAGCAGCTCTTGACATTACTACATGATGGGAACCTATGGATAGGAGACAAAAGAATTCCTATAAATGGCGAGCTCATTCATAGGATCACAGGCTTACTAAAGGAAGGGCCTGATCTGGGGATAGAATTTCCTTCAAAACACAAAGATACAAAGCTGGTGCAAAGCATGAAGGACCGCTTCGACCTAACGAAAGGAAAGCGAGGGTATCAAACCTCGACAATTCAGCACCAAAACATTCACTTCGCAGCTGAACTCTTAGCCTGCAAATTGATGAGAAAGTGCAGACCACATGAAGTGCCTGCCCCGATTGTCAGTATTGCTGCGAACTGTGTCGAAGGCTACAGTTACAACTGGGCAGCGTACATTGCGAAGGAGTTCCTTGAAGATTCCCATGACGCGCAAGATAAAGGTAGACCTTTTCACTACTCTTGGTTGATAGTCCTTATCACACTAGTAGGATGGAAAGAACCTACAGAGGTGTATTTTGTTGCTGTGCCTCCGAACATGCCTGGCGCAGCAAGGTACGCATCTCTCTGGGTGTCACAGGACAAAGCATCCCAGCAGATGACGAACTATGTGTTTGCATTTTATATGATGAGTATCTCATATGAGATTGTAAAGACCCTGTGGCTCAGTAATGAGCTATTCTCTCAATATGATGGAGTGGCCAACTTCAGGGCCGACATGCACAATGTCTTCATCCAAGCCCACGCAGATAAGAAAAATGCATGCTCGAACTTGCCATACGTGGTGACCAAAGAAGACATCCTCACGGTAGTTTAGCAGTGGCCAACTGAATGGTTGAAGGATGCAGGGACAAAGCCCTACATTCCAATCCATCCAGTCACCAATGTGGGAACTGGCCCTAGTCAGACACAGCAAGAAGGGCCCACTCGAGGAAAGTGAAGAACAGAGTGATTCGCAGCAGAGTGAAGGTGACCACGGTGGGGATGACATAGATGAAGAGGAAGAAGAGGATTTGGTCAAAACAGTCTCAAACCCTAATCGGCCAGATAAGCGCAAGTCACCAGAAGCAGAGGAAGCGACCAAACCTCAGTCCCAAAAGGAAACGAAGGCGTCCAAAGACAAGAATATCGATGAAGAACCCACCCTAACAACTGAGGAGCTCGATCAGGTTCTGACGAAGTCCACAGAAGTTCTCACCAAGAAATGGTCAGAGTTTGCAGCTACGCAACTTGATGCACTCACCGATGTAGCTCGGGGAATTTCAAAGCTGAAGGAGTTAACATAAAAATCAGCAACTGGTGCTGCAGCAAATAGCACCCCAATAAGTGCGCAGCCAGACACAAGACAATGGCCAGTTAGAGAAAATAGGGGACAAGTGTCAAGCATAGCAATCATAATAACTGACGCAGCGTCTCGCTCGGATATGAGCATGATAGTTGGAATATATTTCACCAAGATGTCCATGACGAAGTTGCATCTCTGCCAATTAGCAATCATGAAGGAGATCCAAGCATAGGACCACTACTCACAGATACAATTGGAAAATACCATGAAGCAGAGTGAGAGCCTCGAAGCGCAGTTGAAGGAAGTAGAGCAGAGGAAGAGCGACGTAGAACGTAAGCAGGTCACATTGGCACAAGTATTGGATGAGGCGTGTCGAATTCTTCCTGACTTCAACATACAGGCTGAGGAAGAGCTGGAGCAAATAATTTCCAAGCTGAAAGACTACGCCCAGTAGACTCGCAGTGAAATGGACAAGCTCAAAGCAGAACATGAAGCTCAAATTGCGGAGCTTCAACTACGCATCATCCCGGAGAGCCCACCAGAGGTCAGGGAGCAGCGTCATAGAGACATTCAGGCTTCAGCAATGAAGATCTTTGATATTGTAGGAAACGCAGCCAAGCTTCTAGAGGAAAGCGTTGATGCTTGGACAAAACTGTAGGAAAATCCAAAATTAGAAAAGCTGCAAGAAACCATCAAGCAGCGACAGGCAGAGTTGGATGCAGTGAAAGTAGAAATTAAGACTCTGCCTCCTGTGTAGAAAATGCTCAAGGTAAAGCAAAGCAAGGAACTCCAGCAGGAAATTGATTCATATAGAATGAAAGCAACACTGCTGGAAAATTCTATGCAGCCCCTTGTCAATGAGGCCTTGGAGTTGAGTACTGTTGTGGTCAGCCAACTCAAAGTTCTGAAGGAGTATGATGCATTTGCAAAGGAAAAGGATAGCAAACCATCAACAACAGCATTGCAAGAGCTGGTGGAGAAGGACCAAGCAGCCGACAATATCATGTGTGGCCTCAACAAGAAGTTCACTATCTTTTCCAACAAATTTCTCCCACCAGACAAGCAGCTGAGTGTCCTGGGACGGGACACCGGTGAGTCTTAGGGTCCTGTTGGGGTGCGCACCTTAACAGTCCTTAATTTTGGTAACTCTGCGGTTTTTTTGGAAGCTTGTAAGCAGAGTTTCGACTCAAAATAGTCTTAGGGGTGTCGGGGTTGAGTCAAAGCCCTCTTTTTGTAATTAACCCATGGTTTAAGTCTAGGGTTTAGGGTTCGGGGTGCCCATGGTTTAAGCCCATGGTTTTGTAATAAGTGCACTTGTATAAATAAGCACTTTTGTAAAAGAGTTAGGTTAGGCTTTTAATGTAAGATGATTTGATGCGAAGCTAAGGCTAGTTTTGTAAGAAAAGTTAAGTCCCAGCTGTGTGCGTGGATGACCTCTGCAACTGTGTGCACAGAGGGTTTTGGGTGATTAAGAGGATCTGCAGCTGTGTGCACAGAGATCTGCAGCTAAGTGCGTAGCTTGAGGAATTGAAGGGATCTGCAGCTGAGTGCGCAGATCAGAACTGTGGTTTTTGTAAAAAGTTGAATAAAACACAGTTCTGTGGACGTATCCCCTAAACTGGGGGTGAACCATGTTATATCTTGTGTTGTGGTTCTTTTGTGTTGTCTCTGTTATGTTCTTTATGCATTGATAAGTAGATAACTCATAAGTAAGATCACTACTAAATACTAACTTCACTGTGAATTCCCAGTTAAGGGTTAAGCAAGACACTGTTTGTTTATCTAACTGCGAAGCTATATAAGTGAATGTCGAAGATCTGTATTGTATGATTATTATTTGTTAAAAGGCTAAAGGTACAGTAATATCCCTCTTCTGCTTGCAGAAATCTAATTCTGCGACACCCTATAGCTGTTTCGGGTGAGACTGCAACTTGTTTGCAGGTTGTTGCCGAAAGGGCCAACACTGTGGGTCTTTTGTTGGTGCGAAGACAAAAGTATAGAACCCGGTTCTGCCCTAAGCCCAACATCCCTCGCATGGTCGAGTGTAAGTGATGAGCCTTTCCGACATTGGTTGATGGATGTGAGTGCTAGACCTTTCTGATAGGGTTGTGGGAGGTGTTCCCACATGGTCAGATGTGAGTCTTGGGCATGCCTTTCTTATATGATTATGGGATTGGTTCCTACATGATCAGATATAAGTATTGGGTGGGCCATTCTGACTTAGGGTCAGATATAAGTACTGGAAGAAGACCTACATGGAGGCTAGGCCTACAACCAGCATGAAAAAGGGCTGGCTCTGTAGAAATTCCTATGACGAGAAGAATCATGAGATAGCACCCATGATGATGATCCAGCAGTGATGATCCAGATACAGTTATGATGATCCAGATCGAGTGATGATCCAGATCTAGTGATGATGATCTAGATCTAGTGATGATCTAGATCCAGTGATGACTTGAAGATGAAGATGACGAGAACTCAATGATGATTCAGATGATACAGAGAAGAATACTTGTGCTGATAAATTGCGTCGAGAGAATACCTTCCTAATTAAGAGGGAGTGTTGATGTAATTATAACTTTGGAATGTATTCATCCATATATCTTATGTATTGTACCCTGATGTCTATTTAGGGATGTGTTTGTAATGTATTTGAGTCATGTCATGCCCCGATGTTGCTATCGGGAGGTTCTATAATGTAGAAAAGTCATATCAAGTCATTGTGGGTAACCCTTCTATTGGTCAAGGGTTAAATTCCCCGCAGTTGTGGGGCCCTAGGGTTATTAGACTATCCTACATAAGTCAACCCTAGGTGATTCATTGTAAGTCGAGGTAATAGTCCCCACCATTGTGTTAAGGATAACCCTTCTTGTTGGTCAGAGGAGGAAAAGTCCCCACAAGTTGTGGGGCACTAGGGTTATTAGACACTCCTAGAGATGTCGGCTCTAGTAAGTAATTTTTAAGTGAGGCCAACATGTTGGAGTTGGTTTCAAGTGAACAAAATAATATAAATAGAGAGTGACCCTCTCTATTTAGCACACACACACTCTGTAGCATCCCTGGCCCTCCGACCAGTGAAGAGGAAGCTACCATGCTATTTACGATATGGGCAACCAGCCCCATGAACATGTGCATTCATAAGAATTGAAATGATAGAACATAAAACATGATAAGATGCATAATTTATCATACACAGTGGAAGTAAACATACATTCATTCATTCAACATGTTCATCATAATTTATTAACAGTAAATATAATTGCAGAAGTAAAATAGACAAGATTACTTATCTTATAAAGAACTCATTCCGCAACCGGCTATGTCCCTGCAACGTTGCACCCAACCATAGGCCAGTGTGCTCCTTAATCTCTCAGTATCGCTGCCACCCTCGAGTTGGGCATGATTCCCCAAGGAATAAGGAATAAGCGGGCTTACACATAGCCAAGGATACACAAAACACAGCCAAGCCAACACAGTTGGGTTTATCAGGCCATCCAAGAGCTGGGAAAGGCTAAATGCTAAGCTGGTGAGATCATTATAGAGATAGGGACACCTACACTAGAACTGGCCTGACTTCTAAGACACCCACACACACCCAACACAAGGAATCAGTCCCTTCTCTGCCACACAGTCCCTCAAGCCCTGACTTCACTTCTAGTGCTATTCAAAGGTTGTGGAGAAGAAATCCAACCCTCTAGCTCTGTGTGTGTGGTTCCCAAGCACACCAAGTTTATCAAGCAATCCAAGCCCTGATCCCTACTCCCAACACAGTCTGAATACCAACAATTAAACGCATGCAATCAATCAGCAGTTACAGCTTAGATAGGGAAAATGACTCCTGAGTCATTCTTGGCCCTATCATGGCCAAAATGACTCCCAAGCAACCTACAGCAGCCCCCAAAACATAACATCAAACACAGCCAACAAACATGGAGAAAACAACGGCCCTTTCTGAACAATGAAGACACCGGGAAGACTTACACAGACCGCAAATGGGGAAGGAAAATCAACCTCCCAACCTATGCGTGAGTGAAATTTACACCAAACCCAAATATACGGATGGAAACACAGCATATACCTATCTATGGAAAACATGAATGACAGTCGAAATGGCTCCCCCCCTCCTGGCTGGGTGAGACCAACAGAAAAAAAATAATCCTCTGCGTTGTTCCCACCTAATTTGTAATTGGTGGCTTTTTTATCAAGTGAGCCTGGTGAACCAGATAAGGATAACTTGTTCGGACTTCATAAGACCTTCAGTCTTGCTTCTGGGAAGCTTTGTTGTACTATATCAGATGTTCATACCCCATGGGGGAATTGTAATAAATTTTCTAGCATGATAGTGTCTTTAAAAGACTCGGTCTCTTAGACTTTATTTGTCAATCCGATCAGCCCAACCTGTTTTTTTCCCTTGTTTATTATTGGCTGTTGAATAAACGACTGATAATTTCTGAATTTTTCACTCCATACCTCCAAAGTTGGAGTGGTCGGCTTGGAATTTAGGCCTATTGAGGTTATTAGATTCTATGTGTCAATGTATAAACATGCTAGGCATCATGGTCAAGTCATATGAACATGTCTAAGTCCCCGTAGGTTTTTTCAACTTTTCTAATTTTTTAATTTTTTCAGCGTTTTTTATTAAAATTTAATTTTTCCAAAAATTAGGCTATTTTTTTAATAGTTTAATTGGAAAATTTGATCTTGTAATAAAAGTGGGTNCAGTTTTAGTCATGTAGGTGCTCATTTTCAAGCTAAGAGCACCATGTAAACCCATGGACCCACTATTTCCTAGTTTTGAGTGATTTTCCATCACTCAGGATAAAAATCCCCAAAAAATCATTTATTGATTATTTTAATTAATAAATTAATGAATAATGGAGCAAATCCAAAATCATAGATCAATGGATTCTCAGCCGATTTGATTGAAATCAATCAAATCTGAACCAGATTAACTAGATCTGACAAATCCTTGACTAAAGGAGGTGATCAAATCAGATCCAGAGGTGATCTTCATCATCCTTTATGGGGAATTTCGCCCTCCCTCTCTCCTCCACACGTTTGGGCTCATCTGGATGAGTTTTGGTGGATGATTCAGTCAACAGGTTGAGGTGTCAGTCAGATCAGCTCTCTGATTGATAGTTGCACTCAGCGAGACTCAGCTCTGGCTCAGTTAGACACAGATCATGCATTGTTGGACTCTCCTTCAGCTACAGTGGCCTATCTCCTTGGGATTTGCGCCCCCTGGGCTAGATCTCATGGTTTTTGTATAAATCAAAGCACAAGCAGCCTATTCCAATCTAGTTAGAACTAGGATTGAGGTGCTATTGCTCTTGTACTATATTGTTTATTATTCTAGAATAAATAAGCTTTGGAGGCAAGATCTATGGTGTAATTCTCTTCATGTGTGGATGTTGATTGTCAAATGCTTATGAGGTATAATCTGTGTTATTTATCATTGCTTTTGTTGGTTAATTGTTGGCCTTGAAGGAGAGAGCTCCCTCCTACTAGGGTAAGAGATTATTCTAGTTTGATTTATGCTATTACTGCTGCTTGTTTCAAAATCTATTGGAGTTGTATGTATTTTTACTTTAATTGCATGCTTTCCAATTATCTCTTCTAGCAACACCTATGTTTTAACCATCTATATGTGCATGGATTTCTAAGTTGCAGGTGATCTCACTTGTAGAATAGGTTGATCTGGTTTGCATCTTCCTCATCTTCAAGATATTTTGAATGACATAGTCCCTTGGTGTTCCACCAAGGCAGAATCCAAATCCCAACATTCCCACGATTCAAACACTCTTTCTCTCTCTTCCTCCTTCAAAATCTTAATTTCTCTTCAAATTGGTTACTTTTAAAGAGTATTATTGCTTAGATATGTCTCATTAAGAAAATTACATATAGATATAGCTAGTAATATCCTTTCTTAAGTTTATATCTCTATTTCGTTTTGCATATAAAGTTATATTTTAAGAGATCTAGCTGAAATTATCCTCTTTTTGCAAGCATTCTAATGAAAATTTGTAGCTTACTTTTAAGGTAGCTTCCTTTGTTGTACTTTAAAGTTTCACATTCTGCAATAAAAGTGCACATATCATTGGCTTCCCAAACAACAAGCCAAGATCCCAAGGAAAGCTTGCTTTCCTTGGTTCCTTTTTTGCAAAACTAAATTACCCCAACTTAACAAAATTTTACATAATTTTTTTTTTCGGTAACTAGTGTAGTGACCCAAGACACTTTCAAAGTGTGTTTGGGCACATTTGATTTTGATTTCTTGTTATTTTTTATCAGGTCTAACAAAAAAGGGAAGGAGACTCTGCCAAATTTCTGACTCTTGGACGAACCAGAGCTTCTCGGAAGCTTCACTCACCACTATGTTTTAATTCTAGCTTGTTACAAGCTTGTTGTAAGCCTTTGGATCCTAGATAACAAGGACCAAAGTGCATCCATTTTAATTTGCTGATATTGTAAATTGATACTAATAAAAAGAAAATGTCCTTTCAAATAGGCTCTTTCGAGCCTATTCACCATCCCCCCTAGGGGGATTTGTGTCCGTGTTTACTTTTGGCTTTTTTTTTTTCTTTTTTTTTTGCAAACTAGCATAGTTCTAATATGCAAGGTAGTATACTTTGTTTTATTATCAATTTCATATTCCATATTTGATATTTCAAAGTAATCTTAATACTTACCCTATGACTTCCCGATTGACCCGAAAGGGGAAAGAGATGCGTGGTAGGACTAATTAGAAAATCGAAATTCTGTATCTGTGTTTTCCTTTTCATCATTTATTTCATCAGCTATATAAAATTAATCCCTCCTTGATTCCCCGATTGATATCCACTTGGATTGAAAGAGGTTCCTTGAGGGTTTTCTTTTTAACAAGAACATCCATCTCAAAATTTACTAAAATTGACAAGACTCCGGTGTGTATGCTTTGCGCTTGGCTGCGGTTCATCTGATCAGTCAAGCTGTATCAAAAGCACTTGAGTGAATAGAATAATTAGTATTCACTCTCCCAAATTGACAAACCATAGGGTGAAAATCCAACACCTAGATCAAACCATTATGGTGGAAAAATACCCAAAGGAAGTAGGAACTCCTGAAAAGTGACCTCGGGGCCCCGATCTCTGTCACACCCTAAAGGGTACGTTATGAACAATATCCCTAGAGACTCCATTCATCCCACATATTCCTTGTTGGTAGCCATCACAGTTTGGTTTTGGACATACTCCAAGTACTCTCGAGTATATCTGGAGCCCCCCCCCCCCCCCCCCCCCCCC
>LPNX010642284.1:386802-397245 GCA_001517045.1 Pseudotsuga menziesii | reverse complement strand
TCACCTATTTACAGATCAACAGATTAAAAATTAAATCAGCTCTAACCTGGACACTAGACATGATCACAACTGTAATTTTATTACATCTGAGTCCACCACAGATGCGCCCATTGATAAAGTTTATTACATGCCCTCGATGCCCATACAAACAACAAACATAGGGTTTGTTATAACCTAATTGCCATTTTTGTTGAGTATTTTGCCAAGCAATAGCTGATTAAAACACGAACAAATACTTTTAGTGGGCGATGTAAGAGCTACGCGAATCCAACAGGATAAGATGATACAAGATTATTTCACGGAATACTACTAATACCATAAATGTAATTATTCGTTGAAGAAACGAAACGGGCAGAGAAATTAGCTACTCCCTGCATATCTGAAGCTGTCCTTTGTAAAAAGAACTTGATGCAGCGAGCTAAAGCAGAGAGTTGTTTAAGCAATAATGGTATGTTCCTGCAAGAGGGAATGCATAACACCAACGAGCAGAGAATGTCGTAGACGCCCAACATATTGCAAACAATATAATTAGGATTAGACATTACAATCCTCCGGTCTTCACTGTATGTATCATGCGTTTGGTAGGATGAAAGAATGTCCGGTATAGCGCTACTGCTATCCATTCTTTATTGCTGAGATTGGAAGCAAAGTAAATTCCAGCAGCCATTCATTAACTGATTTGAATGCATGGGATCCACCACCTCATATTCCCGACATTGACAAATATATGCAACCAACAAACTTATATAAAGCGTTAGACCATCTGCCATTCAAACCAACAGGTCTTTCTTCCATCGACCAACAATGAAAGCATCTGCATGATCGTAGAGTGTTAAGGTTACCAGACCATTGAAGTCCACGTCTAAACGTCTAAATCAATAATAATCTCTACATAACATTCTCATTTCAACTCAATACAATAAAAATGACATTATAGGGTCACAATCCTCGATGCCGCCCTCGATGCCCTCACTCATAAATATTACGAAGGGAGTTAGTTTATTATATCATCATTTATGAGCACGGGTCCTCAAGGTTCTGAGCTAAAGTATCCAGTGGTTTATCAAAAAGATTATGCCGTGATCACGGTTAAATAGTTCAGGACTTACATTTGAAAATCCATAGGAAGGTGTTCCACATGCGGTTGTTATATTTATATTCATACAGAAGGAACTTGGCGAAAGGCGAGGAAATTGGATTAAAACCATCTAGGAGTATGATATTTACATCAAGCCTACAATCATGATTTGTGGAAAAGTGTTGTGTAAACTGGTAGTTTAGGGGGAAGACCAAGTATATGCGGAAGAAGTAGGTTGGGATAATGATGCGTCATTGTATGCATCTGATGTCCTCTACATACCTATAGAGACTGATTCCGCCCTCGATGCCGGGCATCGAGGGCCGCTTTAAACAATTGAGGATGTTGTGCACATTGTTTTGCGATCCCATTATATAGCTCAAGTCCATCTCTTGCATGATGACTTACTCAAATACCAAAATCCAAATGCATCTAAGTTGTAAGCATGGAAAATTTTAAAGGTCACGTGGATGAATTTGTTTTCATAACAATTGTATTATCAAGACATTTAATAATTTTCCAATATTCCTTTCCAAAAATTCAAAAATAGTAATGTTGGATTTAAGGAATATTTTGATGGAAAATGTAATTTGTTTGATGCAGTTTTATAAAAGTGATTATGAGATTCCTAGAAATCAAGTGCATTCTTTCCCAAAAGTCAACCAAGATTTTCATACTTCACTCTGCATGTGAGTTTTTAACTAGAACTCTATATAGTCTAGCCTCATAATTTTGTATAGATATAGCCACATGTACAATGAAGATTTGGATCATAAAAAGTGCATTATAATTCTTTTATAAAATTTCAATGGGTAGATTGTAGCTTCAACAAGTTAGCAATCATATGGGACCCATAGGGGCTAGAGCCTTCACTAAAGACTTACCCCAAAACCTAAAATTCTTATTCATGCTCCCAAGGATTTTAACCTTTAGAAAAACCCATTAGTATTATTGAACATTCTTCCCAAATCACTTCCAAAGAGAAAAATAAACAATAACACTCAAATAAAACTACGAAGGAAGGATTAGAAATCAAATCATAGATAACTAAAACAATTATGCCTCATATTTGAACTTATTACCTAGTCACCAGAAACATGATAGCCATGTGTTTGAGGGTGAAACCCATTTTATGAATGAAAAACATGTCAAAGATGCCAATGTTGACAACATTTTACCCTTTTTTTTACTCAAAATGGATTTCTCAAGAAACAACCTATGGTACTCAAGAAAAATCATCCATTTCTCAAACAAACAAACCCTCCAGCTATTAAGAAATGCATTCAAAATGTTTATGTTTTCAATGGTGTTACATATTTAAGGAAATATTCATGGGTTACTTATTTTAGCAGTAAAAAGACAATTTTGCAATAGTTTTCTGTGGGTATCACAAGAATGGTACAAAACAGTGAGTGTTAAGTTCACATTTCAACTCTGCATTGATTTTTTTATCTTTTGTATTTGAAATATTAGAATATTGATCTCTAACATTAAGGGATATCCTGGTATGTTTACACAATATGAGCTTTCTCTTCTTCTTCCATAGCATTAAATTTTGTCTAGCAGTTCACTTGGAGGAATGAAGTATCTCTTTGCAAACTTGCTATGTTTACCATTTCATTATCATAATCAAAATGTTTGTAAATAGTCATTCTCTCTAGGGATAGATAACTATGGAATGTGGAATGTGGAGGAAAAGAAATGATTCTAATTATGTATTATGAAAATGTCCCATTTAAGTGCATATTTTTTCATCAACATAGAGACATTATGAAAAATTCCCCTCTCTATAAGCATATAGCCTATTAGCACAAAGATGCATAGATAAAAGAATACACCTCTAGTTAAATAAAATTCAGAGTAAGGGAGCCAATCCAAGTAGGGTGTTATGAAGAGACCGGTGTTTGATAAGGATGCAATAACACAGTAAAATATAAGTCCACCCCATGGAGGATAGAAAAAGTTTTCAAGAATCTTTCACCCCAAAACAAAGAGCTCTAGAAATATAGGACTTTGGTAGAACCTACTAGAGAAAGCATTGAAGAAGTATTTAGAAGTGTCATTGAAAGCACAAGTACCAAGGACTGCTATTCCAAACCTAATTCATCCTAAATATCAAAATGGTTAAAGAAGTAAAAGAGGACAATTTTGCAACTAAGCAAGGCGAGCACATTGGGCTTATCCTTCATGGAGATGACACTAAGTGGTAAAACTTCCAAGGGTAACTACTATCAATGTATATATGACATATTTGAATTTCCATGCATTGAAGAGGTTGATAGTTTTGTTGCTTAGGAAACCATCTTTTGTCATTACCCATTGAAAAGAGGCAATAGAAGAAATTGAATATGTACAAATAAAGAGAACTTAACTTTCTATTCGTCACTACCAAGGTTGTGAATGATGATGATAGCGAAGTCTCCTGAACCTTTGGAAAATTAACCACGGTTCATGACATGTTTCTTGAAATTGTAGATGAAAACTCCCTTAGGAATATATGTGAGAGGAAATATGTTTCTCATGATGATATTAGCCTTCTTGTTGTAGGAAATGAACTGGTCCATGTACATATCCTATGTGATAAAAACTCTTTTTCGTGCATGTACTGGAAGATGTGTCTAAAAGTGACCCTATAAAGTGGGGCAACATGCCCTATGTAATGGATGACATCATATATAATTCCCTTATTGTATTCATTGTACACCCTGTATTCATTTTGGTTTTGTTCCCCTCCCTAATTACCTCTCATAATTGTGATATGGGAGGATTGTACCAAAAATAAATATGTGGAACCCCACTATCATTAGGAATGTCTATAATTTTGATTTCCCTTTCTCTTTCCTTCTACTATTACAAGTCATGCTTCTATTATCACAATCACATATCATGTTTCTTTCCTTTAGCTCGCAATGATCCTCTAGTGTGTTAATGTTTTCTTTGGACAACTAGCATTTGGATCAATTATTTCCTTGAGGAAACTTGTGGTCACATCATGTAGCTGGATGAATCAATATTTAAAGAAATATTTTTTTCATTTCTTATTTCTCCATCAAGTTTAGGGATATTTGCACTTTTCTTAAAGGTTACACATCAATGATTAAAGTATTTTAAATTACATCACGAGTTTTTTGCAATTAGTATGATTTTTTTAATTGAAACTCTACAGGAGTTTTTGATGATGGGGTGTCATAATCCATGGATGAATTTGAAGAGGCAGTTAGATGCTTTTTACTAGTATGATTTTTGTAATTGAAACTCTAGAGGAGTTTTTGAATATTTATATGAACCATTTGTTCTTGTATGGTCTAATATATTATCTCATTATGAATCACATCATAATTTCTTTGTTTCTATATGGTTATAATGGTGAAATTATTAAAGAATTTTGTTTTTTCTTTAATATGCAATTTTCGAGAAAGTTGTAATTTATCTCTTCAAGAATTTTTCTTTTTTTCCAATTTAAGGTTGATTTTAAAGTTTCGTTAAACAACAATATGGGATGTTTAGTCCATGGCTCTATTTTTTACCCTAAAAAAAAAATGTGTATATTGGTATCAACACTTTTCTATTTGGGGGGTGTTTTTGGTGTTTTTTTTGTAAAAATCATCGTTTTTATGGGTAGAGTTCTCGTTCATAGTATATAGTTCTCGTTTCATAGTATAAGTGGTTTTATCAACCCCGCAACCCTTGAGTTGCAGCAGCAAATCCTTGTATCTAGTGAAGAAATCATGTATATTGTCGAAGCTTCGTGGATCCAAAGAGAGCAACTCCACTTCGAGCATGTGGCCTTTCATCTCATCTTGCTTGCCAAAGAGTCCTTTCATGGTGGTCCAAACTTCATTGGGAGTTTTGCAAGAAGAAATATGGAAAAGCAGCTTAGGGCAGATGTGCATGCAGAGGGCTCCGTAGGCCTCATCCATCCGATTGAGGTATTTGGACTTTTCTATGGCTGTTGTAGGCTCACCTTCCATGGCCATAGCAATCCTATACAATCCTCTGCTTCGAAGAAATATCTCCATCTTTGCTTCCCATGCAAAACAATTGTATGGTGTGAGAATAGCTTCCTTTGGAAATTCCATTCTTCCAACGATTTTCGATCTTCTGTACCTACAAATAAAAAATGTTGGTGTGTCTTTGTCCTAGCAGCAGAGCTCTGATACCATGTAGATGAGTGTTGAACACCTGCACAGAAAGATCTAGCTAACAAGAGAGAACACACAGCTTGCAAAACAAAAAAATAATGAAAAACAGAGAGAAGGAATGAATAATTCTATACTAATGTGTGTAAAAGATTAAAATACATAATAGCTATCCTGATTAGCAAAAAAAAAGAAACGTGCCATAGTGGTGGTCTGAATTGAACTGATGCATGCCATCAGTTACGGAGTGAACTGACACCAAGGTTGTCAGTTACAGAGGAAACTGAGCTTGCATGGGTCTCCAACAATTGTTTGTATTGTTTAACAAACCTTATAGTTCGGCTCCCATGGCAAGGCTATAATCCTTTACAGACTTCCACTATTCAAAGTTTATGATATAAATGTTTATATTGTGAATACAACTTGCACTTGTCAAGGTTAGTACTTCTTAGTATAATTGGAGGATGGAGGATAGAAAAACCTTGTAACATTAATATATTAACTATAAGAGATGGTTTAAACCTTAGGGATCGTTGTTCAAGGGATCTCACCACTTACCCTTGGTAAAAAACAATTCTTGCATTAGTTATGAACGACCAAGTAAGACCAAGAGTAAAACTAAACAAAAGACAAAAAAATTCTTCCATGAGTCATAAACGACTAACTAAGACCAAGAGTAAAACTAAACAAAAGACAAACTGATAAGATCAATCGCATCTTTAAGTTAGTTTCCGCGTCGTAAAGTCTGTCTTGACGACGGTTCAC
The DNA here is from genome assembly GCA_001517045.1 of Pseudotsuga menziesii. NCBI lineage: Eukaryota > Viridiplantae > Streptophyta > Pinopsida > Pinales > Pinaceae > Pseudotsuga > Pseudotsuga menziesii. The sequence continues at coordinate 391,263 of LPNX010642284.1, read as the reverse complement.
TTGAATAGAAAGCTCTTAAGAGTTTTTAATATTTTACAATTAAAGTTAATTCAAGGAAATATAAGTTATAATATATCTAGATTTAATAAAGTGTATATATAAAAAAAAAACTATGTATTTTAGAGGATGTTACAATATTGATTTCAATTTCAGATGCCTTTAATTAACATAAATTTATATGGTAATCCCATATAATTTTTTTTTTTTTGGTTAAGTGCTTGTGATTTGTTGGGTGAATCTTTGGCCTAAGAAACCACAATCCAGGGGCATCTAAGCCATCAAAATCACTCGAGTATGTGGCCTTCTAAGAGCAGCTGATTTTGATCCTCACCTCCAAGCAAACAAACGAAACCCCTCTGGACAATCTGGACAATTTGCTCTACCAAAATTTGACATATAAATCTCTTTACTTATTTATATCAATTATTATATATATTTATTTATATCAATTATTATTATATATAGTATCTCTTTACTTATTTATATCATCATTATATATAGTATTTAGATTATGTTTGGTGTGTTTACATATTTTTGATATTATAATAAAAATTTATTATTAAAAAAGTCAATGAAAAATATAACCAAAAGCTAAGCAATCAATTTCTTTATATGCAGAGCATTCTAAAATTCTGAATGTCATCAACAAATCTTTATACACTTGACCGTTAATTTGCGAGTGTATAAATGTTGAGGACCAGCTGAGATTGTTTGGATTGAGGGCTCAAAATGAAAAAATATCAAGTATTAAAATCAAATAAGATAAATTAGTAAAGTGCCACATATATTCGGAAAATACAGGAGTTAATTTCTCAAAAGTGCATGGCAATTATAATTTTACAGCGTTCACTGGAAATGAGCTTTTAAAAGTACTTTTAAAGGAATCGATGTACTTTTAAACAAATTTCAGTAATAGTAAATATATTACAAATTCCGGTAATTACAGAAGAATAAGTTCGTTACAAATGGATCGTCCAAATCATGGATCGATTCTCATAAACAACTCTCTGATTTGCAAGACTCCAAGAAGATTTTGGGACCGGCAGAGGAAAACTTCAACACTCAGCCGACGCAAATCTTTCGTTATCGCCCTCCGCTTTGCAGGCACAAACCGCAGGAAAAGTAGGGCGAAGGCCATCCATGAGCTCGCCATTACTGAGACTGCGCTCTTCTGCGATTGGCCGCAGACGTTTCTCCAAAGGCCGTCGTCTTCCCATAGATACCCTCCGCGGAGGGGCTATTTCCATCCACCGCATATCAGTTGTTGCCGTCGTCTTCGGAATGGCCATTACCAGGCTCGATTTGTCTGGAGAAAACAATGTTGAAACGAAAACCGTAACCTGCACCAAACCCTAAGAACAACGACTAATTAAACTGCGATCCTCGGCTAAATAGAGTGCGTTTAATAAGAGAAATTGCTTGCAAACAGAAAGAAAGATTACTCGGAGACAAACTCTGGAGCTGTGATTTGGGCGTGCCGTAGAGTGGATTTAAAGGGGCGGAGGCACGTAGCTTCCATTTACCGCGTATCCAAAACACGTGGGTTCACAATTTGGGTGGATCAGGATCATGGGACGCCGCGTGGGCGCCACCGGAAGCTTCTAACAAAATATTCCAGTATCTAGGCAGTCAATGCCCTTTCGACAACAAATATGTTGTCATTTTAATACGAAAATATCATAAATTTAATATGTTTGTTTCAACAGATTGCGGTTGTGTGGGCCTATAGCCCTTTGCGGGGCAAAAAATATATAACATGCCCTAAGATATTTAATGCGCTGGCGGCGGCATTGCCAGCCATACGATCTCAACCTTCACCAGATCGTATGGCTGGCAATGTCGCCACCAATGCATTAAATATCGTAAGGCATGTTATATATTGTTCGCCCAGCGCTTTTAAAACGTGATAACCATATTACATTCCAAACATTGGGGTCACTCCAAGTGGGTAATTATTTTTGCTCCACATTGCAGCTCTAATGAAGGGATTTCAATCTAAACACTCCCTCTTTCATCATGCTCTTGTAATGAATGGACTTGAGTCCTTCAAAAATGTAAAAACTCCATCATCTATCGAAATGTATGGATTTGGATTTGAATCCTTGAAAAATCTAAACACTACCATTCTCTTATCTCCAAGTGTATTTATGTACAAAATGAAAGTGTTCACATATATTCATGGATTATAAATATTTTAGATTTGTTGTTTTTTTTTAAGAATCAAGGAGTAAGGGTGATTGATTTTAGGATTTTCTATTTATATTATTATTGTTATAGGTATAGCTATAATTGTTGTTGTAGGTCTTTTTGGTATGGTGGTCTAGTTTCCAAAAGTTTCAAATTAATAATCTCTTGACACTTGCGACTCAATGCTTCTAAGTGTAAGGTTATCATTTATTTTATATAATCTTCAAAGTATATCTTAGAAAAGTTATGTTCACTTATCCCAAAAGGATTGGGAAAAAGGAAATGAGCTTTTAATTCAATTAAAAGGTTTATGCACATAGGCTCACTACACGCAATGCAACTAGTACAAATTCTAGCTTAAAGCAAAGGTTGGAGGATGCATGTTATCCATTTAACATAATGTTTAGTAACGATAGCAAGAAAGGAGTCTATTCCACCAAATCTTATCTAAAATATCTTAATTCTATATTAGAATGGTTATACAATTTTTTATAAAAAAAAAAAATTAATAATTTATTTGTAGGGCCAATATTTCTATTGAAGTATAAAGCTTAGTTTCTATCTGAAATGTTAAAGTTGGAATACAATATAAGAAGAGGAACTTAGTTGCCCATCATATAAGGTGGATTTCTCTAGTTGACCGCTAAAAATAAGTATACTTCTATTGATTTAACAAATAAATTAAAAAGTTGTCCACAAAGGTTAGAGCAATTGGTAATGAGTAATTGAGATGAGAAGTTGTAAATTAAAGGGCAAACAAATAATTATTAAAAAGTTCACTATATTTTTATAGTTATATCTTAAAAAATTTAAATTTAAATAAAAAATATCACATATTTCTTATTGTAATATTGATTTTTTTCTATTTTTTTAATTTTAATTTAATTTTCTTATTTCATTATTATATTTTTTATAATTTTTTTATAAATTATTTAAATTTAAATTTAATTTAGATGAAAATATAAAATATAATCTTATACATTTTCTCACACCACCTTCACAATCTTTAATTATATATCATGATCTTTTCATTTGGTTCCATAAGAAAGTTCACTTATCTACCTTGCATATCTAAATTTACCAAATTACTTTATGCAATAAATATTAAAAAAACTAAATTATAATTTATAACAAAATATGATGATATTAATGTGTAAGCATTGTTATGAACATACAAATGGTAGAATAATGGCTAATATAAATTGGCAATATTTTCATCCACCCATTAACATATAATGTATTATAAATCATCTATCTTCCATTTATAAAGTGTATTAAAAATCAAACTTACAGAACTTTATTTAAGTTGACTCTACTCATTTTGCGAATTTCATTTTCAAAAAAGGGTCTCTCATGGTTAAGTTAAGTGATTTAGTTGGAAGATTTGTGATTGTTGTCTTTAAGATGAGAAAGCTTGGGTAGAAGATACAAGGCATGAAAGGTTGTTTATATGAAAGTTGTGAGTGAAGGAAGTTTTATTTGTCAACTACAAGTGAAGCATGAAAAGGGGATTGGTGAAATCCTTATTAACATATAATAAATACATGTTAACATAACTTAGCTATAATCAACATGGATGATATAGTTTGTTGTACATTGAAACAACATGAAATTTACATTAAAGGTATGGTATTTTCGTGTCGTGGTAGTATGTCAACATCTATAAACATTATAACTTCCATAATAGTTAGGAGGCTAAGGGCATGAATTCGTAAATAAATGCATGATGCCCCTAGCCCACCTCCCCTGACCCACTATACAAAAACACACACATTCACCCCCTCCTACCTCCACCACAACCCACCCTCCCAAGTGTTCCCTCTCGAGGGTTATTGGTGTATTCATAAGTTATCTTTATGGTCGAAGAATGATAATATTGTGCTTCAAAGGTTTATTTTGTTCAAGGTATTAGTTGAAAATAAATGTAATCAACCCATGAAGTGTTTAAGGTGTGATAGAGGAGGTCAATATATGACTTCTACAGATTAGGTGTAATTATCCAAAATGGCATCTAATGGCAAAATTGTGCCATACAATCCTCAATAGAGTGGTTTTGCTAGGAGTAAGAAAAAAAGAAATGATTGAGATGGCTAAAAGTATGTTTTAAGTGAAGGGGTTGTCACACAATTTTTGGGTATAATTTATGTGTTATTTGAATTAGATTCCAATGCAGTAACAAACATGACACCCCTTAAGAAATGGAGTGGGAGGAAACCCAACTAATTATTGAGCAACTTGGGGTAAATAGAACCACTTGACCAGTACCACATTTAT
>LPNX010642284.1:358938-375207 GCA_001517045.1 Pseudotsuga menziesii | reverse complement strand
AGTTGGTAAGTATAATAAAATGATAAAAATTTGAACCATAAACACAATAAATTCACCAATAATTATTTCTAAATAATTGAATTCAATAGTTTACCTTTTATTTTTTTCATTTGTAATAGTTTACCTTTTATATTATTCAAGCAATTCAAAAATCAATATTTATCTATAAGGATTTTTTTTTCAGGAAGAAAAAAGCATGACCTTGTTATTCTTTATTAGAATCAAAGGGCATCAAAACAATCATCCCGCAAAAACGGGTTAACATCATGTCTTTACATCTTGGAGTTCAACCGAGGGGAAAGGAACATCAAATACTACAAAAACCCATCAGCAAACTGTCTCATCATATAAGGATCGTCACTCATCCACATCTAGCGAGTGCCAAAAGGCACTGATCTGCAATCTGAGAAAGATGACTCAATACAAAACATACCAGCGACAGGGAAAATGATCCCTTTATATAAACTCAATAGAACTGAAAATGATCCTGAGAGACCAATTGATCCTCATAAAATTCCTTGTAACTACCTTTTCCTTGTGGAAAAATGAGTGCATCTTTAGAGAGTCGGTCAGCCAATCTATTGTGCTCTTGATAGATGTGGGTGATAGACAATACCTGGAAGCTTGTAAAAAGCTTTTTTGTCTCCCGACACCAATGAACCAGATCAGTGGGGGAGAGAGCAGTCGATCCCTTCACCCAATTGATGATTACAAGTGAATCACCATATATCTGGGATAGGGGGATCCCCATCATCTGGGAAGTGTGGAGAACTGCCCATAAACTGAGCAATTCTGCTTTAGTATTGGTTCCATATCCGATCCCCATCATGAACTCCAAATGGTGATAGTCATTAATATAAATGCAAAAACCAGCACCAGCAACCTTGCATTTTGATGCACCATCGATAAAACCACATGGGAAAATCATAGGAGGAGAATTTCCCAATACTCTACCAGAATTTTTCGTTTTCACAGGCAAAATAGAAAGATGCTGAACAGCTGAAAGGACCTGATTTACAATACTGTAAACATTCCTTTTTTCTTCTTCAAAGATCATATTATTTCTCACCTTCCACAGAATCCACATCATGTGGAAGGGCAGCTGAAAGAGAGTCGAACTTTTCGATATCTTCCCCAACCAATCAAGTAACATATCCACCAGTGAAAAATGAGCTGAGAAACCATGCAAATTTAAATGTTTACATACCTGTTCAGCCACCAATTTCCACACTGTACAGTTTATGAAAAGATGATCTATAGTTTCATTATCAAGTTTACATAGAACGCAAATACCTAGACCCTTTTTTCCTTTGCTTTGTAAATTCTCCCAAGTGAGAATTTTATGTCTAACAGCTAACCAAATGAAGCATGAGATTTTATTTGGCAGTGAATTATTCCACAGATATTTGTCAATAGGTGTTGAAACCATTCCTTGAGATGAAGATACAATACAGTCATATGCGTTTCTGGTAGATAAAGAGCCCTGTTTCTTTTTAAAATCCCAAACCAATTCATCATCAGTATCAGTAATACGTATACCATCACCAACTAAACCAGCAGTATAGTTAGTCCATAATTTATGGAAAGAACCTCCCAAATTTAATTCATTAGCCGTGTACCAGTAACCCTGTGCATCAAGTTGAGTATTATGAGCCTGCGCTAAAGTGGATATATCCATATCCTGCAAATAAGTTCTCAGGTCTTCAGGAAGATAGAACCCAGTGCTAGATCCAACAACTGGATCAATCCCAACAATAATATCAGAACCCTTACCTACCTGCCATGCCAAGTACATACCAATCCATGGTAAAGTATATAAGAACCCTCTCCAAATGACTGATACATTTCTTCTGCAAAATTTTTTAGATCTGAGCCAGTCTACAACAGATCCCTTTTTAATATATTTAGCATAAAGAACCTGAAACCAAAGGCCTGCTGATTGAAGAATTCGCCAGAAGGTTTTTATTCTCAAAGCCACACTGAACCATGATAAATTTTTAATGCCCCATCCTCCAAATGCCTTGGGCCAAGAAAGGTCCATCCAGTTTGCCAGATGATATTTTTTATTAGAGCTGGTTGATCCCCACAGGTAATTGAACATAACCCTTCTAATAGTCTGAATAGTGGAGGCAGGAAGTGGTGTTAGACCCATCCAGTACACAGGGATACTGGAAAGAACCGATTGAACTAGAATCAATCTACCCCCAATCGAAAGCAATTTGTTGGTCCAATGACTGATTCTTTTTTCAAGTTTTTTTATAATCCAATTCCAATCCAGTACTCTATAACTGAGGGGCTTAAAAAAAAACCCAAATAGGTAAGCCCATCTTGTAATGGCTGCAGATTATAAGGTAGATTACTATTAAACCAGTTCATACAGTCATCAGAAAGATTGTAATATAATAAACATGATTTATCAAAATTGATCTTCATACCCGAAGCACTACAAAAGGTCTCCAAAATAACCTCAAAAGCTGACCAGTCAAGTAGAGTACCAGATCCCATTAATATCACATCATCAACAAAAAGTAGGTGGGTGAGGGAAAGAGAGGGAGAGAGTTTTATTCCTTTGATCAGACCATTATCTTTTGCATCCCGAATAATTAAACTGAGGCCTTCAATAACAAGTATAAAAAGGAGTGGAGATAATGGAAAACCTTGACGAATACCTCTAGAAGCAGAGAAAAAATTGGAAGGGGTTCCATTTATCAGGACCGCGAAGTTTGCAGTGGAAAGACAGCTCATGATCCAGTTAACAGTAATGAGAGGTACACCGATTTGAATTAGTATCAATCTAACATAAGTCCAATCCACCCTATCAAAAGCCTTTGAAAGATCCAATTTTAGAACAAAAGCACAAAGATTTTGTGTTTTCACAGAGTGAAGAACTTCCTACACAATTCCAATAGGTTCAGAGATAAGACGATCCTTAAGGAAACCAAATTGTTCATTTGAAATACCCTGATCCAAAAAGGGTTTTAACCTCCCAGCAATCACCTTAGAGATAAGTTTGTAAAGCAGGTTACACAAAGAGATGGGCCTGAAATCCGTAAAAGTTCGGGGCTTATCAGTCTTAGGGATAAGAGCAAGGAAAGTTGAGTTCAGGGAAGGGGGAATAAATCCCGACAGTTTGGTTTGATCAATAGTGTTCAATAAAACCGGTCCCAAGAGGTCAAAAAAATGCAAATAAAACTCCACAGGCCACCCATCAGGTCCGGGGCTACGATCCTTCTTAAAAGATTGAAGTGAGTGCTCAATCTCTTTTAAATTGACCAGACATCTTAGAGTGCAGGATTGATCTAGTGGAATAAGTCTTTTAAAAAGAGAAACCACTTTAAGTTGTTGAATCAAATCAGTGCCCCCATCATCTTTGAAAATGGAAGAAAAGTGATTTTTACCCATCTCTTTAAGGGTAGACTCATCCTTAATAGTAATACCCTCAGAGTCTTCAAGAGACCAAATCATATTATGTAATCTTCTACCAGATGCTACAGCATGAAAAAACTTAGTATTTGAGTCACCTTGAAGATCCCATTTAGTTCTGCTCTTAAGTTGCCAGGTTAGTTGAAAATGTCTTAAGATTTTTTGTTTCTCCGTAATAAACAGTGATAGCTGAGCAGCTTCTTCTTTTGTAAGGATACCATGTATGGGACCCCCCAGAATCTTTACAATTGCATGATCAATCGTAGAAATAGCCAAAGTCATACTGTCAGTCTTGTTTATAGTCCATCTTTTGGCAGCATTCTTAAGATTACGTAACATGTGGCATAAGTCCTCAATATTAGAAAGAGAGTCCAAATTCGAGAAAGAGGACCACCAATGAGAGAACCAATTAAGGAAATCAGTGTCCTCTAACCATGAACGATTGAACTTATAAGGATAGTTAAAAGGACCTTTGAGAGTACACCATTCAAAGCATACCGGGTAATGATCTGAGAGCTCATGACATTTGGTCCAAGTCTTGTAAGATCCCAAGGAGGGAAGGAGAGAAGAAGCAATAAGAAACCAATCCAAACGTTTGCAAATACCATCATCCCCAACACGTCCATTTCTCCAAGTGGGACCAGCCACCAGTAAGGATTTGCGCTATAAAGAACATATTCATAAAACATTTATTTCATAAATAGTAGAATTCCACCTTTTATTTTTCACATTATCAAATAAATACATAATCATGCAAAATTATGTAAATATTTCATTTGTAAATATCTCAAACAATTATTTATTATTTATAATTGCTTCAAACAAATAGATAAATGCCCATTATAAATAAAGTATTGAAAAAACATTATTCACCCATACCTTGAAGAAGAAACATGTAAAAACATTACTACTTTTGCTTCCTCTAAATTTTATGTGTAGATTTGTAGATATGGGTCGAGGAGTAATAGGAGTCATAGATTTGATCAATCATATCTATAAATCCTAATACTCTAAGACCCATTCTACAAATACTCCGAGACCCATTTGATCAATCATATCTAATACTCCTAATACTCCAAGACACATCTTTATAACTCTTAAGATTAACTAGGACCTCGACCGAGCAAATACCTCAGNNCCCATTCTACAAATACTCCGAGACCCATTTGATCAATCATATCTAATACTCCTAATACTCCAAGACACATCTTTATAACTCTTAAGATTAACTAGGACCTCGACCGAGGTATTTAAATACCTCGGTTGAGGTTAATACCTCGGTCGAGGGCTTAAGAAAATAGACTTAGCCCACATTCAAACAAATGAAAAATTTTCTGTGCCTTGCAGAGGTGTAAACCCTGCCATTCCTAGCACATAACTGAGCGGAGTTGATACCGATAAATTCACCAACGAATATTCTATCCATTGAGGTATCATACACGCATTTTGGCATTCATATGAAATTTATTTTTTAATTACTTCTAAAACTTATACTTAGAAAACCACACTGCAACTTCGAAGCAGCTCAAAGAAAAATCCGCAGAGTTACAAATACACAGCCAAAAAATTCTTAAAAATGCACACATCACATATTGACGTTTCCTCTTCAAAAGGGTATCTTTGGTTTTTCAATTTTTGAAAAAATAGAAAAAATTGCTTTACGTGGACAAATATGTGTTTAAAACGATGCTGAAATCGAATGTGATCACTTTCGAAAAATAATAAATAATTGTATAATGCGAAAAAGATTAACAAAAAAAATATGCACATCACACTGCATTTTATGTAGATCATGCTCATATATATATATATATATTTTAAATTATTAATGCAAGATTGAATTACTCTACGTGGACACGAGCCACTTATTAGCTTCTTCAAATTTTTAAGGTCACACAGTTCATTAAATGCAAAAATTCACACATTAAATGACATCAGAATATTTTAAAAAAAATATCACTATGAAGCCAACATAATATTCTAAAATTTGTTTTTTTACTGCAAGTCAAAATTCACATGGCATATATGCGTTTTGAGGGGTTCTATCTAGCACATGAGTAAAAAATCAGGTTTTCATCGCCAAATTTGGCCAAAAAGTGTTACCCATCTTCATGGAATCACCCTTATAGAACCTTCTGATAGGAACATCAGGGCATTACATGACTCAAATACATTATAGACACTTCCCGAAATAAACATCGGGGTACAAGACAAAAGATATATAAGTGAATACATTCCAAAGTTACAAATACATCAACATGAACCACCACAACCCTCCATGTGGATTCTTTAGCATATGAGCGATAGTATGAGTGCCATTAGAGAGTTTTGAACACAAGGGAAAGGCCTTGGGACCTTGAACATGATCACAGGAGAAAATAAAGGTTCTTAGGATGTAAATGGAGATTTAAGACTCTTAAAAAAATAATGATTCCTTGTATCGTTGTATAGGCCCTTCAAAGGGGATATTTGGACTCTAATTGGGATATAGATTCCATTAGGAGGTTTTGTGCATTAAGAATAGGTTTGAGTCTTTTTCTTAACTGCGATAAGGGTAAAAAATAAAGGGCATTAAATATTATATCAGTATTTTAAGGATTTGATCCATGAATTTGTCCTTAAAGCACAACATAAGCCCTCTAAAATTGATCATTAATCTCTAAATGGGATATGGGTACCAATCAATGGTTTTTCTTACTGGGGATGGATCTTGGGGTCTTGACCTTATTTGAGCAATGAAAAAAATGTCATATGAACCAAATGAAGCTTACAAGTCTTAAGGGGGAAAAGGAGATATTGAACAACTACACACACTTTAAAGGGGATAGTTAGCTTGCAAGTGGAACACATTATCCACTTGAATATTTTTTCTCTAGGGATAGGTCTCAAGGCCTTGTTCATATCACCAACAAATGTGATAAATTATGATAATTTATGTCGAATGTGATAAATTAGGCTTTTTATTTACGTGGAAAACAACATTGTCCCCCTAAAACTTTAGAAATTAGTATAACACACAAATTGCTCAATTGAAGTTTATTAAAAATGATAGTTTTACATGGAGATTCTATAACAATCATCGTTTAGGTTTATGGGAATTCTAATAATTTGAAGGTCATTGTGAATGTGGTGAATATTTTAGTGCATAAATACAGTGTAGATGTTAACAAGGAAGAGATGGAAAATTCTATCTTCACACATTGTGATGATATTTATGGAGATAATATATTATGGCTTGCATAGTCTTCTGGATGAATGCATGCAGGGTTTCGTGAGGGCCGATCTGGGCCGAACGAGTTCCAGCGTTGGATGTAGGGTTTCGTGAGGGCCGAGGCCGTGGACTAGGGTAGGTCGATCCCTGCAAGCATCCCATCTACTTAGCAGCTCTTGGATCAACTACCTTCCTTTTCTTGTTCTCCCCAATCTAGCTACATGGATTCTCAACCGCAAGATCCACCTCTAGACGAACCTCGTAATAACCTAGATCTTGCTTTTCAAGCACTAGTTTCCTCCACACCGATTCTTCCTACGGGGATAACTCCAGCTTCCAATTTTGTGAAGAGAGTATCAATTCCAAGAGTTCAAATCATGTCGACAACTTCAAGAATGAAGGCTTTAGCTCTGAGCAAGCGAGGTCTAATTGGGTAGTTCTCAGGCATCTAGCCTTCCCTGAAATGCATGGAGATCGGGATCTCCAAAAATTGGATGCCTCTCATCACCGGGGGTTTGCAAAACCGCTTCTATGACAAAGGATTTTACACCTTCCTATTCGAAAACAAAGAAGAAAAAGATCTTATATTCCAAAGTGGCCCTTATTTAATGGGCCCCCGAGGCCTATATCTCAATCGATGGACTCTTTCATTTTCTCCAGAAAAAGATGTTCCCTCAGGAGTGTCGGTCTGGGTCCGGATACCTCATTTACCTCTCCATTGCTGGAATGATGAAGCCCTGCAATCAATTGGGAATTCATTAGGCAGATACATAGATAAAGATGAACCAAAAGATCCTCTATCCACCTGTGCCAGAATCTGTGTAGAGGTAGACTTGGAGAAAGGGTTACCAGAAGGAGTTAATCTATGCATGGATAGATGGGAATTCTATCAGAAGGTATATTACGAACAATTGCCATTCAAATGCAGGAAATGTCATGAATACAGACACTTCGTAAAGAACTGCCCTAAGTCTTCACATGAAGAAGCTCGAAAAAATCTGGAAGAAGGATGGCAACAAGCAAAGAGGGGGAAAAAAACAATACCTACCTCTTCTAGTAACCTCAAAAAAGGGCAGGGAAAAACTTAGAAGCAACCTATCAAAAGAACAGGAACCCTCATCAGCAACCAATTCGATGCTCTCCAAACCGAAGATGGGGAAATAGCAGATCTAGACGCTCAGGACAAGGAAGATTGAATAGAAGGAAGTAGGACCCAATCCTCGGTAGCAATATGCCGAATAGTGATAGAAGTCTTCAAGAAGGTTCCTAATAGCTCCCCTGGAGGAACTTGGGCAGCGATGGTGGCAACAGATGAAGAGAATATGGGGAAAACATATGAAATATCGCCTTCCCCTGGGGGACATGGGTATAAATGGTTAAGAAGAGAAGGATCAACCCAAAGTTGGCTTCCCCAAGTCAATCCTCATCTCAAGAAACCCAAGAAACAACAGGGTTAGGGCCATCCCAAGCCACAAGAGGAAGAATATCTCAAAAGTAGTAGCAAGAGCAAGAGGCAGAAAGAGAAATAGATCTAGGAAGGAAACTCGGCATAGAAGATATCGGTTTGCTTCATAATGTCAAATCTTCTGGAGCCATGGACTTCAGACCCCGTGCAGGGTCTCATGCATCCAAGAAATAATGAAACTAATCTCTTGGAACTGCAAAGGCCTAGGAGGATCAATCAAGGTGAAAGATTTGAAAAATATCATAAATATTGGGAAACCATACATTCTGTTGGTCCAAGATACTAAGATGCCAGAAGATGAGGTTATGAGTAGGTCATCTCTCTTCTGGAAATACAGTGTTGGGAAGGCCATAAGTTCTAGAGGCGCTTCAAGTGGAATAGCAACATTCTACAGAGCAGATAAATTCGACATGGAAGTAGCAAAAGGAAATACGCATTGGATTTTAGTAGAAGTGCAAAATAAAAGCAATCTGGAAGTGATTTACATTTGCAATGTATATGGGCCTACCCATTACAGAGAAAAAATGGTTTTTTGGGATTATTTACTTTCTTTGAAGGAATATATGCATGGGAAAGAAGTTATTATAGCTGGAGAATTCAATACAACGAAATCAAGCTCGGAAAAAAGAGGAGGCTCAGTCATTAGAGATCCTTTTTGCAAAAAACTAGAAGATCTGATGGCAGATCTAGATATTCTGGATCCTATGCCCCAAAAAGGGAAATTCACATGGAGCAATAAGAAAGCTGGACTAGGACACATTGCGACAAGGATAGATCGATTTCTGGTAAGTACTACCTTCCTACAAAAATATTTTCTGCCTTCTTCTCATATTATTTCTTCAGCTACTTCTGACCATAAGCCCATCTCCCTCTCCTTTTCCTTACCTACAAACCTGGGGTCTAGTCCCTTTAGGTTCAACCCTCTTTGGTTGAAAAATGCCAAAACTCTAGATATTATTCACTCAGCTTGGAATTCTTCTTTCTCCGGTTCCCCTAGATTCATATGGGAGTCAAAGCTAAGGGTTGTCTGCTCTTCCCTGAAAAAATGGGTAGCGACCTCCTTCTCAGAACCTGCCATTGTAAAAAAAAGCCTTCAATCAGGTTTGGATAATCTACACTCTAAAATGGAAGTAGAAGAGATCACTCTTGAAACCTTAGCTCAAGAAAAGACCCAAAATTGTGAAATTCTAAAAGCAGCGAGACAAGAAGAAGAGTTTCCTAGACTTAAATCTTGTCAGATTTGGTTAAAAGGAGGTGATAGAAACACAACATAATTCCACAAACAAACCAAAATCAAATTGATTTTCAAATTTATCAATGAATTGAAAAACAACAATGATCAAATTATTTCCAGGCAAGATAATATCAAGAAGCTGGAATTGCAACACTTCAACTAGCTTTATTCAGACAATAGTGAGATGGATCCTATCTCCCAAGCCGATCTACTAACAGAAATTCAATACAACATCTTTGAAGAAGAGAACAAGGCACTGGAAAAGCCAATCTCAGAAAATGAGAATATAGAAGCAATCTGGACCCTCCACCATACAAATCCCCAGGTCCTGATGGGTTTACGATAAACTTCTATCGAGCTGCTTGGGACATCATCAAAGAAGATCTAAAGAAAATGATAAACTGGACCAAGAAAAAAGATAAATTTGGAGGAGCCACAAACTCCACCTTCTTGGCTTTGATCCCTAAAGAGAAAAATCCTCTTTCGATTGAAAGGTTCTGTCCCATTTCCTTATGTAATACCTCTTACAAAATTCTTACCAAAATCCTTTCTACAAGAATGAAAAAAATCATGGAAAAGATTATTTCGGAAACTCAAGGAGGTTTCATTGATGGAAGGCAAATTATGGATAATATAATCATTATCCTAGAGGCCATTCACTCTAGCTTGGAATGCAAATAGCAAGGCATGGCCATCAAGCTGGACATGGAAAACTCTTTTGACATGGTCAGTCACTTTTTTTATTTGAGATCATGCTCAAATTGAGATTTTCCAAAAAAAATTGCAGATGGATCAAAGCATGCATAAGCAGCCCCTGGATCATGCCTTTTGTTAATTGCAGACTAACTATCTTATTTAAAGCATCTCTAGGACTCTGTCAAGGCTTCCCACTCTCCCCTCTCTTATGTCTCATTATAGTTGAGTCTTTAAGCAAGAAGCTACAGGAGATGCAAAACAATGGAGAATTCAGAGGTCTAAAAATTGCCAGAGGTGTCAAAAATTCTAATCACGCACAATTTGTAGATTCAACACCATTCCTTTAGGTGGAGCCTCTGTCATAATTGCTGAAAGATTCAGAAAAGTCATCCCCACCTTTGTCAAAGCATCAGATGGGAAAGTGAATGCTATTAAAACCAAAATATATGGTTGGAATTGTCCTACTAGAACGATGGCCAGCATTGCTAGGACGCTAGGATATGAAGGTTGCTCAATTTGAAACTCCTTCAGATATCTAGGAGTCTCGATTCACAGAGGGAAAAAGAAAATTTCAGATTGGAAAGAGCTAGTGGAAAAAATTAAAAAATAAAATCCATTTAATGGGAGCAATCTGGCTCAACCCGGCAGGGAAATTGACTCTCTTAAACGTTGTTCTGGCAATGTTCCCTGTTTTCATCTGTTCCATTTCTTTCGCCCCAAATTCGATTTTACAGGAGATTGGAAAAGAACTAAGACGATTCCTATGGCAGGGAGGAAAACAAAACGGCAATAAAAAGCTGCATCTTATCAGTTGGGACATGATTTGCAAGCCAAAAGATAGTGCAGGAATGGGAGTCAAAGACTTGGCAGCTATGAATCTAGCACTCAAAGCCAAAATCATATGGCAATTGATCTCCAGAGACAGAGCCTGGTGGAAAGATGCACTGAGCAAGAAGTACATGAATGGAAACAGATCCAAATGCTTATATATCATACCAAATCACCAAAACGCATCTCCAATATGGAAGCTATGCCAAAAAGCCACGTTCATCATCCAAGATGATCGACGTTGGTTAATAGGCAACGATAAGAAAGTTCGGATATGGGAGGACATGATGGACAATACTCAGCAGTGTGATAGTCTGGTGGGTCTTAAGAATTGGATGGATAGCCAAAACATTTCCATGATATATTACATTTCAAATTGGCACAGTAGTGGTAGATGGGTCGGTTGGAGGCACTTGGAAATGCTTGATCGGTTGAGGATGGAATATACTCTGTTGCAATCGCTCCTCCAAGGATCACTTCCAATCCACATCAAACTTTCAGATTATAGAAGCTAGGGAAAAACCGATATATACATAGTGAAGGATGGGTACACTACAATTCAAAATAACAGCAAGAAAGATGGAATCTGGAAAAATGTATGGAGCAGTGACAGGCTACCCAAAATAATTTCTTTTGTTGGCTCTTAATCCATCAAAAAATCGTGATAGCCGAGAACTTAAAAAAGAAGGGAATTGAAGGTTCGTCTCGTTGCATTTTGTGCAAAAGCGAGGAAGAAACGCAGAAACATATCTATCTGGAGTTTCCATTCGCTAATGAGGTATGGTGTTCAGCTCTCAAAGAGATTAATTTTAATATTACTCTTCCTACCAATATAAAAAGATTTCTTTGCCTGTTGGAAAGAATATTACCAAGGCACTTTATTTAAAAAATCGGTCTTCTCCAAGCATGGGTGGCACTCCCAAAATATGTCTACTGGAAGATATGGATAGCCAGAAACAAAGGTATATTTGAAAACCTGAATCTTCCTTCAGTTAGAGTCTCCTCCTCTGCCAAAGCTTAATGGACAAAATCTCTTCTTTCCAATGGATTGCAACAACTACACCTTGAACGGTTAAACTCCTTCAAAAAAATTTGGATGAGAGATCTTCTTTATCCTATCATGCCTATCCCGAAAGATGCTAAAAATCCTTCCTCCCTAAAATGGTAGATTCGAAAGAGCACTGAAATTTTCAAAAATTGGTGGATAAAAGTTGGATTGTCGTACTATGTTCTTTGATGGGGCCTCCATAGGGAATCCAGGATTGTCAAGTGTAGGTGGAGTAATTTTTTATCTGAGGGAGAACAAATAGAAAGATTTCACTTGGGGAATTGGGAGGAGCACAAACAATCAGGAGGAGTGGTTAACATTATTGAAAGGGATGGAAATTGCTATCACTCCTTGAATCCAAGATCTAGTAGTTCTCGGTGATTTGTTACTAGTCATTAGGGAGGTAAGGAAGCTGGCCAGACATTATAAAAATGCCTTCCAACAAGTTGCATCATATTTTCAACAATCTTATTGGTGAATTTAGTGATGTCAACTTTCTTCATATCCTCCGATCAAACAATCAATCTGCAGATCAAATGGCAAACAAAGGAGTGCAACTTGACTATGGGTTCATGATTTGCAATAGGAACAGTCCCGATTGTTGCTAGGTACCTTGATAAAGGAGAAGCTTTGACTTTCAACAATGGATGAATCCACTTTCACCATCTTTAAAAGAATTTAGCTTAGCTACAAGTTACCCTCTAATATGTTCAATTTTTGTATTCTCATTCTCGGGAAATTTGTAAAAGTTTACAACCATCTTAGATGCGGATTACTTCAAGATAAGAATCAATTTGTAAGGGAAGAGCAAGATATTATGGTTCTTGAAGTCCAATGGACTCAATCCATAAATCTGCTGATGTAATTTTTTCTTCTTATTTTTAATACAAACACCCTTACCTGTTCTTGTTAAAAAAAAGATATTTATGGAGACATGACATATACAATTATAGAAGACAAATATTCATAGGAGGTTTGATATTTCTCTTAAAACTAAAAAGTAAATGAAGGTTATTGCTAAAGAATGACGATATTGAGATTCCTAACAACACTCTAATTGACATAAATGTAGAGATAATTGTTTTTGCAATTTGTTAACATTTTGATATTGTGATTGAATTCTCAAAATATTCTTTGTAAGCTTGCTGGTGGAAAAGGTATATCCATGCTTCCAATTTTTAGATTGTGTAGAATTCTCACACATTCCATATAATTATTATGATTATGATTATTGTGGGATTATGATTATTTTAGTTTAGTTTAGTTTTTTGTTTTCACGTTATTAAGGAACTTATGAACATTTTTAACTAGAAGGAATGCAAATAATGAAAATTTTAACATACACAGTGTTAAAGCTTATGAGAAAATGCATGCTAGCCATTAAATATAATGTTTAACAATCTAGTACAATGGTTGAGACCCCTTGAAGTGATCATATGTATAATCTAAATATTGATGTGCAATGCTTGAAAGACAGAACAAATGTATATTTTGACATTATTAATATTAAAAAAATTATAGCAAGTTGTGGCTAAGGTAGAACACTGAAGAGATGGAGACAAGTGAATTCACCAATGAGAGGTAAGGGAAAATTAGAATGGCATATGGGGCTTGTGAGATGACCCTAACCCTTCTTGGAACCAAAAGTGATTAAACCCCACATTTGAGTCTAAATCCTTCTTTTATTGTTGCTAATACTTGATTATGAGTTAATCATAAGATTTTAAGGGATTAGGGATTTAAAATACCAAAACATTTAAAAGTAGGTAAGACAAGTGTCAGAGGAGAGAGAGAGAGACTCTCATCATGCAAAACAAATTTTGGGGAAAAAATGTCAATGAGGAGAGAAAAAGTGCATGGGAAAAGGTCCGTTGGTAGCAAAGCCAAGAGCAAAGTTGTGTTGAGCTGAGTAGGTCGGTCAGACAGAGCGGAGAGAAAAATTGGTAGTTGATAACCAAGTTGAGATTAGGAAACGTCTATTATTGTAAACTCTATACTGTGCATATTTGGAACAATTATGTTTTCCCTAAATCATTGTTAAACTAGTCATTTGATTGTTGGGTTGTAGTCAAGGAAATGGTGAATTGTGCATGAACCATTCTGGTGAAAAACCTGGGCATTGAATAGCAAGGATGGGTTTTCACTGTTGTGCTATTAGAAGGAAGCCAGAGTGGGAAGTGTCTTATTTAGCATAGAATTGGTTGTAGCCTGAATTTTCCTAGATGCTTATAAACCTTTGTAAAATTCCTGTGAGATGTGAGAATTTCCAAATGTTAAATCTTGTTGTGGAAAATTGGATTAAGGTAAGAAATCTCCTGGTAAAATTACAAGTCCCGGCTCGGGGGTGGTGCTTTGGTGAGATATTAATGAGCAAAGTGGCCTACGGTTGGGTGGAGTGTGCCTCACATGCATCCATTTTCCTATTCTACCATTACTTCAGATAAGTTTCAAATGCTTTGTGCCACTTATGCGTTTTATGAATGTTATTAATGTGAAGGAATGAAATGTGTTATTATTCTTGTGGAATGTTGGTTTAATTAGCTAAGAAACATAGTGAAATATATATAATTTGAATGGTGAATCCATACTCTGTAATTGTTTAACTGTGTAATGTAAGAATTGGGAATTAATAAATGAGGAATGAATAAGTGAATTCACTGTAATTATGGTTAAGTTGGGATTCCTTTTCTAAACTGTTCATATTTGTATTCAAAATGTTGGTGTAGGTGAATGACTAAATTGAATTTAATGAATTATGCCATTGAACCTTATTCCCTAATGGAATTGGAAAAGCTTAACAATGTAAAATTTGTAAAGAAGTTATTTAACAGTAATGGGCTACATAAACAACTTTTCTTAGGTAGGAATCCAACGTATGCATTATAGGCATGCTATTTTAAAATGGTTAAGTGATTCAAGTCTTTGAAACAATGCACTGAATGGTTGTTTTCTTTGTAAACGTGCATAAAACCACTAAGGAAAACAAGTTGTTATGAGTTCTTAGCTAAACCCAATGCCTTAGACATTTTCATATATTTTTCTAGTCCTTTATCTTTTAAAACAATACAGAGTTGTCAAGGTGCCGAAGCCGAGTTGTGGAACCCACATCAGGAAGAAAACAATGGGAGGAGTCGTGTGTGAAGGTTGTGGCATCATTATGATGTCCGTAGTCCGATTTTCAAGGTCAAAACTTGAAAGGGAACCTCGGGCGGAAACAGTGTTAGCTAACATAAAGTTACCCGATGTTCCGAAGCTGAGGTGCTAATGTCAACGTTGGTTTCAAAATAAATATGATGAATGGAGTACTTTTTAGTGTCGACGTCCAAGGTCCAACGTCGAGAATGTGGGGTGTCGATGTCCAACGTCGGGAGTCTCGAGTTCCGAGATCAAAGCGGATGCATCGGGGTAGTAACTTTATAAGTTTAGATGAAGTTTCGATGGCCAACATCTAGCGTTGGGACATTAGAACATAACTGTAGGGTCAAAATAATCGAAGAAAACTATCAGGAATGATAAAATATTTAGACAATTAGGTTGCAACCCAAATGTCGAGGTTTTGATGTGGCTAATCACATTGTAAGTTAAAGTTAAGTAGACATGATATACCATCTTAGGTGAATTAATTCAATATTAACCAAGCTTTTGTAGCTCGAGAGTGGAATGATGTTCTCTAGTATTTTAATAAATAAAAAATTTAACACGTGCATGTGCTACCTTGTTTAAAGGATGCGTAAAACTTGTAAATTCAAAATAAGTTACAAGTTGGTATCAAAGAATGATTATGCAAGTGGGTTCATTGCAGAGTGATATCATAACATGATAATATGAGGTGCATTATAAACAATGGTAGCAAAATAATCTCCAATTGTCCTTTATTCTTTCAAAAAAAACTAGTCTAGAATAACATGTCATCTCCTTTGGATGGCAAGTCTCGTTTAAGAGTTTTTATAGTGGAGATTTCATGAGATTCCATTGGATTCAAAGTGGAGTCACCCATGATCAATGATACTAGCAATATTTTAGCAATATTTAAATAGTTTGTTAATTTATCTATGTATTGTAACCTAATTTTACAATTTTTTTATTAAATGTCATAGTATTAATAAATTATCTTTTTTTAAATATAATGATTATTATTTTAATAATGTAAAACAAAAAATCATTAAAAATCATAATTTTTTAATATTTTATCTTTTGTAAAATGAAAATTTTCTATTTTTTAAATGTAATGATTATTATTTTTAATAATGAAAAGAAAATAATCATTAAAAATCATAATGTTTTAATATTTATTTTTTGTAAAATGAAATTTTTCTATAATTACGATCATGATTGTTAAAGTTCAAACCAAATAAAACACCTAT
>LPNX010642284.1:283364-357141 GCA_001517045.1 Pseudotsuga menziesii | reverse complement strand
CAATCTGAGTAACCACCATATTTTAATGAAGTTGAGAAAACCTCTACACCCCACTATACCATTTCTTTTCCACGTCAAAAATAAATCATTTTAAATTCTATGCCCCCGTTCTATCTATGGCTTGCAATCAGTGTGTGTTATACCAATGTTGTGTTCTCTCATTTAAAGTTATTAACACAAACATAAATATTGACACGGTGTCACACAAACATAAATATTCTCTTAAACTCCCCATTCTATCTATGCCTTACAATCAACATGTGTTGTATCAAATGTCGTGTTCTGTCATTTAAATTTATTAAAGAAAATCAAGTCATTAACAGCGCTGTCAAAATTAGGAGTGATAAAATATAGCTAATATAAACTCAGTCACCTCTTATGCATTTGTAAAACAAATACGTCCTTTTCGCTTAGTTTCCTTGGCATATCTGGATGGAGAAATCAACCGAGGAGCATTTGGAAATGATAAACAGAGAATGAATGACTTTTAAAAGAAAAAAGCATTTGTTTTGTTTTTTTCCTGTTAAAGTTTGAACGTTGAACTAACCAAGAAAATGTGAATAGTGTTAACAGGTTTGACAATAAGTTTTGTGTACAAAACAAATAAAAATTACAGAAAATATAGAAATTATAGAAATCATCAGCAATTGAAATATAGAAATTCAGTAATCATCAGCAATTGAAATATAGAAATTACAGAAAATAATAAGTTACGTCCATGGGATGGATCATATGATTTCTCTAGCGTTTATTGAGTTATGCCCATGCCATTTACACAATGTTTTTTTGGAAGTCAATATGGCCCATTACATAAATGTGGAAATTTGGCATTTAACGTGCAAATATTATTCTAATATATATATATATATATATATATTGCTAACCTGTTTCTTTTATTTAAAATATGCTATAAAGCTATCTGCAAGCTCAAAGTACTTCCTCTCCAGCCGCTTGCTCAGAGCTAACGCTCCGATGACAATTCCAAACCCTATTCCCCATCCAAATCCCAGTCCAGCTTCCCACAAATCCCACCAATGCAGCACAGTCTTCTCACTACCGTCGCCATCCTGATCTTCATTGTTTTCGCTGCAGTTTGTTGCAAGGGGAGGCCCACACAGCTCTGGATTACCAGAGAACGAAGTTGCTTCAAATGTGTCAAAGTACGGCCCATTTGGAATCCTCCCTGATAGCTTGTTATCCGACAGGTTTAACCAGCCCAAGAAGTTCAGATTTCCAAGTGTTATAGGTATTTTCCCCTCTAACTGGTTGCATGACAAATCTAATTCTTCTAACTCGACCATGTTGCCAAATTGTTGAGGAATCTGTCCAGTAAGATTATTATGTGATAGATTCAAAGTCCTCAAACCCTTTAGATCTGAAATCTCGTAGGGGATGTCACCGGTGAGGCTGTTTCTTGAAAGATCCATAAATGTATTACTCCAGAGATCTTTGAAAATATACTCCACTTCACGACCCCTGTCCATCAAATCAACTACCTCTGTATGGTACTGTCCATATCTCAGATCGATGGACGAAGAGCTTGACCTTGTGAATTATTCATTCGCCATTATTGATAGGTTTGAAAGCTGTAGTGGTATTGAACCTAATAGATGGTTCATTCCCAGGTCAAGAATTTGGAGTTTCTGAAGGTAGCTAATTTGGATTGGTATATCACCTTTTAAATTATTTGATCTCAGATCGAGTATGCGGAGCTTTGAAAGATCCCCAATCCATTTAGGCAGTTTCCCTGATAGATTGTTTCTACTTAAATCCAGAATTTCTAAGTTTTTGCAATTTTGCAGAGACATGGGAATATTTCCATTCAATATGTTGCGATTGATTTGCAATACTTTAAGTTTGTTCAGTTGTCCTAGTTCCACTAGTATCTGCCATTCAAAACCATTATTTGCTAGATTCAATACATTGAGAGAAGAACAGTTCCGTAACTGTGAAGGCAGTTTGCCAGAAAGGTTATTATCTGAAAGATCCAGCGCCTCTAGATACTCTGTTTGCTCACAAATGCAAGGAGGAATCTGCCCATCCAGTTTATTCGATGCTAGGAACAAAGAACTCGAAGACTTCAACACCGTGCACAATTCAAAGGGGAGTGGACCTGTAATATTATTTGTTGACAGATCAAGTTCCGAAGGGAAACCTGCGGAAAAACTTCATGGAAGGGGAAAGCTGCCATAGAACTGATTCGCTCGTAACTCCACCTGCTTCAAAGATTTGGGCAAGTTATACAGATGAGCTATTATTGGCCCTTCCAACAGATTGTACCATAGGACTAGGCTCTCCATCTTGGGAAGACTCCACAGCCATGAAGGAATATCTCCCTTGATACTATTATTGGACAGAACCAGCGTGGTAATAGAATGTTGATTCTTCAGAAAAACAGGAAACCTCTCTATGTTACAAACAGATAATCTCAACACATCTAAAGCAAATGGCGGACTCCACAAGGAGTAGATATTGAAGACTAATTTGTTATTCGACAAGTCAAGATTTTTCAGACTGTTGAGATCGCGGAGGTGTGACTCTAAGATTTCACCCGTCAAAGCGTTGTGAGTAAGACTGATGTTGGTCAGTTTAGACAACGATCCTAGGGATAATGGGATAGGTCCGGTCAAAGCGTTGTAGCCCAGGTTTAGCATAGTAACAATGGGATATAATTTTTATTTTTTTAATTTTATTATTATGACGTCATGTTGCCACATGTCAACTCAAATCCAGATACCAAATTCCAAAGCTTACATCATCTTCTATCCACCAATCAGCTGTTTACAAAATAGTTTTTTTAACAAAATAAAAAAAAATATTTTACAAATCCCTAAGTTATACTTTGCAAAACAGTTTTTAATTTTTTAAACCTGCATCAAAATAGAGCAAGTCAAAAGAGTTTGACTTGCAATCAATTACAATATACCTGCTGAGGCAGGTATAATAAGTTGTAAGTTTGAAATAATAAGGATAATGTAAAGATAAATATAGATTATTTACATATATAAATGTAAAAAATTAAAATACTTTTTATCACATAAATAAAAGCACATGTCACGTAACAGTTCATAAAAGGAGTTCACTAGTGAACCGACGATATGCACCGATCGGACAACGGGCCGCGCATGACCGGTCACGTCCGACGCGGCCAGTCGTCCGATCGATGCATATCGTCGGGCAAATAGGTCCCGGCTTCATAAAAGGAGTTCACTAGTGAACCGACGATATGCACCGATCGGATGACGAGCCGCGCGTGACCGATCACTAAACGTATAAATGTACCAATGTTTATACGCACATATAACAACGATGACGCTTTGGCCTATGGTGTGTTTTATGAATAAAGTTGCACCGATCTTATTGTCATATTGTTCACAGCTTTAGAATTGCTAAATTAGTTGACAATCTCGATCCACAATGAATTCAAGTTCATGGTTGAATTTGTCAAAGCTCCTCTTTGATTTTTTTTCATTTCTGCATGTTTTATGGCATGTTCTACGGAGGAGAAAATACTTAAAAGAGTTATTTACTATATTTACATTTTCATAATTATAATTTTCGATCGAACGTCTACTTGATTAATTTTATAAATGTTACCAATATGACCCTCTTTAAAATGTCGCTACCTTTCATTGAATGTCATGAACCCGCACATTTAGCGATCATGCTTTCGAAGACAGATTAGCATAAAGCATCAACGCAAGAATTTGCAGAGTATCAAAGTGATCTAAAGTGATTGAATTTGCAAAGTATCAAAGTGATCTAAATTTCATCGCTCTAAAACCAATAGAATATTCATCAATCTAAACCCAATAAAATATTCATTTATCTTGAATCGTCTTAATATGCAAATCCACAATTTCATCCATCCACATCTAATAAAAAAATATATAAATTTATTTCCTCTTAATTTAAGAGGTCAAAAATACCTTTTTCTTTTCCTCTTATTTAGATTGAGTCATCAAAATGAAAATTAATAACGAAGCACCAAACTTGGAAAATACATGGGTTAATTTCGGAAACGTGCATTGCAATTCCAATTTTCCCATTCATCGTTACCTCGTGATTGTTTGAAATTTGCAGTGGACGTCGCACAACTTTGTCGATAGGAAACAAAGTAAAAAATAAACCCCGATTTAGTTTCGAATGATGCCAATCAAACGACCCATAAGCCAATTTGAAAAAACAAATCCATGTACTTTCAAATAGATTTTAGTAACAGTAAATATATTACAAATTCTGGTAATTACAGAAGAATAAGTACGTTACAGATGGAACATCCAAATCATGGGTCGATTCTCATAAACAATTCTCTGATTTGAAAGACTCCAAGAAGAAGATTTTGGGACCAGCAAATAAAAACCTCAACACTCAGCCGACGCAAATCTTTCATTATCCCCCTCCGCTTTGAAGGCACTAACCGCAGGAAAAGTTGGGCGAAGGCCATCCATGAGCTCGCCATTACTGAGACTGCGATCTTCTGCAATTGGCCGCAGAGATTTCTCCAAAGGCCGCCGTCTTCCCATGGATACCCTCCGCGAAGGGGCTATTTCCATCCACCGCATATCAGTTGTTGCAGTCATCTTCGGAATCGCCATTAGCAGAGTCAATTTGCCTGGAGAAAACAATCTCGAAACGAAAACCCTAACCTGCACCAAACCCTAAGGACAACAGCGTGACAAATAGAATGCGTTTCTAAAAGAAAATTGCTTGCAAAGCAGGAAGCTATCTCAGAGGAATCAAGAGCAGAGATTTCCACTACACCGTAAATCTGTATGTTGGGCGTGCCAGCGTAGTGTGGATTTAAAAGGGCGGGCCGCGTGGGGTAGCTTCCATTAAACGCGTATACTAAACTCGTGCGTTCCAAATTTCGCAAGACCTTGGAACGCCGCGTGGGTGCCATAGGAAGCTTCTAACGAAATATTCCATTCTACCTACTACAAAAGATCATATGCAGTTCAACCGCTCGATCTCAAATATGTTGGCCTTTTAATAGGAAAATATCATAAATGTAATGTGTTTGTTTCAACTTTCAACAGATTGGGGTCGTGTGGACCCACAACAGATTTGGAACGTGATACGCTATGCTACATTCCAAACATACACATTGCTGCATTGTCATGCCAATTGTGTGGTTATTTTTGTTCCACCTCGATTTGAATCCATAAAAAAATCTAAACACTCCACCATTCTCTTACCTCCAAGTGTATTTGAATCCTATAAAATAAAAATCTAAACACTTCACCATTCTCTTACCTCCAAGTGTATCCGTCGACACCCTTGCTTTATTACTCCCAACTATATTCTTATTTCAAATCAATGATAACATCCTCTACCTATATCTTTGCGTTTTGTGCACAACAACATTATTGTCCCACTTGGAGAAAACAACATTGTCCCGCTGGCAGAGGAATATCAATACACCAAGAGCATTCCTCAATAAGAGTCTACAAATTAAATTGGGAGAATCAACAACAAATTAATATTAGGAGAGGAATATCAATACACCAAGAGCATTTTTCAATCAGAATTTATAAACTATGGTACTCTTAAAGGGATATTCAACAACAATAATAAACTTTTAAAGGGAAATTTAACAACAATAATAAATATTTGGCTGTCATGGCTATTTTAATAATTTGAATGCTATTTTTGATGTTATGAAGGTTTAGTATACTAGTTGGGTAAAGATGTTAACAAAGAGGAATGAAAAAGGAGATTCTAGAACAATAATAAATATTTAGTGTTTTTTTAGTAGTCATGAAGATTCTGGTAATTTAAATGTTATTGTAGATGCAATGAAGGCTTAGTATATCAATTAGGTAAAGATGTTAACAAGGAGAAATGGAAGATTTCTTTATACTATTGCGAAAGTATTTGATGATAATGGAAATTATAGTAATTTGAACATTATTGTAAATGCAATGAAGGTTTAGTATGCCAATTGGATAAAAATGTTAACAAGGTGGAATTGAAAAGTTTTTTATATGCATTATGTGGGTATCTATGGACAAAATAAAAACTATTAATATTCGATCATAGAATATAAATATTTTTAAGAGGCCTCTATATTTATTAATATGTTAAGATAAGGAATGATGATGTTGCGATTCCTACCTATATTACCACAATGTTTTAGGCATATTTGTTGTTGCCACTCATTGTCACTTATGGTATGGTGATTGAGTTCCCAAAAGACTATTTGCAAACTTGTTTAGTGATCTCATAGCATGGGTAAATCAAGGCTTCCAAGTACTAGATTATGTAAAGCTCTCACACATTCCATACAATCTCTAAAACACGGATTTGAAGAAACCCTATTTATTTTAAGAAGATGACAATGATTTCTGAAAAACAAAGTCATAACTAGTATTTGCAAAGATTTAATCCATTAAAAAACTTATGCACATAAGCTCACACATTATAGGACACACCTAAAGGTAAAAGGATACATGCTATCATAATGTTTAAGAGCAATAGAAATATACTCCCTACCCATTCCACTAAATGTTATCCGAAATATCTTACTCTCATTGTGAGAATGGGCTACAAACCTTTACATAAAATTTATTTGGAATCACTATCCCCTTAAAGTATAAAGCTTGGTTTCAATAAAGAGGGTGTCCTAGTTGTCCATCACGTCATAGGTAATTTTTCTAGTTGATTAATAAAAACAAATATACCCCCAATCATTAAACAAATTTAAAATTCCACCATGTTCTTGTTTTATCTTATTAAATAAATTCAAAATTCTAAGTACCACCTCTTCATTTCCTTATTAACAATGCATATAAACACCTCAAAATTTATTACCTCTTTCCATATGGATAAGATAATTTAGAGATTGCATGATCACAATTAAAAATCATGTGTTTAAGGTTTCTTTTTTGGCACCCACTTTCATACAAATTAAGAATTTAAGTTTGAAGAATTAAAGGTGAGCTTCATTCAACATTGGATTAACCTTTGGATGATCACTGAGCATTATGACATTTTAATTTTAATAATTTGTCGTAAAATTGTGTACTTCGTTAACCTTAAGGTACAAGGGTGATCACTTGCCATTATGGTCATTTAACTTCTAATAATCAATAGGTATAGTTGTGTACAATTGTGTAGTTGGTTATATGATGAAAGTATTCAATTCAATTTAGTATTTTTTGGGGTTTTATATATTATTTTATTGATTCATTTTGTTTGTTATAAATTTATTTATTTGGATTTGAGTTTGTATAAAAATAAAAGAAAAAACTACATCACGTTATGTTAATCTTATATTTAAATAAGATATTATAAATTAATTTAATTTAATTTTTTTTTAGAAAAAATGTCATCATATCATAACTTTATTAAAGTTTTATCTATTAAAAATTAATATTTAAATGTAAAATTCTTAGTTATGAAATTATAAGGTGAGATTCATATATATATATATATATTACATCATCTTTTGAATTCTTTATTCTATATCTTAATTGTCTTGCATAAGAAATTTCACTTAATCTATCTTATGTTTGAATTTGTTTTTTTAATAATTAATATTAAAAAAATACACAAAAATGTAATAATATTATTAAATATATAAACAATTTTTATAAACTTACATTAAAAATAATAAAATAATGACTAATATAATTTTACAATATTTATAACCATATCTACATATACAATATATATTATAAATTAGCCTCTTATAAAATGTATTTATAACCATATATTTACATATACATATACTATAGTATATTATTTATAACTATATGTTTACATATACTATAATGTATTATAAATTAACCTCTTATAAAATGTATTACCAATTATATATATATCCCATACTATAATATATTATAAATTAACTTTTTATAATTGTATTACCAATAAAGTTTAAAAACAAAATATTTGATTCTAGTCCATATATCTTGTTTTACAAGTTCCACTTGTAACCCAAATATAAGTGATTTGAGTGAAAAGCTTTGTGATTGTTGTCCTTAACATGAGAAAGACTCGGTAGAATATATAAGACTTGAAAGGTTATCTTTAAGTGAAGCATGAAAAGGGACATTCGTGAAATCATTATTTAACATACAAAAAAATACATGTTAACATCATTTAGATATAATTGACATGGATAATATAGTTTGTTGTACATTGAAGAAACATGCGATTTATGCATTGGGATATGTATGGTATTTTTATGCCATGGAGGTATGTATGTTGAGATGTATGAACACTATAATATACACATATCGGTATAACTAGTATCAATTTGTCACACCAATATTATAACTTAACATGTAAATAAGATGGTACACCTTGTAAGCATACAAAGTCTGAATATGATTATCTCCCCTACAATTACAAGTATATAACATACTATATTTATCTTCGATTAGACAAAGATAAATATAGTATATTTTACATCGAAACATCAAAGAATTTAAGGAATTTATGCATTAAGGGTATATTCATTCATGTCAAGGTAGTGCATTGGTGTGTATGAATACTGTAACATCAATGTAGAAGTATGATTGGCATCAACATCCTATATCAATATTATATCATACTTGTATATGAGACCATGCACCTTAAGTAACAACATATAAACATGGCTACCTCCATAAAGGTCCATCTATGTGCCACATTATATGCATCCTTAACTAAATATAAGTTAACCCGCACACTTAAAAAGCCTTAGAAATATTATTTATGATTAAAGTTAGTAAATTTTGTACATGTTATCATCACTTAAATATATATCATAAATATAACTTAAACCATAAACTTAAAATACTTAAGAATAAATATTTACTATTGAGTAATATGTAATTTTTAGTTTTGATGCATTATTATATATATATATATATATCCAAGGTTACCGTGGATAACACGATAACATAAAGTCACTCTCTCACCCATGAGAACATGGAGTTGTGTATATATATACATATATTTTGGAGAGTGAGAATTTCCAATTATGCACATATACAAATACACACTATCAATCCCTACCTAAGTATGCAATTGTACATCATATCAGGCTACTTAACTATCTTTTATTGATGAAAATATGCAACTCTAATTAAATGCGTAATATACAAAATTGTAAAGCCATAATCAGAGATTAACTTTAGCTTGAACCAATAGGAAGAGATTTTTAATGCCCCAGTATACAAAATTGTAAAGCCATATTTAGAGCTAAATTTATGAAATTAGGAAAGAAAAATCTAGAGTTGCTATGCACACTTAAACCATCTTAAAAATTATAAACACCAAAAGATATATTATCAAAATCACCAGTTGCAAATTTGAATTCCATTACCTATAGAAGAAAAAAGTTGGCAATGAAGACCCAGCACTGAGAAAAAAGGGAAACATCTAGCTATGGTACAATCTTCAAATATCTAATGATTCTCATTTCTATGTGTTATGACCATAGTTACCAAATCTCGCTGAAACGTTTAAAAAATTCATCAATAATTCAGCTCAACAAAATTGGTGAGTTCAAATTGATTCGATTTGCTTTTAATAATGTTTAACTTTGAAATTATAGTTTCCCGCCGTGCTCTGCAATCTGTGACTAGAGCCATGAGCTCTTGGCATCTTTGAGTGAGGGCAGACTATGCTGGCATTGTACTCCGCACCAGGCTCCAAATTTGAAGCCTTCAGGGCCCGTCAAGGA
Source organism: Pseudotsuga menziesii (assembly GCA_001517045.1). Classification (NCBI taxonomy): domain Eukaryota; kingdom Viridiplantae; phylum Streptophyta; class Pinopsida; order Pinales; family Pinaceae; genus Pseudotsuga; species Pseudotsuga menziesii. The sequence goes on along the minus strand of LPNX010642284.1, from coordinate 347,465 downwards.
CCCTTTTACCTGTCATAGAAGACCAAATTTTTTTTTAACATTCAAAATAAATTCAATTAGTGAATACGCCGGTCAATCATGAAACTGTCGAAGGTTTTTTAAAATTCCGCTGGAAGGGCTTATCCAAAATCTGCCCGTCAATAGTTTTTTAGTGGGCTGAGTCTGGGGCAGCTGGGGGCCTGGGCTTGTGGCATGTGGACAGTGGGGCCTGTCACCCATGACACCCGTATATTAATACATTATACATGGTATGATGGTGAGTCCGCAAGCACAAAGGCCCAATGAGTTAGGAATTCAGGTAGTCAATCAATAAAAAGCTGCACCGAAGAATCTGAGTGAACATGTTTAAACTTTAAATTTAAGAATCCTCATACACATTTAATGGCCAGCATTAAACAATATCTAAGAAATAAACCTTTTGCATTCAAGTATATTTAAGAAGAAAATCAGTGGCATTTAAGATGTATACACTATACTGCCTAACTTTTTAAGTGTTGGAATTATTCTATTCAAATATTATATGTATGACTTCAAATCCAAACTTGGTTTCTATGTGTTATAATAGGCATCCTTTCTTTTACTCTTGAAACATCCTCGTGATGAGTTTTATCTTTCAATTTTTCTTATAGCAATATTTGATGATAACAATAATTGAATGACAACATTATTTTTAATTTTTATATCGTAAAGCTCGGGAGGTGGTCATCTACAACATAATCAGTCTTAATTAAACACAGTGATTCTTCCCATGGCTTGGAAAGTTCCAAGCATAACAACAATAAAATCTATTAGAATAAGTAACACTCAATAATAAGCTTACTATATTATAGTGAAATGATGACCTCAAAGAATTAGTTAGAAAATAAGTTAGGTAACACAATTACCTAAGAGGATAAAATAAAAGGAATCAACCACATTCTATTAGTTGAATAACTCAATGATAATAAAATGACATATTTCATAATGATGGGAGTCATTTTTTATCTGTTTGGAGTGGTTCTTGTGTACTAAAAAATCCAACATGGTATCAGAGCCATAAAGGTGTCTGTAACATGTGAATCAATTATCAAAAGATCAAAAGTCCTGAGAGTGCGAGTGAAAATTTGATTGCATTATCATCAATAGAGAAATTTTATTGTGATGTTATACGTGAGTAACAGACAATCCTCTATAGCTTAGCTTTGGATTTAGAAAAAGCTAATATAAATATTTTGTGTACAATTGATGAAAAGGACCTCCTACCATAGGATCTACGAGGTCTCCTATTATGACGTCAACTCGTTCATCTCTGTTCTCTAGCGCAACCTTGCGTCAAAAAAATTTGATTTAAGATTTAAACTTTAGTAGGAACTTAAGAAGTAAAAAGTATAGTTTGAGAAAATGAATCATTAAAAATCCGTTACATAGAGAAGGTGAGAACTGCAGAAGGATTCTCTTTTCACAATAAGGTATTTGTGGCAAAAATCAACAACATCTTGGAAGCAACGTTTTATTTAAGTGCATAAAAATTCAACATAAGTTTGAAATTACTTTTACAAAGTTATATATATATATGAAAATGTCATTGCACACAAAGAGCCCTTGGAATATCAAATGTAAACATTACAGATAAATCTGAGCCAGCAAGAACTAGATGCGAAGACACCATTTAACAACAAGAAGAACACATCTCTTGAATACCACATGAACACATGAATAATGAAACCCTAATAATAACAATTGCACAACCCTGTTATTTACAAATGCAGAATAATTACAGAGGAATGCAACCTATAGAAACGATGGGAAAAAAAAACCAAGAAGATGGCAGTTCTCAAAGAATGCAGCTTAGGGAAGAGGCACGATTGTTATGCAGAAGAATACCTTCCAGAAAGGATAAATGTGCAACACTCGAATTTCCATAGGTAGAACGATATTTTTCTAAAGCTGAGATTTTCAAAGCCTAGCATTTTGGAAGTTTGTTTGTTGACTTTGAGGTATTCACTCTCCTGCATTTTTTTATTTTAGTACAAAAAGAAAAAGCAATCTTTTATTTGAATAATATTTAAAACAAGGATCAGATATACAAATAAATTTTAGAAACTTCATATAAAAAGATTTCTCAGTACTAGAAGTCTAAAAATATATTTTTTGAAATGTTTATACTTAGAATTATTCTTTCTTTTTGAAAATAGAAATGCCCATAATGTGTGAAACAAGAAGGGAAAACTGAAATTTGGTTTCAGATTCATGCAATAATGATTTCAGTAACGAAGAGGATGATGATAGATTTCGTAACAACAACATGTTTTGATGGACAACTTTGCAATTTAAACTCTGGAAGAAAGGAAGTCAGTACGGATGCCTAATTAGTTGATTGGCTAAAGGTGTTCAATTGTATTCTACCTTTATAAAAAAGAAGGTGATGAAAAATTGAGAATAGGAGTTTGTCTAGTGGATATAAATTGGATTGATCACCTACAAAAGTCTCGAAACTGGAGTATTATTGCCTCTTTGAAAACTGAAGGAATTCTTATGTATCTTTTAATTAAAATAAAAAAATGTGTAGGAGATTGTCTAGTGGATATAAATTAGATTTATCACCTACAAAAGGCTCGAAACTGGAGTATTGTCGCCTCTTTGAAAACTGAAGGAGTTCTTATGTATTTTGTAATTAAAATAACAAAAATGTGTTGAAGGTGGTAGAATAAGTAACACTCCATAATAGGAGCCCTATGTTATAATGTAATGATGACTTTAATAATTATTTAGAAAGGAATTTATGTAGCATAACTACCTAGAACACAATTGAGGATGAAATAATATTGATGTCAAATAACTCAATGATAATAAAATGATATATTTTATGTGAGTATGTTTCTCTAATTTGATGAATTGGGAATTTAACCAGTCAAATAATCAAAATCTGCACCAAAGAAAGAAAATGTTTAAATTTAAGAATCCGGATACACATTTACTGTTAATATATTTTTTCTATCAAAAAAATAATGATGGAAAAAATCATCTTGATCTAGTACATGACCATAGATGATTTGTGGTTATGAAACGAATGATGGAGGGGTTGTTGGTAATTTTATGAAGGGATGAAATTTATTTAGGTTGTATACATAGATGATTTGTGGTTATGAAACAAATGATGGAGGGGTTGTTGGTAATTTTATGAAGGGATGAAATTTATTTTGGTTGTATACTTGGTAAGTATAATTAACATAATTTTTCTATGAAAAAATAATCATGGAAAAAAATCATCTTGATATAGTACATGTCGATATAGGTATCCTTATGCAAACTCTATAGACTTCATCTTTGAGTAAGAAAAAATCATTTTTATTCTTTATTAATGATTTCTCTAAATATACATGAATTTTAACTATTTTCTACACTTCAAAATTAAATCATAGTCGAAAATAATTATATGAGGGGAATAGATAGAGGGGGCAATTTCACTTCAAATGAAATTTCTAATTTTTACAATCCTCTAAGCATTTAGAGATAGTACACATCTTGCTTACATTCAAAGCAAAGATCATTTGATACTAGGTCACTCAACTTCATAGTTTGTTTCCTCATGCATAGTGGACACACCTTCTCTTCATCTCCTCATCGCCAGACCATCTTGCACATATCTTCCTCTCGCATTTAACCATGAATTGGTTAGTTATCCTCATTCCTTCATCCAATTGAACTGGACCTAGCTCATTCTTATCCCTGACTGCTCTACCATCGGCGCCTATTGGTGGGTTATTTTTTCAAAGAAGATCGCTTAGTCCTGCAAATCACAGATTAGAAACAGATTTTAAGTCTTAATTTAAAAACTCAACATAATTTTAAAAAATCACAGGTTCAACATTGTCGTGGCTTCAAAATTTAAAAATTGTTTTTCTACCTACCAAAAATATTTGAAACTAAGTCACCTTCGAGCAAACCTCATACATCCAAATCTATAACCAACTGGATTGTTGGTTTATTCGAACCAATTTCTTTTGCTACATCAAAAGAACATAAAGCAGTAAATAAAAATTACAAAGAGTTTCTCCTCGTTTCAAAGGGCGAGTTACAAATTTGCATAGAGCTATTATTACACCCAACAAATAATGTAATAACTTTCACAGATATATAAATATAAATACCTCCACTGTCATCCACAATATCATAAAAAAACAACCGACCTTCAGAGAAAAAACTATGAAGTTCATTATCACATGTATATCCTTCAACAATAACGTCTTTCAATAAAATACTTGAACTATCAAATTACGGCCACAAATATAACTTATGCCAAGAAGAAGTAAAGAATCAAGTTGCAATACCTATATCGCATTGAATAGAATGCTTCATCAAATCAAATGTATGCTCTGCTTTGTTTTGTTTATGTTTAGACAACTGAATTTGCTTATCAATATTCTTCCTTTTGTTAGTGTTTCCAACCTGTTGGAACTCATGTGATAAATCCTTGCTCGAATATAACACAGTCCTACCTTGAATAGAACCACTTTGTCTCTTGGTAGCGATCATGTATGAAGATAGACTCCCCAGAAACTTTTTAGTATACTCTTGGATTACTGTGTGAACCAAGTTCTTCAGTGCATATACCTAGTCCAAACTTGTTCCGTGGGTTTAAAAAACACATCAAATCTCGTCGAATAGATAAATTAACAACTTTCAACTCTAGATAGATTATATAGCTTGACCTTGCAATCACAAAATCATGAATCAACCTATTTTTTAAATACAACAATTAACATCACACATACTGGAATGCCATATATTATCAAACCAAACTTTCCAGAGTGAAGGATAAATAACAATTAAGTGACTATTTCTGGCAGGTGAATCCACTCACTCAAAGCATTAACCCAGAGAGCAATAAACCAAAAATCTAAAAACCATACAAGAGAGAAGACTCAACGTCAATGTCATTATATGACACTTTCATTATAACACAAAAAACCCAATTTACTTAATAAAGTCTGTTCATTAACACAAACAGAACCCATGAAAGAGACTGTAAATTGGCTCGTAAAAATAAAGACCATCGCAAAACAATTGAGTTTCAAAAATACCAAGAATGTCGAGGGCAATCTGTCATGCTTCTCATATTTTTGTAGGCCAGTGATGCAGGTTAATTGTGTTGCGCACACATGCCATGAACTCGATGACTATCAAGCCGCAAAAGGATGACCAAAATACAAATTGGGAATCTCACGGAGTTTAAATGAGATTTGAAGGAGGCTGAATGAGGACATCACGGTACATTAAGAGGTCTGGACCTATCATAGTCAGGGATATCATTAGTTGAATTAAGAATTAGGTAATTGCAGCAGTTGTGGCCGATGTTGACAGATTAAGCAAAGCATAGAAAAGAATTATTGCCAAATTTGGATGGAATGATCTGTTTTATGCAAAAATTGTCGAAATCAAGAAGATTCTCAACAGTAGCTGTGTGGACAAATTCTAATAGAATTCGCCTTCTATACACTATTGGCTGGGTAGCGCTGATTTTAGAAAATTCAGTGAGTGAGGACTAGGAGATCAACCGCTCCTATAACTTGATATTTTTCCTCTAGCTTAACATTCTGAAGAACTTTAAACTAAATGAATAGAACTGTCTATGAAACTCAAGCCTCAAAAATGAAGTTGGATGGCGGCTGCAATTATCAGTGAGACTCCTAGAACTATAGTACTACTAGAAGCATGCCTTATTATTATCAACTTATTCTTTATCTTGCTAATTGATGTATGACGTGACGTAGCAAAAGAAGAATATCAAGAAATAGTTGTGATTTTATTGTGATGTTACACCTAAGTAATGAACAATCCTATGTGGCTTCGCTTTGGCTTTAGAACAAGCTCATAGAAATATTTTGTGTACAACTGATAACACGGACCTCCTTCCATAGGATCTGTGAGGTCTCCCATTATGACATCAAATCGTTGATCTATGTTCTCAAGCTCAGCCTTGCGTCGAAGAATTTATATTAAAGCTTTAAACTTTAGTAGGAATATAAGAAGTATAAAGTATAGTTTGAAAAAATGAAGCATTAAAAATTCATTACCTATCATCATTGATAATGATGTTCAAGGCTAGAACTACAAAAGGCTTCTCTGTTCCCAACAAGTATTTGCGGCAAAAATGAACAACATCTTGGAAGGAACATTTACATTTTATTTAAGTCCAAAAAAATTCAAAATAAAAAAATAAAACCATAAATTAATGAAGACCAGTGGTTAGACCTTATCAATGTCACACATCACCGCTTTCTTGACATTCTTGTGTCGTAATACCTCCCTTGTCATGGAGCCTTTGCCGCCTCCCATGATGAAAACCATTTTGGAGGATGAAATCACACATCATGACTACAAATCAGAATCATGAGAACCAAGTCTTTGCTGGCGTTTAAAGGGATACAGCTCAGGGATATTAACATATGCAAATTACTTACCAGATGAAAATTATTTAATTACTTACTTCGGATGGAAGATACGCACGGTATGCACTAGTAATTTGTGATAGATAAACTCGTCCACTTCTACGCTTAACAAGTGTTTGTCCGCAAGAGCAACCAAGCCTTGTTGATGATCAAAGAAAAGGTAATTCACAATATTTATTTTATATATTTCTAGATAGTGTACTATGTATATTTACCTTGCCAAATGGTTCTGTATCTAGCATCACTATATCCATCTAGTAATTGCTCACTCAGGTATGAAGAATGCTGCGAAGACAACGCTTTGCAACTTTCTGTCTATAACAAGGCTTTATCCACAAGAGCAAGGAATCTTTATTGATGTTCAGAGAAAAGGTACTTCACAATATTTATTTTATATATTTTCAGATAGTGTACTGCTTATATTTACCTTGCCAGATGGTTCTGTATCGAGCACCTCTATATCTGAATGGTTCACTTGAATTCTCTTATGTTGATGTATTTGTAACTTCGGAATGTATTCACTTGTATATCTTATGTATTATACCCCGATGTTCCTATCAGGAAGTATCAATAATGTAAACAAGTCATGTAAAGTCATAGAGGGTAACCCTCCATATTGATTAAGGGTTAAATTCCATGCAGTTTTGGGGCACTAGGGTTGTTAGACTCTCCTAGAGAAGTCAGCCCTAGTGAGTTAATATAAGTCGGGTCATTAGTATCCTAGTTGTGGTTTCTCGAGACTACATAACTAAGTTAGGATTACTCGAGCCTACATAACAAAGTCAAATATTAAGTGAACAAAAGAATATAAATAGAGAGTGAGCCTCTCTATTTATTACACACACATTCACTCAATTGGGGCGCATGAGTGAGAGAGAGAGAGAACAACTATTGGAGATCATCTTTTTTTTCTTTGGGTTTTATTGTTGCCATTGGTGCTCATTCTATATCTAAGGAAGTTGTGGGGTTTTTTCAAGTTTATGGTTTCCCCAAGGAAAATATTTGTGTCTCTTGTCTCTTGTCTCTTGTGATTATTATTGTACATGTTATTCTCTCAGATAAGATCCTAAGATCATATTGCTTAAATGATAAAAATCTAACATGGTATCAGAGCTAACCTGAGAAGAAGACATTGTGCAGCTGCAGAATCTAGGGTTTCTTAATTTTTGGGTCTCTCTCCTCAATCCATCAGCAAAAGAAGGCTAGGCTAACTCTCCATTGAAGGGCGCATCTTTCTATCGAAGCAGAATTTGATTTTGGGCATTTTCAATTTTTGCTGTGGGAAATTAGGGATTTCTACAAAAGAGGAATTTTTGAGTGAGCCTGGCATAGGATTGATCTCCTTGTCAAAATCTAAATTTAGAGACCAAGTTCAATATTTTTGGTTGGGTAAAACTCTGGGAAAGTCAAACCCTAGTTTGACCTCAGGCCTGAAAAACCCTAAAATACTAAAACGGGTAGTGTTGGTACATTCGCTATATATCGGGATTAAAGAAGTCTTAAGGGATGAAATTTTCATAGGAAGAAGATAAAATCCTGATGCTATGTAAAAATTTCAGCCTCAGATTCGCTATCTTTTGGGAGATATGTTTCCTCCAAATCAAGGTTCTTACCTCTTCCAAGATTCATCCCTAAACAGGACACCTAGGGAGAATTGTAATATCTCGGGATACAAAGATGAAAATTCAATTTCACAAGATGTTCCAGATAGGGCACAGACTGTAATTTCTATGGTAAAATTTTCATACCCTGAAGGTGAAACAGTGACACGTGGAAGTCCGTACAACTTCGCTATGTTGAACAATCCTGAAACAAGTCACCTTGGGAAAACACTCATAAGTCCCAATTGGTGAAACCAATTATGGTAAAACCTATGGTGTTGGAAAGAGGACAAAGGAGGTTACCTCAATAAGAAATTTAAGACGCAAAGGAATAGTACTTTAAGATATATTGTAGAAATAGTATCAGGCATTTCTGCAGAAGAAATTGGTAAACTAGGGCTTCCTGTTCCGGGAGCTTCCCTCCACTGTTTTCAGAAAAGGAGTACATTGGACAGCTCGCCTTGAAGAGGCCTATCTTTCTATCCAATTAGATCTAAAATATTCTAAGTTTTTAAAATTAGGGTTTCTCTGACAAACCCTAGATCAACCAGCTCTAGAACCAGGAAGGACACCTCAAATTGGTAAGATCTAATCTTTTGCTATTTACATTTGAGGTTCTCATTTCTAAATGACTAGTCACACCATCTTGATGACAAGCTTGGTGAAATTGACAAATTCCAAGCATGGAAGTATTGGATCTCACTAGTGCTTAAAGAAAATGAACTGGACACCTACAGAAGTGGAGAGGTTCTAGTTCCAGAGGGAGATGAGGCTAAAATCCTTACACAAGAAGAACTTGGTCAAGGCCAAGAAGATCATTGTTGATTCAATCATGGATAACCTTATACCACAAGTGTCTTCCCTAAAGACACCTAAAGAGATGTTTGATTCCTTGACCAAGCTATTTGAAGGGAAGAACATAAATCGGAAGATGACTTTAAGAAACCAGTTGAAGAATGTGAAGATCCAAAATGTAGAGACCATACAGTAATACTTTATAAGGGTCTCTCAAATTAAAGAACAACTTGAAGCAGTGGATGAAGAAGTAGAGAATGAAAATGTTGTGATAACCACCTTAAATGGCCTCCTAGGATCATGAGATTCATTCATTTGAGGAATGTGTGTCCAAAGGAAGTGATCACTTTTAGCAGAGTCTGGAAGAGCACACACAAGAAGAAGCTCGACTCATAATAAGAGAAAAGAAGATGGGATCAACTGAAGATCAAGATTTAACATTTGAAAGAAGATACCTCAAGCGATGACGAAAATGAAGAACTCAATTCTTGAATAACCTCTTATCCATATTATCATTTGGATAAGAAATGATGTTGTTATGGATGAAGAAGATGATGAAGCTGAATGCTCAAGAAGAAGTCTACCCACAAAACAAATAAGGATAAGTATTCAATTGTCATTTCATGATATTGTTTTGTTATGCATTTGTTTATATTCAGGTGATGTATTATGCATGATAGAATGTTTGCATTAATGACAATATACTACTAATATGCATGTGATGGGTAAGTAGCTCATGGTGCTATACAACTCTCCATTTCTACTTATCTAGAATGAAACCTCTTTGCTGACATATTGGATTAGTGCACAATCTCAATGTTGTCCTGGCAGAGATGGAAGGCATCTAGAAATTTTTTGCGAGATATGGATGAATGTTGTATTGGATAAAATAGTTGCATGATCATATATTTATGCATAATAATTTTCCATTATGAATATTCCTTATGAAATGTTTCTAACCATACAAATGTATTTGACTTGTAGGAAAGATTGCGTACAGTCACCCACAAGAAAAGAAGGATGAGACTTGTTCCGAAGAACAAGTGACGACAATTCAAGAAATAATCCAAGATAAAGAAGAATATGACAATACTTTCAAAGAATTCAAGAGGCCTCAGACACAGTGCAGTTATGTGACACTGTTGAGTGACATCTTTGATGCAAAGCCTTCCAGCTATGAAGAAGTAGCCAAGAAGAAAGGGAAGGAGAGTACCAGTTCAAGAAGAATGATGTCTAGGATGCAATATCGAGACCCGAAGGGAATTCCGTAATGTCTTCCATATGGATCTACAAGATCTAGCATGCATAGATGGAAACATCGTGGGATATAAGGCAAGATTCGTAGCACGAGGCTTCGCATGTAATGAAGGAATAAACTACGAAGAGACATTTGCATCCATTGGAAGTTAAGACACATGACAGGAAGACTCATGTGTGCAAATTAAAAAAGTCCTTGTATGAGCTCAGAAGACACCCATGGGATAACACATACATGAGGAGCTTAAATATCACCTAGAGTGATGAAGATCTTAACCTTTGCTACAAGGTTGAAGATGAAATCCTATAGAGGATGACAAGCTCACAGATGAGTGCGAGAAGAACTTTTGAAAAGGTTCAAGATAGAGGATCTTGGTATCCATCTAGTGACCCTAGATGGATACATAGAATATTAGTAGCAGAGGAAGCTACTTATCACTTCGATACAGAATGTTTCAATGCATAGAGTATGAAAGACAGAGGGAGAATGATGCTCCACTTTAGAGGGAGTGACTGCAGAAGATCCTGAGGTTCGACATGGTATGACAAGATGGGAAAATTACTAATGAATCTAGGATTTACCTTTGCTTTAAGGTTGAAGGCGGAAGACCAGTGATGCTCTTGTTACATGTCGATGACTTGTTCCTAACAGGAAAAGAGGAACTCATTAAAGTTGAAAGAAGGAGACTTGCTGCTGCGTTTGAGATGAAGGACTTGGATATGATGCACTACTTTCTAGGCATAGAGGTGTGGAAGAATGCGGATGGAATCTCCCTAGGACAAGGGAAGTATGCAGTAGAGATCTTGAAGAGGTTCAAGATGATGGACTGCAAGGCGATCACCACACCTATGGAATCGAACCTTAAGCTATTGAGTGTTTCTTCATCAGAGTTGGTTGATGCCACGATGTATCGTCATATGATTTGTTCCTTGATGTACTTGACGAATATGACACCAGATATTTGCTTTGCTGTGAACACATTGAGACATGTTTACCTGATGGTTGTAAAGAATGCAGTGAGGTACCTGAAGGGTACAGTTTAGTATGGGCTCATGTATGATACGAATAAGAAGATTAACCTAGAGGGTTATATGGATTCATATTGGGCAGACAATTCCATTGATAGGAAGAGCACTTCGGGGTGTTGCTTCAGTATGAGATCAGGTATGATCTCTTAGTTTAGCAGGAAGGAGTCCTGCATGGCGCTGAGAATATCCGAGAAAGGAGTTGTGAAGCTCCAGTATGTGATATAGATCGAGATCTCTCGAAATAGGGAGTTCTAGCATAGCCGGTGAGACAGGTTGTTTGAGCATAAAATCCCGGCGAAGCTCATAGGTGGCTTAGACGTAAACGGTCCTGGAAAAGCTCGCAGGTTATCCTTGGACGTAATCAGCACTGATGTGATTCTATGCTAGAAATAGCCAAAGTGAAGTTTGAGTACTTCAGGGAGAAGCTGGGTGTTCTCCAGATCGAGGTTCCCTCCAAAGGGAATTGATGTGTTTGTTAGCCTTTCTGACATGGTGGAAGGCTGGGCTCCACATGGTCAAATGTAAGTGCAGAGATATTCTGATGCGATTGTGGGATGTGTTCCCACATGATCAGTGCATAGACATTCTGATGTGAGTGTGGGATGTATTCCTACATGATCAGTGCAAAGACATTATGATGTGATTATGGAATGTGTTCCCACATGATCAGTGCAGAGCCATTCTGATGTGATTGCAGGATGTTTTCCCACATGATCAGATATAAGTGTAGAGCCATTATGATGTGATTGTGGGATGTGTTCCCACATGATCAGATGTAAGTGCAGAGCCTTTCTGACAAGATGAGGTTGGATGTAAGTGCAGAGCCTTTCTGAAAAGATGAGGTCGAATGTAAGTGTAGAGCCTTTCTAGCAAAATGAGGTTGGATGTGAGTGCTGAGCCTTTCTGACATGGGTTTTGGATGTGTTCCTCCCATGGTTAGATGTGAGTGCTAGGCATGCCTTTTCTGACATGGTTCTTGGATGTGTTCCTCTCATGGTCAGATGTAAGTGCTGGGTGGGCCTTTCTGACATGGTTCATTCCATGGTCAGATATAAGTGCTGAAGACGATGAAGACCTACATGGAGGCTAGGCCTACAACCAGCATGAAAAATGGTTGGCTCTGTAGAACTTCATGTGATGAGAATAATGAAGAGATAGAACCATTTGATCGAGATAGCGAAAGCAGTGATGATGACTATGATCCAGTGATGATCCGGCTTTTATGATGATCTAGTGATGATACAGCTTTGATGATGATCCAGTGATTATCCAGCTTTGATGATGATCCATTGATGATCCATTGATGATCCAACTTTGATGATGATCCAGAGAAGAAGACTTGTGCTGATGAATTGTGTCAAGATAATACCTTCCTAGTTAAGAGGGAGTGTTTATGTATTTGTAACTTCGGAATGTATTCACTTGTATATATTATGTATTATACCCTGATGTTCCTATTGGGAAGTATCAATAATGTAAACAAGTCATGTAAAGTCATAGGGGGTAACCCTCCTTATTGATCAAGGGTTAAGTCCTAGCAGTTGTGGGGCACTAGGGTTGTTAGACTCTCCTAGAGAAGTCTGCTCTGGTGAGTTAATGTAATTCGGGTCATTAGTACCCTAGTTGTGGTTACTCGAGCCTACATAATTGATTTAGGATTACCCGAGCCTAGATAACAGAGTCACATATTAAGTCAACTAAAGAATATAAATAGAGAGTGATCCTCTCTATTTATTACACACACACTCACTCAACTAGAACGCATGAGTGAGAGAGGAGAAGCTCTCTCAAGTGAGAGAGAGAGAACAATAGTTGGAGATCATCTTTTCTGTCTTTGTGTTTTACTGCTGCCATTGGTGCTCATTCTATATTTGGGGAAGTTGCGGGGTTTTCTCCTTTATGTTTTCCCCGAGGAAAATATTTGTGTCTCTTGTCTCTTGTGATTATTGTTGTGCATGTTATTCTCTCAGATAAAATCCTAAGATCATATTGCTTAAATGATAAAAATCTAACATCTTCGTCTTAACTTTACTTTGCAAACCCACTTTTCCCTCGAAACATTAAGGCATCTATGACCAGTAAAAGAAGCAAAATTGTAGAATGGCACCTCATTTTCGAGTTGAGATCGATAAATTTAATTCAGTTCCCACCGATACACTAAATTGGACATAGGACGATGAGCTTCTTACATAATGAGAGTGTGCAGGGAAGGAAGAGGACAACGTCATGGTGGATTTGGTACACGTACATGTATGGATAAAGACACTTGGTGTCCATGCACTGAAAGGAGGATGATAGAGGTTTGAATTTAGAGTTTTTTAATTGACATGAAGGCCTCGGGTGTTGGACTTATCTTATAAGCACTATCGATTTCGTTTGAAGGTAGGAGGATATCAAACGATGTGTAGTTGGGGAGGAACACATCCGAGGAATTTGAGGGAAGGTTTAAGAGGGTTGGAATCTATATGACCATAGAAATGGACGCGTGGCATCAAAAAGTGTGGGTGAGTTAATGTAGCGGTCATCAAAAGGATTGGGTGGCATCCAAAAAACTATGATCCAGACAGAGGTTTCTTGAAACATTAATTCAATAATAATAACTCAGTGATGGAGGTTTCTGCAAACCTAAACCCGATCAAGCAAATCTCCTATCACCTGCAATGTGCAGAATGAACTTACACACATACAAGTGCATTACATCTTTATTGATGAGAGCCCACCACTGGGTCTTGGGGCACAATACCCAAGCAAAAGTCAACTACCCTAGACCAATGGACAAACAAAACGTTAGTTTTAAAAAAATCTTTAATACACTAAAAAATCAAACTATTGAAAAAACTTTAGAAAAGACAAAAACATTTAAGTCAAACTATCAATTAATGCACCTGCATGAATCATATATATCTCCTTGTCGGGGACATAATAAGAAGCTCCTCTTGTTGATGAATAGGAAACAATAATGCATCTCCAGCTAATTTCATTATTTAAAAGTTTGCAAGAAGTTTTAGAAAGGAAAACCTTTGGATTCAACACTTCTATGGTGTCTAATGTAAACCCTATTAGTGAAGGAAGGAAATGCACTTAAGCATTATTCAACAAAATTATATTATCTTATCCAGTACAATTTGGCTTTTACTGAACCATCTAAATGTTTTTTTTAAGTAATATATGATATAATTTTGCTAAATCATGTACGATTTCGATTATGTTTAGAATAACTCAAAGATAAAAACAATAATTAAATACATATAGATATCATAAAGATACAATATTCCAATGAAATCCAACTTTATTCTTGATGCTTATCTAGAATAGATAGAGGAGAGTAGTGGACTTTATTTCTTCATGGCAAGCTCAGTGATGGCATGGATAGTGTATGATCTAATATACATGTTGACGTCTTATAGATGTTGATGTACTTTTCCAACTCTAACATTGTTTTCTTTATATTGTAGTCCCTTTCGCATGGTGTAATGCACCTCCCAAATAAACTTATCACACTTACCTAAAGGAACAAAAAGATGTACAAATAGAATAGAAATCCATCCTAGAGGTAGAAGTCTTTTAAACGTGTTTACATGCACACAATGTCTTATATATAACCGTGAAGTCAAGATTGTTTCCATACAGCTAGGGGCACCCAAAATTCTTGTGTGAGCAAGAGTTAATCATTAGGGTGATTTCTACAATGGTAGGTTGACTAAATAGTGTGCAACTCGGTTGGTGTTTCCATTGTTGTACTTGATATTCAAGTGGATTTTTTGAAGGTACATGGACCACTTCTAATTGAGGTCATTCAACAACTTTTCTCATGCATTCATGGATTGCAAAGGCGTGTGGTCGATGTGGATGATTGTTTCATTTCTCATAAAATAATGAATCCAATCATGACATGCATGCATATTGAAGTACATCTTATTGTCATAAGTGGATACTTGTGATATGTGTAAGAGATTGTCTCATTGTGATAAGCCATAAAATGTCCATGATGTTAAGTGAATATTGCACCAATAACATAATATAAAACATCTAACTTAATCTCAAACAATTTTTATTCATTTGGGAAAAAATGGACAATTGTTGATTAAAGCTATGTTTTAGATCCTCTAATGCTTTATGTTGTACCTTAGCTCAAACAATCTTGTATTTGGCTCCACCCTTGGTCACTTGGCCTAGGGGTTAAGAGATCTAAGAGAACCCAACATGGATCTATAGTAGAAGTTTGCAAGACCCAAGATGCTCTGGAATTTTGTTAGTGTCTTTAGAGCAAGTTAATCACAAATGACTTGTATCTAGGTCGGATGCGCATGCACATCATGCTCATCCATGATGTATTCTAGATATTGAATTCTTTGTGACTTGAATGGGCATTTCTCGAAAATTACATATAACTTGTGTTTCCATATGGTGGTTAGCACTTGTTGAATTTGATTCATATGCTCTGCCGAATTTCTATTGGAGATAAGGATATTGCCTATATGCACTACAAGGAACACTCATTCTAGAGGAAGTTTTTAATGTTACAAGATTGGACAAAATTGCCAATAAAACCATTGTCATTGGTAATGGATGTCTTGGTGGACATTTTAACATATGTTTAATTATAACTAAAAATTTGGGTGAACGAAGGCTATAGTGGATGTTTTTTAATAGGGTGTTATTTTGAGACTGATCCACCAATGAATTTTACATAAACATGCACCAGTGTGTTTCACATACACAAGCATCGATGAATACGATTTAAATGTCAGAAGATTCTTTCTAATTTTTAATTGTTTCAAGGAATATTATTTCAATTACCTTAGCAATTTTTTTCTACTATACCGTTTTCATAATTTTCTTTATGCTTTCTTGCAAACAAGAATTTTTTTATATTTTTTTCTTTATAATTTTTTTTCAAAAATATTGTTTCTATGTTTCATTGTTGTTATTTACCTAAAACTTTTATTATTATCCCTTTTATTTTTATTTTGTATACACAGAAACGAGAGTATAAAAATAGAATGAATATTTTAAGAATTTTCTATACACCTGAATGGGAATGGCTTCAAATTTTTTTTTTCGCAAAATTTACTCAATTTATAGGACACTTTATCATTTACTACATTTATAAATAAATTTCTAAAGAGACAACGAGCTCTCATATTTTCATTTGACCTCTGGAAGTTACCAGCAAAAACTTGTAGTCACTCACATTTATCTCTCTCCATCGATCCAAGCTAAAACACTACTTCTCTAAGGCCCAAATTCTCTTTTGCCCTTCTAAACATATAGTAAGGTTCGTCGGTAAAAGAAGAAGAAATGTAGGGGATGTAAGAGATGCATCTTGAATTGAAAATGACAATTTGAGGCATTAAGAGGGGATGGGGCCCTTTTAAAAGTATATGAAGGTCCATCGATTAAAGAAGAAGAAATGAAGAGGATGCAATTATGCAAGAGATGTATCTCATACAATATTATCACGTTTCATTGGAACACAACTTTTAACTACATTGAATATATGTATTCCATAGCTTAGGAACAAGAATTATGAACAGTTTTCATAGCAAAACCCTCGAATTGATACTATACATATAGCTATTCAAACCAGTAATAAATCCATTGTATAAAAGGAGGTGGATAGGTAAACA
Source organism: Pseudotsuga menziesii (assembly GCA_001517045.1). Taxonomy (NCBI): domain Eukaryota; kingdom Viridiplantae; phylum Streptophyta; class Pinopsida; order Pinales; family Pinaceae; genus Pseudotsuga; species Pseudotsuga menziesii. The sequence goes on along the minus strand of LPNX010642284.1, from coordinate 330,722 downwards.
TTAAAATGGCTTAACTATGTCTCATGGTTGTTATTCCATGATACTTTGTTAAGCCAATAGGGAACAACAGTTATGATTAACTTGCAAAACAAAACCCTCACATTAACACTAAACATATAACAATTCAAACCAGCAATAAATCTGTTGTCAAAAATATGCCAAAAATATTGGGAACAACAGTTATGAACAACTTGCAAAATGAAACCCTGAGATTGACAATAAACATATAGCAATTCAAACCCACAAATCCACTGTCAAATATAAGCAAGATAATCTATTTTTTTTTTAAGATCATTAAAGGGATTGTATAAACTACATTCGTGAACCTGAGATTAATAAAAATAAAAATAAAAAATCCAAGGATTCAATTTCCCTTTGTAAAATTTTTATGAATTCAAAGGAACTAAAATCATAATCGAATATTTCCTTATCACAACTATTGGCTAAAATAGTTCAAGAGGGTGATAGAATACATGTAATTCTGATCAGGTGGGCAAACCTTTGTTGGAAAACCGTAGCGTAAATCAAGAGCAGGAAAAGCAAGATAATACAACGAAAGGAAAAAAGTATTAAAGAATGGTTACCTTGGGATTTTTATAGATGTTGGAAAGCAAAGGTGGTGCAACAAACCCGGTCAATCGTAGAGTCTGACGAGATAAGATGCAGAAAATGCAAAAAATTTGACTGTACCTAGAGTAATTAAGATGCATGTCTAAGTCTGAATGCAACCACAACTCTTGTTGCGTCGATGGAGCATTGTTGCATTGATGGTGGTGAAATGATGATGAAGCGACAACAATAGTGTCTTCTTCATCACAAGATATAAGCGACCCAACCTCCAAGAGACGAGTTGAACACGACACTGGACCCATAAAAATCTGAGCGTCAAAATGAAACCTTTTGGGACTGAAAAATCCTCCAGGCTTGGTGAGAACTGAACCCACAGATAATCGAGTTGAATAGAGGATTGAACCCACAATCCCTCGGCGTAAACCCTTTGGAAACATAAACCTTCAAACATGGCAATGGGTATGCCCACTCCATGTTTTCTGCAGAGACGTGATGTTGTTTTGTCCGTTCAGACTTGTGTCCATCCCTCGCTGCCTCATGGTGACCGGTGCTAGGATAAAATCAAAATGATCTGACAATATATGGGGTTGTGAATCAAATCGTGCCGAGGACAAAGACAAACCTTGTGACACTCACCTAAGATTCCAAGGTCCATCACCAAAGAAACCTACACGAAAATAGCCGTGTGAAACCCGGTTAAGCGGTCACCTGGGATTCGAGGGTCCCCTTCCCCATGGACAGTGACTTGAAGACGACAATAATCGTATTCAACCTTTACTTGCTTGTTAGTGTTTATAAATGGGCCAGGATAAAGCACAGACATTAATTCAAGCAGGGGACGAAAATGACACTTGCATCTGCCATGAGAAGCCTAAGCTTGAAACCCGGTTAACAAAACCACAACTGCAGTGTACCAGGACCAAATAAACCTGCTAGGACCAAATAAACCTCCGTGAAACCTAGTCAACAAAACCACATGGCGGAGGTGTCAAATAACACAGGCCAAGCACAATATAAAGCACACACAGTATTTTAGAGGACCCTCGCACCCACCATGAGAAGCTTAAGCTTGAAACCCGGTTAACAAAACCACAACAACAACCTCCCATGACCAAAGAAACCTCCAGGACCAAATAAACCTCCGTGAAACCTTGTCAACAAAATCACCCATCCAAAACCGTGAGATAAATATCAAAATAAAAAAATCTAGACGTACTAAAAATCTATCGAGACTTGTTTACTGCCTTCACAATAATTAGTTGACAATCTTCATCCACAATGAATAGGTTCATTGTTCATCCACAATGAATACAAGTTCATTGTTGAATTTGTCAAAACTCCTCATTGATTTTTTTTTTCATTTCTGCATGTTTTACTGAGGAGATAAGACTTAAATAAATTATTTACTATATTCTAATTTACATTTTCATAATTATAATTTTCGATTGAACTTCCATTTAGAGATCATGCTTTCGGAGAAATATTAGCATAAAACATCAACGCAAGAATTGCATTACAAATGTGATTGAATTTGCGCTCGGAAAGTATTAACTGATTGAAATGAAAATGCATACAGAATAAAATTAAATGTTATAAATTTTGTAAAAAATATAAATTTAAAGTCATTAAATTGCTATTTTAAATGAAAAATTTCTCTAAATTCCATCCCTCAAGCCAATAGAATATTCATCAATCTAAATCTAATAAAATATTCAATAGAAAATTCATCAATCTAAATCTACTATGAAAAGTTTCTCTAAATTTCATCCCTCTAAAGCCAATAGAATATTCATCAATCTAAATCTAATAAAATATTCAATAGAAAATTCATCAATCTAAATCTAATAAAGTATTTATTTATTGTGTATAGTTTTAATATACAATTTTATCTATTCAGATTTAATTAAACCAGTATAGATCCATCTTATTCAGATTTAATTAAACACTATAGATCCATCTTAAACCTAGATCTAGAAAGCACGGAGATGGATCCAATTTATTTAGGTGCAAGTTATTTTTATCTTAAATTTTTAAATGTTCATAAAAAATTACACCTCAAACTTTTTGATCCTTTAGTGTTTGGTAAATCTAGGTTTAATTGGTTTAACATGGCGACTTGTTTTTCTCTATATTATTTTTTGTTTACACTTTATAAATATATGAATCCACAATATAATTTTTAATTAAATAAATATATTATTTTTTGTTTACACTTTATAAATATATGAATCACAATATAATTTTTTGTTTACACTAAATAAATATATGAATCCACAATATAATTTTATTTATAAATATATTATTTTTTGTTTAATATATGAATCGACAATATAATTTTATTTATTTATTTATATCAGGATTTAAGTGAATATATTATTTTTCGAAGTGAATATATTATTTTTCGTTTAATATATGAATCGACAATATAATTTTATTTATTTATTTATTTATATCTGGATTTATATCACTTAAAATAATGTTGTTATGTTTTTAAAGTGACGTTTATGTTATTTATTTATTTATATCATGATTTATATCACTTAACATAATGTTATGTTTTTAAAGTGACGTTTATGTTATGTTTTTAAAGTGACGTGACAGAATCTCTCTGTGCAAAAATATAAATTTATTTTCCTCTTAATTCGAGGTCAAAAATACCTATTTCTTTTAATTTATTTTGATTGAGTCATCAAAATGAAAACTAATAAAGTGGTACCAAACGTGCATTGCAATTCAATTTTCCATTTTATCGTTACATCACGTGATTGTTTGAAATTTGCAGTGGACGTCGCACAACTTTGTAGATACGAAAAAAAGTAAAAAATACACCCCGATTTAGTTTCGAATGATGACAATCAAACAACCCATAAGCCAATTTGAAAAAACAAATCCATGTACTTTCGAACAGCAGATTTTAGTAACAGTAAATATATTACAGATTCTGGTAATTACAGAAGAATAAGTACAGATGGAACATCCAAATCATGGATCGATTCCCATAAATAACTCTCTGATTTGCAAGACTCCAAGAAGATTTTGGGACCAGAAGCAGATAAAACTTCAACACTCAGCCGACGCAAATCTTTCATTATCGCCATCCGCTTTGAAGGCACTAACCGCAGGAAAAGTAGGGCGAAGGCCATCCATGAGCTCGCCATTACTTAGACTGCGCTCTTCTGCAATTGGACGCAGAGGCTTCTCCAAAGGCCGCCGTCTTCCCATAAATACCCTCCGCGGAGGGGCTATTTCCATCCACCGCCTATCATTTGTTGCCGCCATGTTCGGAATAGCAATTAGCAGAGTCAATTTGTCTGGAGAGAACAATCTTGAAACGAAAACCCTAACCTGCACCAAACCCAAAGGACAACACCGTGACAATAGAATGCGTTTCTAAAAGAAAATTGCTTGCAAACCAGGAAGCTTTCTCAGAGGAATTCAAGAGCAGAGACTTCCACTACACCGTAGATCTGTATGTTGTGCGTGCCTGCGTCGTGTGGATTTAAAAGGGCGGGCCGCGTGGGGCAGCTTCCATTAAACGCGTAGCTAAACTCGTGCGTTCGCAATTTCGCGGGCCGCGTGGGGTAGCTTCCATTAAACGCGTATCCTAAACTCGTGCGTTCCCAATTTCGCAAGATCTTGGAACGCCGCGTGGGCGCCATCGGAAGCTTCTAACAAAATATTCCATTCTACTTGCTACCAAAGATATGCAGTTCATCCTCTCGATATCAAATATGTTGGCCTTCTAATAGGAAAATATCATAAATTTAATGTGTTTGTTTCAACAGATTGGGGTCGTGTGGACCCACAACGCATTTGGAACGTGATACGTTATGCTACATTCCAAACATACACATTGCTGCATTGTCATGCCAATTGTGTGATTATTTTTGTTCCACCTGGATTTGGATCCATAAAAAAAATAGCTGAACACTCCACCATTTTATTTGAATCTTATAAAAAAATCTAAACACTTTCACCATTCTCTTAAATGTATCCTTCTACGCCCTTGCTTTATTACTCCACAACTTAATTTTTCTCCATCTTGTTCCATTTGTCCTTTATGTAAAATCTACTCTCAACATGAGTAAAATGTTTGTTGTTTTACATCCTCTATCTATATCTTTGTGTTTTGTGAAAAACAACATTATTGTCTCACTTGGATAAAACAACATTGTCCTACTAGGAGAGGAATATCAATACACCAAGAGCATTTATCAATAAGAGTTTACAAAGCATGGTATTTTCAAAGGGAGAATCAACAACAAAATAATACTAAGAGAGGAATATCAATACATCAAGAGCACTTTTCAATGAGAGTTTACAAACTATGGTACTCTCAAAGGGATATTCGACGACAATAATAAACTCTCAAAGGGATATTTGATGATAATAATAAACTTTAAAAAGGAGATTCAACAACAATAATAAATATTTGGTTGTCATGACGGTTGTAGTAATTTGAATGTTATTCTTGATGTGATGAAGGTTTGGTATACCACTTGGGTAAAGATGTTAACAAAAAGGAATGGAAAAGGGAGATTTAGAACAATAATAAATACTTAGTGGTCTTTAGTGATTATGAAGATTATAGAAATTTAAATGTTATTGTAGATGCAATGAATGTTTGGTATATCAATTAGGTAAGGATATTAACATTGAGAAATGGAAAATATATTTATACTATTGTGAAAGTATTTGATGATAATGGAAATTATAGTAATTTGAACATTATTGTAAATGCAATGAAGGTTTTAGTATGCCAATTAGGTAAAAATGTTAACAAGTTGGAATGGAAAAGTTCTTTATATGCATTCTGTGGGTATCTATGTACAAAATAAAAAATATTAACATACGATCATAGAATATAAATATTTTTAAGAGGCCTCTATATTTATTAACATGTTAAGATAATGAATGATGAGGTTGGGATTCCTACCTATATTGCCACAATGTTTTAGGCATATTTGTTTTTGCCACTCATTGTCACTTATGGTATGGTGATTGAGTTCCCAAAAGATTATTTGCAAACTTGTTTAGTGATCTCATATCATGGATAAATCAAGGCTTCCAAGTACTAGATTATGTAAGGCTCTCACACATTCCATTCAATCTCTAAAACAAGGATTTGAAAAAACCCTATTTATTTTAAGAAAATGACAATGATTTCCGAAAACAAATTCATAACTAGTATTTGCAAAGATTTAATCCATTAAAAAACTTATAAACATAAACTCACTATACACAATATAACTAGTACACATTATAAGACACACCTAAAGGTAAAAGGATACATACTATCATAATGTTTAAGGGCGATAACAAGATACTCCCTACCCATTCTACTAAATATCATCCAAAATATCTTACTCTCGTTATGAGAATGGGCTACAAACCTTGATATAAAATTTATTTGGAATCACTATCCCCTTAAAGTATAGAGCTTGGTTGTTATTTAGAATGTTAAAATTAAAAATACAATATAAAGAGGGTATCTTAGTTGCCCATCACATCATAGGTATTTTTTCTAGTCGATCAATAAAGATAAATGTACTTCCAATGATTAAACAAATTTAAAGATTCCACCATGTTTTTGTTTTATCTTATTAAATATATTCAAAATTATAAATAGCATTTCTTCATTTCCTTCTTAGCAATGCATATAAACACTTCAAAAATCGAAATGGAAAATTACATTTATTACCTCTTTCCATATGGATGAGATAATTTAGAGACTGGAGGATCGCAATTAAAAATCATGTGTTTAAGGTTTCTTTTTGGCACCCACTTTCATACTAATAAATAATTTAAGTTTGAAAAAGTAAAGGTGAGCTTCATTCATTGGATTAACCTTTTTGGATGATCACCGGGAATTATGACATTTTAATTTTAATAATTTGTAGTGAAATTATGTAGTTCAAGTTAACCTTAAGGTTTAAGGATGATCACTTGCCATTATGGTCATGTAACATTTAATAATCAATGGGTATAGTTGTATACTTCGTTATATGATGAAAGTATTTAATTTTAATTTAGTAATTTTGGGGGTCTATATATAGTTTTAGATTTATTTATTTGGATTTGAATTTGTATAAAAATGGAAGTTAAAAAAAAAACCTACACGATGTTAATTTTATATAAATAAATAAGATATTATAAATTAATTTAATTAAGATATTATAAATTAATTTAAGTTGAATTTTTTAAAGCAAAAATGTCACTACATCAAAACTTTTAAGGTTTTATCTATTTAAAATTAATACTTAAATATAAAATTCTGAGTTATAAAATCATAAGATAAGATTCTTTCTCAAAAAAAATTATTTTAGTATCTTTTTTACACCATCTTTTGAATTCTTAATTTTATATCCCAATAGTCTTGCATAACAAAGTTCACTCAATCTACCTTGGATATTTAGATTTGCAAAATTATTTTTTATAATTAATATTAAAAAATACACAAAAATAGTACTATTATTATATAAACAATTTTTATGAACATAGATTAAAAATAATAAAATAATAACTAACATAAATTTACAATATTTAAAACTATATATTTACATATACATTATATTATAAATTAATCTCTTATAAAGTGTATTTATAACTCTATGTTTATATACACTATGATATATAATATATGTATTATAAACTAACCTCTTATAAAGTATATTACCAATATATATAGTTCATATATCTTGTTTTGCAAATTCCACTTGATATCAAAAGGGTATCTCACTCCTAACCTTTGAGTGAAAAGCTTTGTGATTGTTGTCCTTAAAATGAGAAATACTCGGTAGAATACATAGGGGCTTCACTTGTTGACCAATATCCTATCACGTTAGTTTATATTGTAGGTTTTAAAATTATCAAAAATTGAACCAATATATTGCAGGTATTGGGGGATGAGGGGTTTAAGGTGGGGGTGGGTAGGGTGGTTTATAAGGATTGAGGTATAAAAAGGGGTGGGGAGGGGGTCTTAAGTATTGGGAGGGGGTTTCAATAAAAAGAGTTTGGGTCAATATCTTTGGAAATTAAGGGTATTCTTTAATATCCCATGATCGCATGTGCTATGTGAGAGGTTCACTAAGTGAAGTCCCCGTGGTAGAATATATAAGGCATGCAAAATTATCTTTTATGGAAATTGTGAGTAAAGGAAGTCTTTTTCAACTACAAGTGAAGCATGAAAAAGGGAAATTGATGAAAACATTATCTAACATAAATAAATAAATATAAATAAAATACATGTTAACATCACTTAGATATAATGAACATGGATAATATAGTTTGTTATACATTAAAGAAACATTAGATTTGTGCATTGGAATATGTATAGGATTTCCATGCCATGGAGGTATGTTGACATGTATGAACACTATAACTTCCACATACCAGTATAACTAGTATCAATTTGTCACACCAATATTATAGCCTAACATGTAAATGAGATGCTACACTTTGCAAGCATACAAAGTCCGAACATGATTATCTCCCCTACAATTCCTAGTATATAACATACTATATTTATCTTTGACTAGACAAAGATAAATATAGTATATTTTATATCGAAACATGAAGGGATTTATGCATTAATGGTGTAATCAATCATGACAAGGTAGTGCATTGGTGTGTATGAGTACTATAACATCAATGTAGGAGTATGATTGGCATCAACATTCTATGTCAATATTATATCATACTTGTACATGAGACAATGCACCTTCAAGTAACAACATATAAACATGGCTACCTCCATAGAGGTCCATCTATATGACAAATTAACAAGGAACAACGCTTGGGAAACCATGGTACCCAAGGTAAACCGTCGGCCTTGATTACGGGGCCTAACCCGATGGGGACATTGAGTGAGGCACCGACATAGCCACCCAAAGATTTGACCCCAATACCTTCTGCCAGCATAAACAACTGTCAACCACTTGAGCTAACTCATTGGGCTACTTAAAAATAAATATTTACTATTGAATGATATGTAATTTTTAATTTTAATGCATAATATATGTATTTTTCTTTTATTATTATTATAATATATATAAGGTTAGTGTGCATAACACGATAAATACACTCTCTCATGAAATGAGGGTGTGGAGTTGTGTATATATATACATATATTTTGACGAGTGAGAATTTCGAATTGTGCACATATACAAATACACTATCAATCCGTGCCATCTATAAGTATGCAATTGTACATTATGTCAAGCTACTTCACTATCGTTTAAAGATGAAAATATGGAATTGTACATAATGTCAAGCCACTTAACACGATAATATATACAACTGGATACCTTCAAACCCCTCATTACCTTCTAAAAATACAATACACAAGCACACACCTTCACTCACCATCTTAAAAGATAAATGCATTTGTCTACAATCGATCAGAGATTTGGTATTTTATGGTGTTTAAAAGTTGTCTTACGCGTCCAACATTACCTTGAAAATATTATTAAATATTATTTCCCATATTCTTATGTATTCTTATTAAATATAATATTGTTGATGAACATGAGACCATAATGCATCTCTAGCTAATTTCATTATTTAAAACTTTGCGAAGTTTTAGAACTGAAAAGCTTTGGATTCAACACTTCTAAACCCTATTAGTGAAGGAAGGAAATGCACTTAGGCATTATTCAACAAAATTACATCAGCTTATTCACTACAATTTGGTTTTTACTAACCATCTAAATGTTTTTTAAATATTATATGATATAATTTTGATAAATCATGTACGATTTGGATTATGTTTAGAATAATTAAAAGATAAGAACAATAATTAAATACATATAAATATTATAAAGATACAATATTACAATGAAATCCAACTTTATTCATGAGGCTTATTTAGAATAGATAGAGGAGAGTAGTGGCCTCTACTTCTTCATGGCAAGCTTAGTGATGGTATGGAAGGTGCATGATATAATATACATGTTGATGTCTTATACATGTTGACGTACTTTTGCAACTTTGACATTGTTTTATTTATATTGTAGTCCCTTGTCCATGACTGTAATGCACCTCCTAAATAAACTTTTCACTCTTACCTAAAGGAACACAAAGATGACCAAATAGAATAGAAATCCATCCTAGAGGTAGAAGTATTAAACGTGTTTATATGCACACAATGTCTTATATATAACCATGAATTCAAGATTGTTTCCATACAGCTAGGGGCACCCAAAATTATTGTTTGAACAAGAGTTGATCATTATGGTGATTTATACAATTGGAGGTTGGCTAAATAGTGTGCAACTCCGTTGGTGTTTCCATTGTTGTACTTGATATTCAAGTGGAATTGTTGAAGTTACATGGACTGCTTCTACTAGAGTCCATTGAACAACTTTTCTCTTGTATTCATGGATTGCAAAGGCTTGTAGTCGATGTGGATGATCGTTTCATTTCTCATAACATAATGAATCCGATGTTGGCATGTATGCATAACGGAGTACATCTTATTGTCATAAGTGGATACCTGCGATCTGTGTAAGAGATTGTATCATTATGATAAGCCATCGAATGTCCATGTTAAGTAAATATTGTCTCAGGATTTGTGTGCACAATTGGTGTGTAAGGCATGGGGGGGGGTGGGGGGAAAGGTGTGAATTGCCATAACCCACCTTCCCAAAGAATACTATCCATAAATGCACACCTTCGCCTCCCATTCATGCACCCTCTTGGTGGTGTGAATGTATTTATTTAGGCACATTGTGTAAAAGTATAAGGGCATGCATTTGTACACAAATTCACAGCACTACCCATCCACTCAACCTACACAAATGCACACCTTAACCCCCTCACCTCCGCCATCACCATCTCCCACCCTTAATTTTCTTGATAATGAATTTTGATCTAGGAATACATGGGTGTATTTCTTGTAAAATGTTATTATAGTGGTCAAGAGTTTTATTGGCTCAAGGGATTATTTAAAAATAAATGTGATTAAACCATGAAGTGTTTGGGGTGTGATAGATGAGGTGAATATATGATTCCTACATTATAGGGATCCACAAATGGCATCTCATGGGAGAAAATTATGCTACAAACCTCAACAAAGTGGTGTTGGTGTAAGGAGGAACAAATCAACGGTTGAGATCAACATATGTATGCTTTAAGCGAAATGGTTGTCACACAAATTTGGGTAAAAGACATTTGTTATTCAAATTATAAGTTGACATAGTGAGGAACATGAAACCTCTTCAGAGATGGAGTGGGATGAAACTTGAATTATTGGACACATAGGGGTCAGTGGATCCTCTTGAATGGGATTTGACTAGTATCACACTTGGGAAACTCAATTCAAGGGAGACTATTTTTGTTTTTAACAGAAGCTGTGGAAAAGTGTAAATTAAAGGGGTTGTGCACAACCATTCAGTAAAAAATTATAGCAGCAAGAAGAGGATAACATGGAAATAGAGTCTGAAACAAAAACAGGCAAGAGGGAGGGCCTTCTAGAGCTGCTATAGAAGTTCCCATTTTGAATTTTAACAGTAGTAGTGTAAATTCGAATAAACTGTTGATTTAAAACTATACAAAAAAACATGTACTATATGGAGATCATTTAGGTTTTCCTGGAAACCCCACAAGCTGGGTGACAGAGTCTTCTTCCATTCTCTGAGTGGTTGCTCCATGATTGTCTTGAGCGTGACCTCCCTGGTTCAGCTGCACCAAACTCTGTAGATCTTCTTGAATACGGTTAATCTTGCCCATCATCTCTTTCATGTCCATATCATGGTCATCATTTCTTGCATCGTGGAAGCTGGTTCGGTAGGAGATGTAGCACATATCATCCACTAATTGCTTGACTTCCTTTGTCACGTTTCTCTATTGTTAGTGATTCCAACAGCCACAAAATCTTCCATATGTTGAATATTTACCTTCAAACCATCAAAACCTTCCTTGAGACTTCATTGGATTGGGTCCATACCTATGCGCTCCATGCCAAATACAGGTGGAGGTTTTTTGCTATGTAAATTCTTCCTAAACTCGAGAGGAGAAGCAACGGGTTAGTCCACGAAATCACCTAAGATCAACTGAAAGAGGCCCCCCTCAATAGAATCCATTGTATTCTGGATGGAATCGATAGGTAAAACAGAGGGCCTATCCACTGTGTTTTTGAGAAGCAAAGAGGAGAAATGGTGTCTGAGCTCGCCAACAATAGAGGAAAATATTGCAATCTCATGGATCTCAAGTAGAATGTGGCACCCGAGCACGCCGGCAATAGAATACACAGGCTGGATGAGACCAATTGAGGGAAGATTCAGGCGAAAGACAAAATCCAAAGGCCGAGAGAAACAAAGATGTAGGAAGACCGTGGATAATGACCACCAAGGAGAAATCTCGGGAGAATTCTGTAGAAAATTCGGCAACTCGTCACCAGGAGGGAGCTCAATATATTTGAGGAACAAAGGCATGCACATGGAAGGGGGACGAAGGGTAAAATCCCAAAGGAGGGCCATTACACATGCGAAGGGATGGACATGAGCGTGGGAGCAGAGCACGGAATGAAGGCCGGAGAGGACGAAAATGAATGGAGAGGACGAGACGTTAAGAAGGGAGGGTGGTGGAAACCACGCGTCCCAACAAAGAAATATTGGGTTTCCAGGGAGCAGCACAGCATCCAAATCCATAATCAGATGCTTAACATCTAACCCAAAATCAAGGCCTATCAATAGGGAAGAAGGCCCTTTTAAAGACTTAAAGAATAGGTTTAGAACTAACCTCTTTATCATTAAGAGAAATGGAACCTTGAGGGAGAGATGCACCTTTATTTTCCAAAGAATCAGCCTTATCATTATTCACTCTTAGAATATGGTAGTAGGAAATGCTAGCAGGAAGTGGAAGATGAGTAATCCTATCGTAAAACCTTCTGCATTTGATGGAGCCTGCTAAATAACCCATTTTCATCTTGTGGATAACATGTCGAGAATCCCCAAAAACCAGAAGACTTGAGATGATTCTTTTATCTAGCATTTCCAAGCCTTTAAGAAGCGTTAACCAATCGGCCTCGTTGTTGGTCTTGTGTCCCAATCCCCACACAAAGGTCTTTACCATTTGTCCTCTAGGGTCAAGGATGACCCCTCCCACACCTGCCTCCCCTAATTCAAGGGAGACTATTACAACTCTTAAAGAATGTCAAATGTTCGAATAGAGAAGTCATTTATCATTTGTGATGTATTAAATGCGAGTTCTTTCCTTTGGAGGTGTGTTGAGTACGTTCCTACCTCTAGAGTTCTTGAAATTGATCCACATGTGATATATTATGTTTTGATGATATAATGCATTATTTCTAATACTTTTTTAACACCCACCATATCTTCTTGCCAGTTTCTCCTTCTCTCTTTTATTTGTGTGAAGTTTGTTGACAATGAACTTGTCATTAAATTCCAATAGTTTGTATGGAATTTAATGCAATTTAAATATATTATATTTGTTATTGATTTTTTACACAAGTTCTTGGTATGCTAATTTTAGGGGCTATATATACCCCATGGGCTATATTAAGGGGGTTACAAAAACTTAGTGGGCTATTTTCTTATATAGAAAGGGTTTTTTCATCTAAAATATATTCGCTCGATATTTATTACAAAAAAAATGAATCCAAAATGAATAGCCTCTTGTATACTAATTAGGAAAGTGAAAAAAACTATTTTCTCCCTAGCAAAATCTCCCTCCAATCTATCTTTTGCCCCGAATTTCTAGAGAAAATGTAGTGAAATCACTCTTTCGCCTCGAATTTCTAGAGAAAATGTAGTGAAATCACTCTTTCGCCCCCAATTTTCAGCAATGGAGGCTCCCAAGGGTTATTTCTCCCTCTACTTTCTTGGTCATTTATGCCTATGGTTGCATTTTGTTGTATTTTTAGTCAATTTCATGTGATACCTTCTTTCAGCCCTTGATTTCCAGTATTGGAGGGAAAATCAAGGGCTATTATTTTATATTTAAAGCTTAAAGTGATTCTGGGTTCACCCACATCAAATTGTACTTGTAGGGTGAAGGTTTTGGTTGATGTGATTCCACTTTTCATTGTTAGTTTTCTTGACATTATAATCATTGCATTACATCTCCATTTCTGAAATCTCAAGTCTTGAAGGGGCATGCTACACATGCAATTTATGAGAGAATACAAACTCACATCATGCTTTTCATTCAATAATTAGCAATGATCGTATGATTTTTATCATACTTTTTATGCTTTTTATCCACATTTACAATATATTATTATATTGTAAACTTACCTTTTATCATGCTTTTTTTTATCATGGATGCTTTTTAAGGCTTGTTGAATTCTTGGGCACTTTTGATTCTTAGGGATCATTTGGTGTTATGAGGATTTTATTCTATGATGGGAGTATTGGTTCAGTGAAAGTGTTATAAAGCTCAAAAGATATGATTTATTTTATTCCTTGTCATGTATAAACTATCGAATTCCATTTATATGTTGTTAGTGGATGCTACTCTTGATGGAGAGACACCACATGGTTTTTATATATTCAAACAGAATTGAACCAAATTGTTTAAAATTTGTTTTTATTAGGATCTTGATCTACAATTATTATTATATCTAATGGGTTAATGAGAGTGTATATATTCATATTTTATGTCTTCTATCATTGACGTTTGGGATGTTTGTAATATAAATGAATGCACATTAATTATAATGGTGGGGTTACAGTGGAATGACCATTATTTTGGTTGTCTTCTTGCACAACAGAAATTGAGCCCAAAATCTGACGGCTTCCATGTCATAAATTTGACAATACCCTATCGGTTATTCGACAAATGCATTTTTTCGTCGTCGGTGGAAGAACGTTGGATATTCACGATATGCCAACACCCGTCGAAGATCCAACTACACCATCGTCGAATGTCAGCCATTTTTGCTGCAAAAAATTATGATTATGCCATCGAAATTCTGACCTCTGGTCGTTGAAAACTATACTTGTCATTGTCAGACAGCCGACGGGATCGGTTGTCGGAGCTATGGCAGCCTCGTCAGACATCATCGGGAGGACGTCGAATTTGTGATGAGTGCTCATCAAACGACTGACGAGTTCTCGTGTCAGATCTTCAGCAACCTCGTTGGACATCCTCCATTTGTCGTCAGAAATGTGATGAGAAATTGTATAATTAAAAAAAAATGATAGGTTGCCACATACTAGAGCAAGTCCCAACCAATTATTTTCCCAACAAAATTCACCTTGATTACAAAATTTACATAGCTACGCTACTAGGAAATGCATATCCCACCTAAACCTAAACAAAGTCTCACAATCCCTCAAATCATTGTTTGTAAAAATTTCCCAAAGCAAATTTGGAGAGACAATTCCCTAGAAACAGAATTTTAGTGTTGTTCATACTTCATTCCTTGCCCATAATTGATTTAGAGTAACTTTTAATCTTGTTATGACTTCTTATTCTGTTAGAACTTGTATTGGGTATTTTTATGCTTCCTTTCATGGTGATAAGAGACCAAAATTGAATACCAATGCTGCTGGGAATTAAGGCATGCCCATAATTAACCACACAGTTACTCCAACTCTCAAAACTACTTAGGAAATTTCTAAAAGGCAACCAGGTTAAATTAGATGGTTTCCTGTTGTTATTTCATGCCTAGAATAACTTCTAAAGTGACTACATCTCATATTAAATTATGTTTGAAGGTGGAAAGGTTCCCAAGAGAACCCAAAATTCATGATTAACTTAAAGGTCATATTACCATGTGAAACAATGTTAAGTTACAATATATTGATTACCAGCAACATCATAGGTTTCCTCCAATGAATATTCATCGAGGTCTCCATATGAAAAGTGAATAAGTTTCTTTAAGCCTCTCAATCATGTGCCTTCTACTTTTAAAATATATATAGAAATTTTAACACCTATTTCAAAACTGTTCACCAACACAACAATCAACAAAGGACCAATCAATGTACTTAACTATTCTCAGACCACTGCAAAAACTGAAACAAATGGTGTTAACAAAACACATATCTCCCTTTAGTAACTAAAACTAAATGGAGTTTAATTCATATGATTCTGCAATAAACATGTTGTAGTTGACTAAAAAATGACAAATGGAACCCTAGATCTAGATATAGAAGGCCACACATGTTTTATATAACATCATGATTTTTCGGTGATGTGATATGAGGTGTTGATTATAAAACAAGTACTTTGTTTGGGGGTTTTCATTTCTATAATATTAGCTTTCTTATTACTCTACTCCAATAACTTGAAGTTATCTTTCATTTGGGAGTGAAAGTTGAAACATCCTTGTTAAACCCATGATCTTATGAATTTATTAGTATTGGGTCTTAGAAGCTTGCTTAGCTTCACCACTAACTATAGTTTGTCTTTCTCAAAATCATTTTACACCCTCTCCAATCCTATTCACTTAAAGGTACAACTAGTCTCACATCCTAGTATACTTGTGATGATATGGAGCCTTGAAACAATAACAGAAGGAAGAGGAGAAGATCAATATTGGGGTTGCTCATCTACAATGATATTATACTTGAGGGAGGTTATAATCCCCTAAATTAATTTGAAAAATGAAGTTGTTTGGAAAATTAATGGAATAGGAAGACTTGTATTTTTTCTTGGTTTAGGATTTGTGCTTCATTATATATTCAACTACAAGACCAATTTTACTCTTTATAGTTTAATGGCCTAATGGAATTTCTAGGGATTTGTCTCCCATGGGACAAGGTCTTAAAACTAAAGTTGGAATTTTTAGGGATTTCACATTACATAGCTAGGGATGGATCTTCGTTTAAATGTCTTGAAACTGAAGTTGGAAGCACTTCCATAGAAATTGTCACACTAAAATTGGTCTTCCTTCCACTAAACTGCGAGGAAAGCCTTGTAACTTTTTCAGTGAAACCTGTACTCAGAGAGAAGCATTGCATAAAACACAAAACTTGTGTGACTTATAAACGAGCAATTTTAAGAATAATTTAAGGATTGGATCGTATAGATAGCTGAAGGGAACTTTACAGAGGTTTAACATTAGCTTCAAAACAAACAATAAAGAACAAAATACATTTTTCTAGTATATAACACATTTACTATTTATGTATATTTCTTGACTATTTGGTATGTAAAAAAAAAGTATACCACTGCAACAAGGTATTAGATATAATGCCAAATATACACTTATCATCTCAAAAATTCGGTATGCTTGGAAATATGATAAGAATTACGAGCACATTGCACTTTCCAGAACAAATTAAGAGCTCTCTGACAAGTAGAGAATTTTATGATCCAGCAAGTAGCCTTTAATGGCTAAAGGGTGTGCCTTCTCTGGCATAGGTTTTGTGATTCTAAGGTAACAAATCTACAATTAGACTAAAAATTTTATAGTAAATCTTTCCAAACTTTATATGATTTTATAAATTGTAGATAGGTCTTTAGAGGCTTTCTTATCAAGGTTTTCTCTATTTCTCCCTACCTGAAGATTGCTACTTAGTTGCTTACTTTGGTAGTGACAGATTTCATGTTCCCTGTCCCTTCAATTGTAATTTCTGCCATGGTATTTCTTCTTTACTCATTTTCTTTAATACCTTGGAACCCTGTCTTATGTTACTATTACCGTGGTTGTTTCTTATAATGAAGGGTTTATCATGGCAAGCTCGATCTTTGTGATCAAAATCACAAGTGTAACTCTCACACAATATGAGGGGCGATACTACCCATGAGGGATTTTTTCTTATGTCTCAGTACAGGATCTTTAAATCATTCCCTAGCAATAAAGATTGATCTTGGCATGGGGGACTCTTCACTAACAAAGG
The DNA here is from genome assembly GCA_001517045.1 of Pseudotsuga menziesii. Classification (NCBI taxonomy): domain Eukaryota; kingdom Viridiplantae; phylum Streptophyta; class Pinopsida; order Pinales; family Pinaceae; genus Pseudotsuga; species Pseudotsuga menziesii. The sequence continues at coordinate 313,341 of LPNX010642284.1, read as the reverse complement.
ACCTTCGAATGAGGGAATTGGAATCATATTAGAAGCTTCCATACTAAGGAATTTTGGCCTATACAGGAAGAAAAAGCTTAACTCAACATGTATCCTTCTATGACTAGAAAATCTATCTTATCCAAGAACTAGGCTCATTGTCAAAGTTGAATTATGTAGGTAGTGGAGAATAACAAAATATTTTGGTCAAAACCCATTTATACCATAGAAACTGCTTTAAAATAGTAAAGTTTACAAGATAGTCATAAAAGAACCATGAAAGCAGATTATACCAATGCTGAAGGAGATGAGAATTTCATAAATACAAAAGTTGCAACAACACCTATAAACATAAATATAAACCTGGCATGTAGCATTGTCCCCATTGTCCCTATTTGGATTTCCATCACCTATGTGAGAAACCCAAGCAACATAAGAAACCAATTCAAGACATATTGTCTGACAAATAAAAACAAATTCAAAAATAGGATTAAAAACTTACAAGAATGTGATCATCATAACTACAGAGAACTAAGTCATTTTTATACCCTGCACAGAGGTAAAACTAGGGTGAATATTATTCTTAAAAATTGTCTAAAGATAATCCAATATAAATATCATTCGAAATGAAACACTGAACCAACCAGGATTTTGTTTCCATAAGAGACAATACATAAGGTGGTAGGGAATTTAATCATTTAATGCAATATGGAATTTTTGAATCATCATCAGGATTCAGAAGGATCCACCAAATCAAACTTGCTAGAGTGATTCTTCCTTTGGATAAAACATTTTAAGATACATGAAATGCTTCCTAGGAATAATCTCCAAGTATAAGAAAATCATGTTATACATGGGCACTATGATATGCTCACAAATATTTATATAATTTTTTATAAATGTGTTCCTAAAGGATTTGGAAATATACATGGATGGGCACTATCCTTGGTCACCAAGGCTTTCACGTCTCTAGAAATATGTTAGAAACATACATCACATATAGCAAGTATGATGACATGTATAATGTTGGATCGATTATGGTGGTTGTGTATTTGGCTTTGCAGGTGTTCTTGTTGTTGGCCTAACCCCCTTTCAACAATAATATTTGCATATTTATTGAGTCTATGTATAATGCTCTTGGTCCTCATTACATTCAAGGAGTCAATGCATAGGTCTTTGTAATCCATAACAACAAACACTACACAAACTTAATTCAGAGGAGTTCCAAATGCCCTTTGGCCATTCACAAAATTCATATGTATGCTTGTGCCCATTGGAATTTGGCCTTTCAACGTTGTCAAGCTTGAGACAAACTGTTATGCATATGCAGCAAATATAACACTGTAATTTATGCTAATATATGTCTATACAGGTCCTGGAGGTTCTCCTTTAATGGACTATCTCCTTGAAAGAACATATCTTCGCATTCATCTACATTTACTTCGGATAGAATTGATATGGATTTGTTATGTTGGTCACTTCCCTAAAAAAGAATCTTTGACATGAGTTCCTTTTTCAAGGAAGCTTGGTTAATCTCTTCTTCCAAAGTGCCTGCAGCAACTAGGTGTTATGCAAATACCTTCCTTTTTTGACCATTTTTGCAAGCCCTACAAATTTCTTATCTAGAAATTGATAGATTCCAAGGAGTGTCCAATATGATAACCCTACTAGCACCTATGAGGCAAATTCCCTTTCCACATTCCCTAATAGATGCAAAAAGAACCTTTGAATCTGAATCCTAGTTGAATTGTTCAATAATATTTTCCTTGAGTTCTACATGAGTGTTACCATCCAGTCTTAATATTTCAGAACCTTTGCTCCAGTTTTTCTTCACCACGAGCATCTTTTTCTAATAGAGTTAGAGGAGGAAGGTACTGACTGGAAACTAATATTTTTTCTTCATTTGTCTCACAGAGGGACAAAATGTCAAGGACAAACTTTGTTTTCACTCCATCGTTTGGATCTACATTAATATCGGTAATACTAATCCCAATATTAGTCATATCAAGCTCCAACCATCCTAAAGGATTCTCTCCTTCAAGTGAAGGATGTATGCAGACTGCTGCAGACATTATATCTCTACTCATTCAATTTCCAACAAAGTGTTGTAGCTTGCTTAATGCTCCTCTCTATTTATCATTTAGGTTCAACTTAACGGTGAAATCAACAAGTATAGGAAAATATTCTAGTACATCTCCTTTATAGTAATGGACAAATAATGATGTTAGTTCTTGGAGATCCTATAGAGTGGATGTTTTAACCTCTTCAGTGCTACTCTATAGTGCATAACCCAACACTTCAGAGAATATTCTCTCCACTGTATCTTGAACATGCCCCTTGTATATTAATTTTGGATACCTCTTAGTTGCAATAATGATACTGATCAACCAGCTGAAGAAGGATTGAAAAGAGTTCAAATCTAAAATATTAGGCCTTACCAACCTCAAAAGATTGAAGAGCTCTTTAAAATTGTTCTGAAAGAGGGTGCCTGACAATAACACCCGTCTCCTCGTATGTATTTGGGAAAGAGCATGGAGTATGTTGGTGTCCTTATTGAGTGGGAAATGCCCTTCATCTAAAACCAACAGTCCTGGTCCCTCAAGTATAATTTGTTGGCAAGATTCACCCAATGGTCCAAATTAAACACTTCATATTCTAAGGGTTTATTAAACATGATATACATTTGCATGAAAGGGATCAAAAAAATGCATGCCAAAATTAGTATACGTGTCTATTAGAAAAGGTGAGACTCAACTATAGTATATTTTCACGTTACCAAGAAAACCCATATCTTAGAATTTTCAAAATTCACCTCTATTTTCCAATATCAAATCTTCGAAGTCAACAACTTTTGCTTTTTCCCTTTTCCTTTTAGTTTGGGGGCTCAACCCTCCCTACTTTTATGTTTTATTACACTCTAAATGTACATGAGGTGGGTAAATCTAGTAGAGTGTATTTTAGAGCGCTTATTGTGAGTCTACATTACTAAAATTAACCAATATTGTCTTGCTTCATTAAAATGTACACCCAATTCTCATTTCTTGGAGCAATTGAGTGATTCAAACTCAAAATTGTATGTATTGCCATCCCTATCTTTCCATATTTCAGTATTTTCAAATTGAGACTTAAAACTAGTTGTTGGCTGTAAATGTTGGCTCAAACTCATACACGGGTTTGCATTAGTGTCCAACAAAGGTGGTCTATTATAGTCCAAGCATTGTCATATTCAATGCTTGGAGAGGGGAAGGTATAACCTAAAGGATCACATGACACTAAATTCTATATGACTCTAATGCAACATGGACATCATGAACAACATTTGCTCCACCATATAGGGTTCCTTTATTTACTTATGCAAGTCCCCATTCATTCAAGTGCAACTCATTCCCATACCACCATGAACAAACAAGCCCTTATAATTATTAGTACCTTCTACTACACAATGTGACACAACTATACTAAATAAGAATTCATTTATTAACATAGTTGTGGAATAAAAAAACAACACATCATTTGCATATAAAAGGAACAAACTAAATATTTGGAATGGGGGTCTCATTCCATTAATATTCGTCATAATCCAATACATCCTCAGAACATAAATTTAAGAAGTCTAGTACAGATCATATTACAAGAATGACTATTCACTATTATCCCAAAAGCCTTACAATTCAAGCAACTGCAACATCCTTCTACTGTTTAACCATATTCTACTAGCTATCAACTATAACAACATCATTAATAACAATACCAACAACACTTTTCCAGGTCTAAACCTTTACAAAATATATCCTCTCTTAAGGTTGGGGAGTTCCATTCAAAACCCTATATATCCAATGTCTTTCTTCATTGTTTGGCTTGATGGACTGCCTGTTATCGCCTCTACTTCTTTAACCAATTGTCTTCCATCTCTCACCACCTCATCCAAACAAATGTTATTTTAAAAATTAAAAATTAAGGACTTAATAAGACCAAACAAAACTTGTTGGCTTTCCCTCATGTCAACAATGGTTTCCTTTTCTGCACTCAAGATCCTCCACTTCTTGTATAAACAAGGTACCCATTTTATAGGCCACCTCCAAAAAATTGCCTTTTAAATCAATGGAATTGCCACATTTGGATGATTTAGTTGTTGATTATTTCAACATGGTCTTTGAGGTTGGCCTTCTCTCATTACATGTTGTCTGCTTCCATGATTGTTTCATCTAGCCATAGTTGGAGTTGATTGTTTTTAAACTTTAGCTACATTAGATCATTTTCTGCTTGTAGTAATATGTGCCCTATTTCATTGCATGACTTTAAATGTTGTCTCATCAACTTGTTGTTCACCACTTGAATAATGACTAATGGTTACAGTGCTTGAGGGATTCTTTTGGATTTATCAGGGTGAGAGGCATTGGCATCATTGTGACAATGGTGGGTCTACTGCTTACTTTTAGGTTATCTTATTCAACGTTAGTGCTCAAGTTCATGGTAGCAATATCAATTATTTCTTACACATTGGCAGTGATGTACTACATGATGTTAAAAAAAAAATAGCACCCTTGCATGAGTGTAAATTGATATTCTCTATGTTGTACCAAGATTTCTATGAATTGCATAGTAATTGTATGATTTAATGATGTCATTGGGATTGTTGTAGGAGGGATTTTGGTCATGAGGTTATTGCTACCATATAAGGGGGAATTAACCATTTTTTCATGTTTTGTTGCCCCGTAATATTTTGTTTCTCTTCCTATTGTTGATACTTATGTGGGGATTCCTTATGTTGTTGTTGTGCAATTTTTTTTGTCTACACCAAGTCAAGTCCACTAGTGTGGGTGTGGCCTTCGACTATCTATTTTAGTTGTTGTGTGGATGGATCCTTAGATTCTTTGTAAAGGGCCATTGCATGGATATTTCTACCAATTGGGTAAATCATTAATACACCTCATCTCTTGTCCATCTATCCTAATGTAATGTGGCAATCTAGGGCATCTAAAATTTCAGATTGGAATTGATGTGGTTGTAGATGTTTTCCCACTTTACACAACAAACATCACAACATGCCCAAAAAACTAAAACCCTGAACCTATTGCATGCCCATCCAATCTAAAACCCTGAACCGGTTGCATGCCCAAAAAGACCTATCACAGCATGCCCAAAACAATGAGGCGGTGCTTACTCGTTGTGCCATGAGCTCCAAATCAAAATCGTGAGCTCCAAACGTGAACCGTGAGCTCCAAATGTGAACCATGAGCTTGAAATCAAAACCATGAGCTCCAATTCTGAACCGTGAGCTCCAATTCTGAATCGTGAGCTCCAATTCTGAACTGTGAGCTCCAAATGTAAACCTTGAGCTCCAAACCGGGAGCTAGTCCAAATTGCATAAAAATGATACACCAGAGCTGTGAAATGATACACCAGATCCACAAAAGGCAACACTATAGCTAGTTGAAATGATACACCAGAGCTATTCGAAATGATACACCACTGCCGCTGCGAAATGATACACCGGAGCTACTCCAAAATTCATAAAAATGTCCAAATTGCATAGAACTGTCCAAAAGCTGAGTTGCGACAATGTTATAAAGACTATGCATTTTTCATTATATAGTATTTTATATTATATGTATATTATTATATGTGTTTCCATATAATAAAATATTATTATAGTATATTTTATTATATGTATTTCCATAATAGTATTTTTTTATTAGATATAGTATTTTTAACTTAAGTATATATATTTTTATTATATGAATTTTAACTTAGGAATAGTATTTTTTATTATAATATGATGATGATGATGGTGATGACGATGATACCAAATTGTTAACATAAATGATGATGTTGACGATGACGATGGCGACGATGATGATGATGATGAAGATGGAGATGGCCATGTTGATATCATATGAAATGATGATGATCACGATGACGATGACGATGACGACGACGATGAAGATGATGATGATGATGATGACGACGACGACGTTGATGATGTTGTTGATGACGACGATGATGCTGATGATGATGTTGATGAGGATGACGATGATCCATAATCCCTACAATCTCACCTAATCATCATCATCATGTTGATCATCATTGTCTTCATCATCATCATCATCATCATCTTCATCATCATCATCATCATTGTCGTCATGGTCTTCATTATCATGACCCTCATCATCATCATCATCATCGTCGTCGTCATCTTCATCATCATCATAATGGTAATGGTGATGATGACAGTGATGATGATGATGATGATGGAAATGATCACCATCACCATCATCATCATCATCATCATCATCATTGTCATCCTCATCTTAAACATTGTCATCTTCATTATCATGACCCTCATCATCATCGTTGTCGTCATCTTCATCATCATCATGATGGTAATGGCGATGATGACGGTGATGGTCATCATCATCTTCATCATCATCACCATCATCGTCATTGTCATCATCACCGTCGTCTTCATCATCATGAACCTCCTCCTCATCATCATGACCCTCCTCCTCATCATCATCGTCATCATCATCATCGTCCTCTTTATCATCATCATCATCTTCATCATTGTCATGACCCTCATCGTCGTCATCATCATCATCATGGTAATGGCGATGATGATGATGATGGCAATGATGATGATCACCATCATCTTCATCAACGTCATCATCATCACCATGATGATGATGATGATGATGATGATGGTAATGGTGATGACGATGGTGATGATGATGATGGCAATGATAATGATGATGATCATCATCATCAACGTCATCGTCATCATCATCATCCTCTTCATCATTATCATCATCATCCTCTTCATCATCATCCTCATCATCACCATCATCGTCATCGTCGTCGTCATCATCATCGTCTTCATAATCATGACCCTCCTCATCATCATTATGACCCTCCTTATCATCATAATCATCATGTCCTAACAACAACATAGTCAATGGCTTCTAACAACATGTCCTATGGTAGTCTTTTGGAATGTTAATTTCTACACATATCCACATATAAGTAGTGATATGAACTTTTCACCAACATTAAGAATAAGTAAAACTTAGTTTACTTCAAATATTCATTTTCGAAAAAAATTCCATAATACTGGCAAACCTTTCAATCAAAAAGTGATGAGAAGGAATTTGTTGAATATAGCCAATAAAATGGAAGGAAATTTTTGTATCCTTGAAATAATTCTTATATCTAATAGATTCCTTGACTTCTAGAACAATGGGTCCCAAATATATGTTCAATAGAGAGATGCAAACCTAAGAGGAAGAAAAACATCCTAACTTGAATCATATGAACCTTCACAGTAATGAGGGAAGAACCAGCTACATAACGACACATCCCTATCTTGGATAAATTAAAATATAGATTTGAAGGATCACTGAAAAGTTGAGCATGTGAGTCGAGCTAGTGACAACTAGGGTAGAACCTAGATACACAAAAAGTTAGAGTTCAAGATTTCCATTATAATATTATAAAATCATATCTTAAAAACTATTATAATTATTATAAGTTATCATATTACTCTATTATTCTTATCTTCTCTTGCAACAAAAATATTCCTATTTTTTATGGTTTGTGAAAACACATAAAGTGAGCGATATTTAAAAATATCAACCAAATAAAGTGAAACAATTACCTTCCTCCCATCCCTTAGCTTTGATGATCATGAAGATGACGATGATAAAGATGACGACGACGACGATGACAATGATGATGATGTTGATGATGATGATGATGATTATGATGTTGATGACGACGATGATAATGAAGATGATGGTGATGACGACGACGACAATGATGGTTATGATGATGATGACGATGACGATGACGATGATGATATCATCATCGTGAGGATGACAATGATGATATCATCATCATGAGGATGACAATGATGACGATGACGATGACGATGAAGATGATGATGATGGTGATGATGATGTTGATGATGATGATGAAGATTATCATCATCATGAGGATGACAATGATGATGATGATGATGATGATGAATATGATGATGATGGTGATGATGGTCATGTTGGTGATGAAGACGATGATGATGATGAAGATGATGATAATGATAAGTGTTATCTTTATGATTATGATGATGATGGTACCTGATTATGATTACGAGGATTATGATGATTATGATGATGATGATGAGGGTCATGATGGTGATGATAATGATGATGATCATGATGACACTCTTGATGATGATGATCATGATGATAATGTTGATGTTGGTGCTTACGAAGATGATGATGTTGATGATGATGATGATTATGATGTTGATGACGACGATGACAATGATGATGATGATGATGTTGATGATGATGATTACCATAGCCTTATGATGATGAAGACGATGATGACGATGATGAAGATGATGATGTGTGATGACGACGATGACGATGATGATGACGATGACGATGAAGACGACGATGACGACGATGATGACGATGACGATGAAGACGACGATGATGGAGATGACGACGATGATGACAATGACGATGAAGACGACGATGATGGAGATGACGACGACGATGATGATCATGATCATGATGATGTAGATGATGATGATGATGATTATGATGTTAATGACTATGATGACAATGATGATGATGATGATGATTATCATCATCATGAGGATGACGATGATGATGATGACGATGATGATGAAGATGATGATGATGTTGATGGTGACGACGACGATGATGATGACGATGATGATGAGGATGACAATGATGGTGATGACGATGACGATGATGATGATGATGATGGTGATCATGATGAAGATGACGATGATGAAGATGATGACGGTGATGATGATGACGACGATGATGATGATGTTGATGATGATGATGATGATAGTGATGATGATGATGATGATGATGATGATGATGATTATGATGTTGATGACGATGATGACAATGATGATGATGATGATTATCATCATCATGAGGATGACGATGATGATGATGAGGATGATGATGATGGCAATGATGATGTTGATGATGATTATCATCATCATGAGGATGATGATGATGATGATGATGATGATGAAGATGATGATGATGGTGATGATGATGTTCATGATAATGATGATCATGATCATGATGACGCTCTTGATGATGATCATGATGATAATGATGATGACGATGATAATGATGATGCTTGTGCTGACGACGACGATGATGATGATAGTGACAATGATGATCAACATGATGATGATGGTGATGGTGATGATGTTAGTAACTCTTTTTTTTTTAAAAGATAAAAGAATAGGTCTAATTAAATATTTACATTTCAATATATTTCATCGTCTTCTTCATCCATGTCATCATATTCTTCATCCAAGTCATCATCTGTATCATTAGATCCAGAGTCAACATTGTAAGGATTGGCCATATCATCATCGTCATCATCATCAATTACGCTCATCATTTCATCGTCAGTATAATCTTCATCGGCATATTGGTGGCCACCCACCTATTCCTCTTGGACCCCCACCATTGTTTCTTTCAATTTTCCAGTTTCCTTAATTGTAGCACAATTTACTCTTTTTGGCAATTTTCGGGTCCTAAACTTCTAGGGCCGTTTTGAGGCTCTAAACAACGTTTTTTCGGCATCGAATGGTCGGACAAATATGAGTCCGTTTCGGACTCAATATTTGTTGTTTATGGATGTAGTCCTTAAACAGATATTTCTAACGATGTATCATGTGCGTCAAATGGAGGTAGTATGCTAAAGTTACGACCCCAGGAAATTGATGTACCAAGTTACCCAACAGGGCCCACATTAAGGCATTTCACCTCCTAGAGTTAGGTTTTTGGATGTGTAGGGTTTCCATTGTTTCTCACTAATATATAGGCCTTTGAGCCTCATTGTAACACAGAGTTCAGAGGCATGTAGCCACCACATCTCTTCTCAGAGATAAGCTACCAACACTCTAGCTAGTTTATTTCCATTCTGTATGTAAACAAGTTTCAGTTATTGATTAATGAAATGAAGTGTTATTTCCACTGCATATGTGTTTTTATGGTTATTTGTGTATTCTGTTGTGTTCCTGCATAAATATGGATCAGTGGTATCAGATAAATTATCTCTTTCTCGTCCTTTTTTGCATGTCCCCAATGAGGACAGGCTATAAAGAGTTACGGCTTGATCTAGTTGAACCTTTGCAAGATTAGCCTCGCAAATCTCGATAGCCACCCATGGGGGACGGAAAGAAAGATGAGGGGGCAGAAGATCCTATCAAAATATTGCTCGAGGAGGCCCTTGAAAAACAAAGGAACGCGATGATAGATAACTTCACCGAGATCCTTCAATGACTTCCCACTAGTTGTGCATCTGCATCTAGCAGCCACTTTGGAGGCGCAACCCCTTTTAAGGTACAAGTAAACTTCGGCATTCCCATATTTGATGGTCGAATAGATGCAGACGCCGTAGATAGATGGTTGAATCTATTAGAAGGGTATTTCTCAGTTCATGACTTTTATGTCCGAGAAAAGATTACTTTTTCTCTACTCAAAGTCATGCCCCACGTCAAGGACTAGTGGGAAACCTACTGTGCGAGAAAGGACAAGGAGGAACCCTCTCTGTTCTTAGCCGTACCCACTTGGAATTCTTTCCAAGATTCCATAAAGGGACAATATTATCCAGTGGGGAGCTATGAGGACAAGTACATCCGATGGACTACGCTGCGGTAGCAAAGAGATCAAGATGTGCATGAGCTGACGAATCTGTTCCATACCCTGTGCACCAAGTTGGGTATCAAAGATTCAGAGAAACATTTGGTGCTAAAGTACCGCAGTTGTCTGCACACATACATTCAGGAGGAAATGGATTTCCTCGACATCTCCTCGCTTGGTATAGCATATCGGTATGTTGCCAAAATTGAGTAAAAATTCAAACAAAAAAAGTGAGACTTTGGATCTGCGAATCAGAAACAAGGGAAAGGTGCACCCAAACCGCAGAACCAAGGACACAGCCAAGGCATGGCGACTCAAGAAAACTTGCCAAAGCCACAAGAAAAGAGCAACACTACAAAGCCGAAGAAGGAAGTGGGAAAGTGGTGCAAGTTCCATAAGAGCCCCACTCACAACACATGTGAGTGTCGGGCTAAGCAATCATTGGTGGCTAAGATAAAGGATTCTGAATCATATGCATACTTTGACACTGAATTAGAACCTGAGAAGGGGAATGACAGAGGGAAGAAGATTATCAATGCAGAGCCCAATTCCACTATTTCCACCACGAAGATACAAAAGGAAGAACCAGAAGATTCAGAGGAGGAGGAGCATCTTTTCCACTCCCAGATGTGGGTAAATGGTTCCCCACTATAGTTCATTGTCAATAGTGGGAACCAAAAGAACCTGATTTCAGCAGAGGTCATGAAGTAGTTGGGTTTGCCGACCAAAACACACCCACACTCATACACCATTGGGTGGCTTCAACAAGGATGAGATCTCTATGTCAACCAGTAGTGCCGCCTTCCCTACAGCATCAAGCCCTTCACCGATGAGGTATTATGTGATATTGCTCCTCTTGATGTTTGTGATGTATTATTAGGTCAACCATACTTATGGAAGAAACATGCTGTGTATGAGTCTCGGCCTTGCGCTGTTATTATTATGTTGGGAAATAATTTGTACAGGATACCAGAGGTACCACCCCCTACTGCTATCTCTTTGGTTACTGTAAAACAATGTAGTAAGCTCATTTCCAAAACTGGGAAGTTTGTTTTCTTGATGATCCTCCCTCAAGGAAAGAAGAAGATCGTGGCCACAACCTCTAGACAGGGCCCCTCCACATGACAACAACAAATGGACAAGGTCATGGAGGAGTACCGGGACATATTCACCTCACCCACTGGGGTGCCTCTCCACTGTCAGGTTAAGCACCCCATCAATCTGACCCCAGGTGCGTTGCTTCCCAATGGACCGATCTATCGTCACTCTGTTCTGGAGAATGATGAAATCAAGAGGCAAATTCAGGAGCTGCTACAGAAGGGTCACATCCAGCAAAGTTCATTGCTTTGTGGGAGCCCATTCGTGTTGGTATAGAAGAAGGATGGGACTTGGAGACTCTGTATTGACTATCAGGCGTTGAACAAGATCACTATCCGGAATAGGTACCCGATCCCACAAATCGATGACCTCTTGGACCAACTTAAAGGGGCAAAATATTTTAGCAAGATCGACTTAAAGTCCGGGTATCACCAGGTACCGATCAAACTGACTGATGTGTGGAAGACTGCCTTCAAAACCAAGGAGGGCCTTTTCGAATGGTTGGTCATGCCTTTTGGGATGACGAATGCTCCTGCAACCTTCATGAGACTGATGGACGACATCTTGTAGCCATTCACCAACTCATTTGTAGTAGTGTACTTGGATGACATCCTGATCTTCAGCCAGACTTGGGAAGAGCACCTCCACCGCATCCGACAGGTCCTCCAAACATTGCGATAGCACAAGTTGTGTGCCAATTTGGACAAGTGCACTTTTGGCATGACCCAGGTTCAGTATCTGGGATACATTATTGATGAGTGTGGGGTACACATGGATCCAACCAAGATCCAAGTCATTCGGGATTGGCCAGCCCCAACTACTCTAACAGAGCTTCGCAGCTTCCTGGGACTTGCTAATTTCTACCGCAGGTTCGTGTTGGGATTCGCTCATATCACTTGGCCCTTGAGTCAAGTCACCAAGGGAGGAGTGAAATTAAAATTCTTTTGGTTGGAAACTCAGCAGAAGGAATTTGCAAAATTGAAACATCGCCTCTGCTGTGCCCCAGTGCTCACATTACCAGACTTGCAACAACCATTTGAGATCGAGATAGCTGCCTCTGACTATGCTATTGGGGCAGTCCTTACTCAACAAGGGCATCCAGTGGCATATCACAATGAGACACTATCTGACACAGTCCACAAATATCCCACTTATGACAAAGAAATTTATTGCATTGTATAGGCTTGCCGACAATGGAATCATTTCATTTTGGGGAAGGAAACAATCATCCACACAGACCACCGACCCCTGCAGTTCATGCAGACGCAAGGGAAGTTACAGAACGATTTCCATCAGAAGTGGTCCACATATCTACAATAGTTTCATTTGAACATCAAGTACACGAAGGGAAGCACCAATAATGTTGCAGACTGCCTCAGCCGACCACCGATCGTGGCAATAACGATCGTGCTCAACTCTTGTGGGCACAGGAATTTTGATTGGACTCTTCTCTACAAGAGTGATCCAGAATTCAGCCACACATACCAGACGCTCTTGGAGGGAAACCGAATTCCAAAATTTCACCTCCAGGATGTACTACTATGTCACATGGGACACCTTTGTGTTCCTTCAAGTGAACATGCCAAGATGATTTGGGAAGCACACTACAGTCAGGTCACTGGCCATTTCGGGGTCAAGAAAATAGTGGCAGTACTGCAGAAGTATTTCTATTGGTTGAACCTTCGACAGGACATCGGGAAGTACATCCGATCCTGCACTGCTTGCGCCATTGCCAAACCATCCATCAAGAAGCAAGGCCTCTATACTCCTTTTCCTACCCCTAGTCAACCTTGGGAATCCATATCCATGGATTACATGTTAGGCCTTCCTTCTACTAAACATGGCAACGACTGTGTGTTTGTAGTCATTGACAGATTCTCAAAGATGGCCATAATGGCGGCCTGCAAGAAGAATATCACAGCAGAAGCCACTGCTAAAATCTTCTTTGAACGAGTGTGGGTACACTTTGGGATCCCACAGTCTATAATATCAGACCAGGACAGCAGGTTCCTTAGTACATTTTGTTCTAGCCTGTGGTCAATGCTAGACAACAACCTCACAAAGTCCATAGCTTTCCATCCCCAAACTGATGGCTAGACAAAGGTCGTCAACAGGATGATCGTACACATTTTTTGCATGTACAACTCAAAGCATCCACGCACATGGGATGAGAGCCTCTCCTATGTACAACAAAACTATAACCAGTCCCTCCATAGCTCGACCAACCACAACCCCTTTCAGGTGGGCTTGGGATTCTAGCCACTATGTCCCATTGACGTAGCCATTCCATTTGCAGCTACTCAGGCTGATTCAGCTCATATCTAGTCTGAAGTTTCCAAGGCAAACAACTTCATTGAGTGCATTCAGCACATTCACCAACAGGTTCATGACATATTGGACAGATCCAATGCTAAGTACAAGTAACGACATGATCAACATTGAGCGCAACATAACTTCCAAGTGGGTGATAAAGTGTGGCTGCATTTGCAAAAGGAGTGCCTCGCTGGACCCCACCGTAAGCCTCGCCCACTCTGATATGGGCCATACACCATCACCAAGGCTATTGGGGACAATGCCTTCAAGCTCAGTATTCCACCATTCCTTGGTCTGCACCCAGTATGCAATGTGGACCGCCTTCGGCCCTACTTTCCACCTCTACTGGACACATTAGACATGGCAGAACAACTCACACCAATAGAGTTAAACCTCGACTGCATGGAACAAGCCAAAACTGATCGGATTATGGACACACAGGTCAAGAACACCTGCCAATAGAAGATCCAGCTATATCGAGTTGTCAAAGCAGGCCAACTTCTTCACTAGGGAAAGTGGCTCACTAGGGACCAAGTTCAACAGAAGTTTCCTCATCTCATGGAGGAACTCAATGCAATGGGGACCATTGCTTCCTAAGGGGGGAGGAATGATCTAGGAGGATATTGGTGGCCACCCACCTATTCCTCTTGGACCCCCACCATTATTTCTTTCAGTTTTCCAGTTTCCTTAATTGTAGCACAATTTACTATTTTTGGCAATTTTCGAGTCCTAAACTTTTGGAGCCGTTTTGAGGCCCTAAACGATGTTTTTTCATCATCGAATGGTCGGGAAAATATGAGTCCGTTTCAGACTTCATAATTTTTATTTTAGGATGTAGTCCTTAAACATATCTTTCTAACGATGTATCATGCGCGTCGAATGAAGGTAGTATGCTAAAGTTACGACCCCAAGAAATTGATGTACCAAGTTACCCAACGGGGCCCACATTAAGGTGTTTCACCTCCTAGGGTTAGGTTTTTGGATGTGTAGGGTTTCCATTGTTTCTCAATAGTATATAGGCCTTCAAGCCTCATTGTAACACAGAGTTCAGAGGCATGTAGCTGCCACATCTCTTCTCAAAGATAAACTACCAACACTCTAGCTAGTTTATTTCCATTCTGTATGTAAACAAGTTTCAGTTATTGATTAATGAAATGAAGTGTTATTTCCGCTGCATATGTGTTTCTATGGTTATTTTTGTATTATGTTGCGTTCCTGCATAAATCTAGATCACTATCTCCATTGCATTGTGCTGCTTTTATCAATGAATCCACACCTTCCCATGATATTCCATGACCCGATTGTTCGCATCGTTCAATCCATACCTTTATCCAGTCAAGATTGTTTGTGATGTATAAATGAATTGCATCCCATTCTCAACCAACTGCTTGATGACAATAATCATTAAAATGAAAGACAGGTGCAAATCTCCTAAACAAAGTATATGCTCTTAATTGATGCAATAACTAGAAAATGAAATTAGAGTATGAACTATATAATAAACATTCACTAGCTAATAATTACCTTTCACCTTCCTCAATCTACATTTCCCCTTCAGTTTCTCCCCTTCAAATTTGTTATTGGAGTCCGGATCATAAATGCGACGTAAATTGACATTTGACGATAAAATAGGAAGATATTCACTTACATACAACATGTTTTGGTATACCGTATATCCTTCCATCATATAACCCTCAGCATGTGCTCATTGTCTCACCAAACCCTTCATAAATTTCAAGTACCTCTCAACCATCCACATGGACCTTGAGTGCATAGGTCCATACAACTCAATCTCCTCAACTTGGTGTATGAGGTAGTGTTCCCGTGCATTAAAAAATGCCGAAGGTAGATGCTTCCGCATTTCACACATGAGACGAGGAATTTCTCTCCTCCAATACTTTATATCTTCTTTATGGATTTCTTTAGATGTAAACCATATACAAGTGATGCAAACCAATAACGCTATTTAACAAAAAAAAACATTAAATTACATATGATGAAATAGTGCACAAAAAACAAATATAAATTATACATAGAATTAAAGAAACACTAAGCACCTGCAAGTAATCTCTAGTTACCTCATGTATTTACCAATACTATATATAACTTGTTTGACATTTTTGTCGAAGTTGTCCCAGAGAGAGAGAGGTAGAACATACTGTATCAATATACAAACCACACTATTTATTAAACAAAGAGTATACAAACAAGAAAAAAAATATACGCAATAAAATGAAAAAAATAAATTATATGGACATAACAATAATAATTACCTTGATGAAGACGTTCCAATAATGTGTTTTGACCCCCACAAAATCACCTTTTTTGTTATGATATTCTTTAAGTTCGCACAAAAATCCAGTGGGAAATTTAATTTTCTGCATTACTTCTTTAGCAACATTGCTTTGTTGCTCCATAAACATCCATGGAATTGAGTTTATATTAACTTGGTCTCCATTGCTATGAAATTGGATGACGTCTTTCATTGCATGGTTTATTTCTTGAATGTCTTTGCAAGCTTTCACAATATTGTCTTTATCCCTCCTTAGCTCCAATAGTCGCCATAATGTTTCAGTAACATTCTTTACAATATGCATTGTATCAAACAAATGAGCAATTTATAGGTGCTCATAGTAGGGCAACATGCTGAATTGAATAGGATAACTTTGCATTCCTCGTGGAATCCCATTAATGCCTTCATGATAACAATGGACATCATGAATTTTAGTTTATAAATAAATTACATCATAAATCAAATATGGCCACTAGAGTAAACAACTCACAATAAAAATTAAAATACATAACAATTCATATACGATGATCCATACCTACCATGATGACGATTTTTGTTGTATTGCATCTTCCAAAGGTGAGGTGTCATTCTCCATGTTTTTAATGCAGTCTCTCGATTTCCATTGAAAATATTTTTTTCGGTTGCTTTATACCTGTGATTCTTAGAGAGGAAATGCCTATACTCATCAAACACCTCCTTAAGATTTTTGAGTGACGATATTTTATCTTAGGACCACAAACTAGACATGCAAATTTACCCCTTGTCTAAAGACCTACAACAGTTAGATATGGAATATCTATGTCAATTATAATTATATATAAACTATTCTAACTACTCCATATAATTAAATGCAATTAAAGTGGAACTTAAAAATACAAACCACAAAATGAAGTTAACCCAGGGGCATCGTGTATTTTCCATACAACCATTGCATGGAATTGAAATTTCCATTTTCGTATTGGTATAGATACGTCATACATAGTGATGCCATTCCATAACTTTAGTAGCTCATCTATAAGAGGTTCAATATATACATTCATATATTTGACTTGGAACTTACTTGGTTGATTTGAAGTACATATAAAATATATCATTATGAGAACCATTAAGATATATAAACCATGCACAAGAGTAAGATAAAAAATATATATATGAAATTAAGAAACATAATATGACAAATGAGATGCCACAACTACATTAGAAATAAAACAATTGTAGACACAAAAAACCTGGAATAATCATCAACAACATTATGTGCTCCCTCTTTATTGACAACCATGGAGGAATGTTATTGTTGATAACAAAAATAGGCCACACCGTGTAAATGGATTTAATCGGTGCAAATGGATTGACACCATCTACTGCCAAAGAAATCCTAAGATTACGTGGTTCTTCTTTAAAGTGAGGCCACTTTTCCTCCATATCTCTAAAAGCAGAACCATCTGCAGGCATTCGGATAACATCATCTTGACTTCTGTTCCTTGCATGGTAATCCATAAATTGCGCTATGTTTTTGCACCTGAACAGTCGTTGCAAACGTGGAATGATGGGAATACAACAAAGAACCTTCTAAGGAACATTTTTTGTTAATTTATCTTTTCGATATCTACTTACATGAAATTTCGGACATTCTGTTTCAAATTCATGTTGATTATAATATATAACATGGTCATTGGGGCATGCATGAATTGCTTCATAATGCATTCCAATCTCTTTCATGATGGAAGATAAATCTCGATATGTGCGAGGTAAAATATTTGATGGTGGTAACAAAAATTCAACTATCAATCTATACACACACACACACATATATATAGTTAATGTAATAAATAAAATATTACCGAAACACAATTTGTCTGTATGATGATCAATAATGAATTAACAATACAATTATTACAGGAATACAGATAAAATTTATCACGATCGTATATATGTGATAGATTATTTTACATACCTTAACATCTATGTGATTGATATGTTTGAAATACCATTCATAACCTTCAAGTTCATTATCAACGATACAACAGAGAGAAGATTTGTGTTGGAGCCTTCATAAAGGAGTTCATATGCCTTATCGAGAAGAGGTATATCATGAACATCATCAAAGTCATCATCATTTTCATTATCATTGTCATCATCATCATCCATTCTAACATTAAATGAATCATGGATCAATGTATTTGTACCATCATCTTCAACTACTTTATCAGTATGATCATCTTGTTCAATATGATCATTCACTTGTTCTCCATTAAACATAGACAGTCTATGATCTTGATCCGTAACTTGTTTTGAAAGAACTTCCTCTAGACGATATGTTGTAGGGTTTCTTTCCTATATAAATACATGGAAACATCAATAGATACACATTAATATAGGAAATATTAAAATAATACATACATTTACCAAAGCAAAGAATATAAAAAACTTTATAATGCTAAACCTACAGATGGATGATATTCATTCCCCCCCTCACTGTGTCCATCACTGTGTCTAACATTTTCCATCACCCCTTCGTTTTGCTGCATCCCATAATCTAGCAAGCAATTGTCGATTGTTTTCGTTTGGATCAAGAATATGTCTATTTGACATTTCGTCACAAAATTTGTGAATGAATACTATCAACAAAAAGAAATCAAGTTCCACGCATCACAATTTTCTCAAACGGAGGTTTGTCGAAGAATATAAATTTCTCGGCAAACTTTCTATCGAGGAAAAAAAAAATTCCTGCAACCGCCCATTGAAGATAAAACAATTCCTGAAACCATCCATCGAGGAATAAATAACTTTTGCAGCTGTCCGTCGCTTCTACAGCAAACATGTTGGAATGTTTAAATTTATAATTGCACAGTCGTCGAATATCTGACGACCTGAACATAGTTACCATTGGAAATATGGGACAAACAATTTGAAATATGACATTACCTTATTTAAAAAAAAAACCTACGAACTAGTGTCGAATATCGGACGACATATCCGTCAAAAAACCTACGAACTAGTGTCGAAAATCCGACGACATATGCATCGAAAAACCTATGAACAAGTGTCGGAAATACAACGACATATCCTTCGAAAAGATTATGAACTCGTTTCGGAAATACGATGATATAGCTGTCACATTTTCTGACGACATATCCGTTGAAAAACCTACACCTATGACGTCGGAAATTCGACGACGCTAAAATAATTCAAAAGGATCGGTACTTTTCATCATTGTTGTTCGACACATCCGTATGATATGTCAGATGTCGTCGGATTTCGGGTTCAAATCTTGTTGTGTTGTAGAGTTTTCCAAAGCTTACTTGTAGATTCTTTTATTTGTATTGAGAAGTTCATGACTAGTAGA
This sequence comes from Pseudotsuga menziesii, assembly GCA_001517045.1. NCBI lineage: Eukaryota > Viridiplantae > Streptophyta > Pinopsida > Pinales > Pinaceae > Pseudotsuga > Pseudotsuga menziesii. Next base: position 293,609 of record LPNX010642284.1, on the reverse strand, counting down.
TTTTTCTTTTCGTATTTCAAAGTTCATCAATTTTATTTGTGACCTAAATTTGTTTGGTTCAGTACTTATTTTACAACATTTTGTTTTTTGTAAGGGTCATTCAGAAGTAAAATGTGTTTTGGTGATTTGTTTTGATGTGTAAATTATATCATCATCCAGAAATGGATCTAGTTATGTATGATAAATATATGATTTAGATGGAACAGGATACTTAATTTTCATAATGATTGTATATAATATGTACAACACATGTTTGACCTGAGATGTAGACATTATGTTATTTGATATCTAGTATTTTGTATTCAATGAAGGTGATAAAACAATTTTACCACATTTTGCATGCTTTCAAAAATTTCAAGCACATGGATACAAACACCTCCTTAGTTTATCTAAGAAAAAGTAGTATTTAATAGAGTAGTTCTAATGAAATGCATGATGATGCATTAATGTGATTTCTATTCTTGTTAGTGTATGTTCTTATTTCTAATAACCATTGCAAGTTTCTAACTAACTCCAAAAATTCTAAATCAAGTGACATAATTCATATTTTGATTGTCAACAAATGAAAGGAAAAAGTGCCATTCGTATCTATAAACAGATAACCATGTTATTTTTTTCTTAAAGGGTAGCTTAAAAATGAGAGATTTGGAAAATAATCTAGTTGAGAATTCATACACGATATTAAGGTTGTGGGTCTCAATAATACTCCATGGTGTAATAATGGTTTGTGGGTGCCATAATCACTCCACAATGTAAAGTTTTCAATTCTATCAATCGGTCGATATGTCAAGATTTGGGTACCCACATGTCCGTTGGACCATTAAGGAACAAGATAAAAAGTGGAGTCCCCACTTTCCCTAAATCTAGTTAGTGTAGTTCTGTTTCACCAACACCTCTAGTTGTGAGTGACCCAATATTACTTGTGAAATGTATAAATAAATCCTTCCTTTCCTCATTCATGCATTTGTTCATTTGAGGGTTTAGGAGTTGAGAGATTAAAGATATGCTATATGCTCTTTTATTGCACTACCTTAGTAATTTGTAGAATCAAAAGCTGAGTCTTCCTAGCAAATGATTCACGAAGACATTACAAGATTTTATAATTTCATGAAAGATTTGCCAAGCTTTTACAATACTTTATAATTCAGTGAAATATTCACCAAGCTTTTACAATATCTTATAGTTTAGTGAAAGATTCACCAATATTTTACAATATTCTATAATAGAGTAAAATATTAGCCAAAAAATTATATATAAATATTATATTATTGATAAAATAGCCTTTAATTTTTCCTATATGTTAGGGAGATTTGCCCATTTATTATACATATAAATTTTAGGGGTGCTCTTAAAATCATCCCTCGAGCTTCTTGGTTATTTGATACATGCAAATTGAAAATCAAAATGGAGCCTCCATTTAATCATACTATAATTAAAACTCAAATTAAGAACTATTGGACCAAATGAAATATTTTATCTAAACAAACAAAAATACCCACAAAGTAGATGTCAACATTATAACATGCACATTAAAAACTAGAACTAAACACAATGCAACTATCATGCACAATTGATGAGCTCTAGATATTAAAAAGTTGTGTATTATAATAGTTTTTGTGTCATAATATGTGTTGGTTTCTTTGCTTATAGTGAGATCCTATACATAAGTCCCTTCAAGGATGAAACTTCCACAAAAACTAAGCATAACGCATTATGTATAAATCACTACTCTCTCATTGAAATAATTTGCATTTCCCTAAGTCTAGGCTTGCTTGAGAATTTTACTGAATGCTTGAGAGGCCTACATTGTCACTTGTGGATTTTGAAGCCAATTGGTGTGTGTGTTTGTGTGTGTGTTGTGTTAAATGGTGAGAAATAGCCAATTGGTGAAATTTTTCCCTTAAAACACATCTAGTTATTGCATAATTTCATATCAATTTTGTTAAAAAACATGGTCCGTTTGAGTTGATAAAAAAGATCATCAATTTAGGGGATTTGATACCAATCCTTTATTAATTTTGTTTAGGGATCTATAATCAATATGCATTCACCATGTCTTATTTTTCTTCTGAACCATCATAATCAAAATCTCACAAGGTGAGGAGCTTGGTTGAATGCGTCGTGAATGCGTCCCTTTTGTATTAGATCTTGAATGTGATGTTTTATTTCCTCATTCTCTAAAAAAGTGTCTATGGGTGATTCCATGAAGCCGGGTAACACTTTTTGGCCAAATTTGGCGATGAAAATCAGATTTTTTACTCATGTTCTAGATAGAAGCCCTCGAAACGCATATATGCCATGTCAATTTCGACTTGTAGTAAAAAAACAAATTGTAGAATATTATGTTGCCTTCTCAATGATATTTTTTTTAAATATTCCGATGTCATTTAATGTGTGAAATTTTGCATTTAATGAACTGTGTGACCTTAAAATTTTGAAGAAGTTAATAAGTGGCTCGTGTCCATCCCCAATAATTCAATCTTACATTAATAATTTAAAAAAAGTATATATACGAGCATGATATACACAAAATGCACTGTGATATGCATATTTTTTTGTTAATTTATTTCACAATATACAATTATTTATTATTTTTTGAAAGTGACCACATCTGATTTCAGCATCATTTTATAAACATGTGTGTCCATCCCAGCTTTTTTTCACTATTTTCAAAAATTGAAAAACCAAAGATACCCTTTTCAAAACGATGCGTCGATGTGTGGGCTGTGTATTTTTCAGAAATTTTTTGATGTGTATTTTTAACCCTGCAGATTTTTCTTTGAGCTGCTTTGAAGTTGTTGTCAGGTTTTCTAAGTGTAAGTTTTAGAAGTAATTAAAAAAAAAACCATATGAATGCCAAAACGCATGCATGATACCTCAATGGATAGAGGATTTGGTGATGAATCTATCAGCATGAACTCCACTTAGTTGTGTGCCATGAATGGCAGCTTTTACACCCCTAGAAGATACAAATAAACATTGATGTTCTTGTAAGAGGGATAATTCTCACTTTTTTCGACCCTCGATCAAGCTTTGTAGCTCAATCGAGGTATTCAAATACCTCGATCGAGGGTTTATCCAAACCTTGATCGAGGGTTTAATAAACCCTCGATCGAGGTTTTCAGAAACCCTCAATCGAGGTTCTATTAAATACTCAAAGAAAAAAGCTTTGTACATGACTACCAAGGTTTTATATGCACGCTCACCACCATGACTACGCTATCTAGAAGATTATGCCCATGTAGGAAATTTTAGAAATGGGCTTCTAGGATCCAACTAAGAAAATGGACATAAGGAAGTTCAACATCATTTGATTCGACCAACTCTGCAAATAATAAATATCTTAGAAATTTAAACAAAAAAATAATCATGACATTGCCAGCTTATTCTACTAATAGACCTTTCATCATTTTACTTGGAAACCATAAGTCCCTGGTACAAATCGCCATGGGGCCAAGGGTTTGAGAAATGGATTGTTATAATCTTTTTAATGTTCATTAAACTACTTCAAAACACAAAACAGGGCTGGAATGAAGCAACAGTGGGGGTGCGGGAATTGAAGATCAGAATTAGAGTTATAGAAATGTAGTGAAAGGTTTTAAATACTAAAAATACTTTGTTCCTTCGTATATCATTTTTATTTAAAAAAAACTACAATTAAGTGATATGACTTTGAAAACACTAAGTTTTATCTTAATCGTTTAGATCTATTCCGCCCTAGGCTCCGAGCTTTAAATATCTAGCCCACGGATCTATATCGTAGGTATCAGATCGTAGTCTTGAGAATCCAGGTGAAGTGGACACAACTCAACTAAGTTCAACTCATCAACTAAATTGCATGCATCATTGCCATAGTATTCTTTTTGCATTGAACCAAGGAGAGCAATGGTGCATGCCATTCAATTGATGAGCTGAACTTAGGTGAGTTGTATCCATTCGACCTGGATTCTCAGGACTATGTTACGATACCTATGATATATATCCTCGGGTCAGATATTTCAAAGCCCAAAGCCCAGGGCGGAATAGAATAGGACGATTAAGATAAAAATTAGTGTTAAATTCATAGTCATATCACATAATTGTAGTTTTTTAAAATTAAAAATTATATACAAGGGAGCAAAGTATTTTTAGTACCTTTAGAGAGATGAAAATGTGAGCATGAAAAAAAAATATGACCTCATTTCCTTGGGTTATATCAATTTCCATTGTTTACTTTTCAAATTTTTTATTGTGTCACACATTTGCAATTAATCTTGCTAATAAATTATTGAATGACATTAGAATTTACATCAATAACACGTGACTAATTGTTTTGGTGTTTCATAATGCTAAGAGTGGAGGAAAATAAATAAAATAAAATGTGTTATGGCGATTGTGGGATCCGAAAAACAAAAAGTATGGAAACTAAACATGATACTAATTCTCATTTCGACAAGAATTGAAAATGTTCAATGACATGAATTCAAATGGGGATTCAAAATACAAGGTGTCCAAGCATATTTTGGAAGACTTCATTAAATGAAACTTTACATGATGCATATGAAAATACAATGTCAAGATCAAACTATGAGTTCGATCAAGGTCTCCAAAACCATTGATCGAACAAGTTAGAGAAAAGCTCGATCAAGCCAGCAGCTTAATCAAGTTTTTCAAAACTTTAACTAAAAACATATTCGATTGTGGACACGAATATGGACACCCAAATATAATTAAAATCAAACATAGAATTATATGATAATAAAATATAATTTTGACTATAAGAATGATACTTGAGGGTAATAGTACATACCTTGAAGAAAAAACAAGTAAACGCATTACTACTGTCACTTCCCCTAGATTTTATGTATATATATATGTTGTAGAGTAATTGGAGTTATAGATGTGATTGATTGGAGTCATAGATATGATTAATCAATCACATCTATAACCCAATTACTCTGTGACTAATATCCATCAAAGGAAGTTCATATCCATATACAATTAAATGATGGGCATGTTGCCTATTTATAGGCGATTAAAGATGCTCTATCGAGATCTACTTTAACCCTCGATCGAGGTTCCGCACCATCGACCGAGGGTTTACAAAAAGATCGATCGATCGTTTAACAAAACCTCGTTTGAGCGCTTTATAAACCCTCGATCGAGTTGTTAATACCTCGATCGAGGGTTTATTAAAAGCTTGATTGAGGTACGTTTTTCCATTTTTTCCGAATTTGCGTTCCCAAAAAATGTAATCCACCTCTGTGGATGCACCCTTGTATATCAGTCCATTAGGTAGTAGAGCACCTAATGTCAAATCAATTATGTGTTTTACCTAATAGTGCAATGGTATTCCTACAACTTAGGCAAGATATTTCTATATTCTTCCACAATCTTGTCCACCCACTTTTGTTGTACAAAGAGACCCCTTCCAAAGGAATTGACAATTGTAGTGATCTTTTGTTTACATTTCGACAAAATCATGAACTAAAAATCTCATAGTTTGAGATATTATGTTCTTGCATTGCATAGCTATGATCACAAAGTCTACAAAATCAAGGCTACCTTTGTTACCCTTCAAATATGACCTCCTAAAGTAATCAAAGACACTCTGAGGCCTAGACATGTAATCAACATGGTGTTTCCGCATATATGGTTCTCCTAAAAGAACATCATAAACTTCAAGTGGTGCAACATCACACAACACCTTATCTTTGAATTGATTGATAATTTAGTGTAAGTGACAATGCTTACTAGTGTGGATCTGTTGTAGTTAGCTCAACAAACTAATGGTGCATGGACAGAGTGTGACACCTCGACAACTTCAACTTCTTAATAAACTATACTAAGATCATGCTCTTTTAGATATGGATGTCAACAATGAAATGTAGAATATTCCCCTTCACCCACATAAGCAAGTTGTAAAGGCACTCACTTTCCTTGGGTTCCTTGGGTACCTTTGGCTAAACCTTTGTGATAGAAATGATAACATTTGATTCCACATTGATGATTTATTTTACCTTATCCAATTTAGATTCAAAGTTTAAAGATTTCAACTGAACTAACCAACATTTATTTGAAACAACATTCATTAGTGTTCATATACCCATCTTTTTTTGGGGATCCCAAAACATCTTTCAATGTCCTTCTAAAACTTCCTATTACTCTTTACATGTAACTTGGACTAGTTATCCAAAGATTCAATGTCCTTCTAAAACTTCCTATTACTCTTTACATGTAACTTAGACTAGTTATCCAAAGATTGATTATCTTTACTTGCAATTTTTTATACCAATTAGGACCTTTATCATTATTTTGTTATAGATGATTTGCAAACCCAAAACATCTCTTACCCTTTTTTTGAAAGTTTTCTCTATCTTAACAACGTACTGATAAAGCACTAGCGCTCCCAATGAAGAGATGACCAAAAATTGTAGTGTGTTATATACATAAAGTTTCCCTGTCATGTATGGTACGATGTTTTTTTTTTTCAGAGGAAAAAATCTTGTCCTTGTTATTCATGAAGAATCAAAGGGCATCTAAGATGCTATTCCAATAGATGGATTACATTCCTGAAGTGGGTTTAGTAAGAGTTACTTCAAATATACTTCAATCTATAATGTGCCATCTACACAACACAACCAGCTGCGTCAGGGACAAGGACTACATCCACATACAGTTCCCATCAGTAAGGATGCCACTCAACCATATCTATCGTGGATACAAGAATTTAAGAACTGCAATCTAAAAGAGTCTGCTCCAAATGTCTATACTGGGCGCTTCAAAGAATCTAGCACCAAACTCAAAAGAGTTCAATCATGTCATGAGAGACCAAATGGCCATCAAAAAATTCTGAGTATTCACTTGTTTCGGGAGCCAAAGTGAGGGCTCTTTTAGAGAGTCTGTCTGCAAGTTGGTTGTACTCACGATAGATATGGCAAAAAGACAGCTCGTGAAAGTAGGATCTTAGCTTTATAATATCCCTACACCAGTGGTGAAGATCAGGTGGTGAAAGAGATGCACACTACTACATTTCGATCCAAAATCCGACGGTTACTTCCGACGGCGCGTGGATTTTTTCTTTTAAACCTACCAAAAATCACAAAGTTAAATTTTTTTTTTTAAATTGTGGTCATAAGCGTTGCTTAAGCGATGGCTAGGCTCATAAGTGTCTCTTAAGCGACGGCTAGCCTAGCAAGCGTCGCTTAAGCGACGGCGCATAAATTGATCAATCATTTAAAAAAATACACTTAATTGGTTAATTATTTAAAATGGAAAACTAAAACTTAAATATATAAATCAAATATTTTTTAATTATAAATTAGTGCCACAATATTTGCATTTAAATATTTAGGGATTGGACCTTTAGTGTTATATACATGAAAGTACATGTTAAGGATCCATCAAAGCCTAATAATTTGCAACTTTAAGGTCTTAGACATAACATTTTTTGAATAATAATTGCAACTCGAAGGTGTTCAAAATAACATGTTTATGGTATTTTGGTACAAGTTTTAAATGTTCTTGTACAATAAAGGGAAGGGACCCACAAGTACTAATTAGTGAACAGGTTCAAATGGGTTGCATCCATTAGTGAAGAGAGAAGTTGTTTGCCAATAAGTAAGGTTAAATTCCCATGATGGTTTTTCTTGGAGCCATAGATCACCTTTAGGTTGTGGTTCTATGTGTGATCATTGTTACGCCCCATAATTGGCCTAGTTTACTCATCTTTTATGGCCATTCCCCCTCACAAAATCCTTGGACATTGCCAGTTTTAAGCTTAACAGTTTGCACAGCCAATTTTCTATCCATTTACTAATTGAATACTTGCAATGGTTACTTTAGCAATATTTTATGAGTTTTAATATTGAAAATGTATGAGTTTTCTTGTATGTCAATGAATGCTAGTTAGTGATAGATATTCTAATGGGTTATCAATGATGTATTAATAGTTATATAGTGTTATTGTTGTAGAATGATTATCAAATTGTTTCATTCGTCTTGGGTGTCCTTCACCAACACGTTTCCAAGTTATAAATTGAAAACTACCAAGCTACATAATCCCTTCAATGTTGTGGCCTTTTTACATTCGTCAAGACAACAAAAGACCTAGACTATAGGTGGAAGATGTTACTTAGAAAACTACATTGTGTAGGTTTCACCCACTATTGTAACCGAACGAAGAAGACAATGATCTTGTGAATGTGCACTTTCAATGGTTCTCCAACCATTGAAAGTGCACATTCACAAGATCATAGTGGGTTTTCTTTCTTCCTTTTTTGGTTGTATTGTTCAAATCCCATGAAGATGAATTCTTCATTGTCTCTTTTATCTTCGTCTTCATGCCCCACCATGAGAACTACACCACCTCCCATACTCTTCAACATAGGACGATGCTTTGTTTTACGTCTCACAACATTATTCATCAAGACCTAAGTAACCACCCCAAGATGAATAGGAGAGGTTTGAGGCACCACAACCCGAGCCTTTTGTTGATTAGATGAAGGAGTAGTAATGAGGGGTACTTCGAGCCAGGTTTTGTCCACACGAGGTTGTACCATAGGTACATTTCTCCCAAGGGTTTAGAAGCTTCCCAAAACCTTGAAAATGCCTAAAAATTTGTATGCCCCCGGGAATTTTTGCCTTGCTGAACGCTGTTTTGGATAGAAGATATAATAAGCCAAAAAAGGGTGCTTCAAAATCTATTCTATCTTGGCGCCAAAATCACAGGCAGCCAAGAAAACCCGCCCATGCAAGGAAGTTAAGCCATCAAGGAAAATGTGAAGTAGACTTGTTCATTCATGTCAAAAATTAAACCTAATTTTCCAACAAGGTCGGATGGACTAGCATGGCTTCAGGAGGAGCGGAGGGGCTGTTGGGGTTGGAACCCAATTCACTACTACATTTCAATCCAAAATCTGACGAAAAAATCCGACGGCGCGTAAATTTCTCTTTTTAAACCTACCAAAAATCACAAAGATAATTTTTTTTTTTGAAAAGGTGTCCACAAGCGTCGCTTAAGTGACGGATAGTCTCATAAGCGCCTCTTAAGTGACGGCTATCCTCATAAGCGTCACTTAAGCGACGGCACCTCATATTGGTCAATTATTTAAATAAATACACTTAATTGGTTTATTTTTCACTCTACTGGAAATCTCCATAACTAAATTGTTTTTAGGCATGTTACCCAAGACAACAATGCCAGTAGTGTTATATATGTGGTTGCTTATGAAATTGTTATTGTGATTGTGATTGTAAATCACTACAAAGGTTTTGATTGTAAATGATGTGCATTGTTTTAATTATGTTCTTTAATAGGAACTTGGTCATGACACCTACCAGACCAAATACAATCCTATTAAGAATGTTAGGACTAATATGGGACTGAGGGAATGAGGCATTGTGTGAATCCTAGGAATAGGTAAACAACGGATTATTGGTAATGTTATATTCATAACCCATGGCATTGAAAGGTGGTTGTTACTCCATTAGTTTACCGTTGTTCATTTTCACTTATCTTTAAACCAATAAGGTAGATAAATGAGCTTTATTTAAACCTCCCTTTAGCCACTCTTAGCTTAGCGTAGTGAATCTATCAATTATATTAAACCTAAATAGTGAAGGCCTATAGAATAACTACTATAGACCAAATTAAGCATATTATGATATATTTGTATGTAACATGTATTTGCATATCGTTATTGGTGTAATGGCTTGTGGCTAAAGTGAGAGGCCCTTTGTTAAAGGCTCCCGTTGAAAGATGAAATACCCGGGGTTCGCTTCGCTCCACAGAATGCCCTCCTCGACTCTAGTGCTCTACCCTATGCACAGTTTGCTCAAATTAACCACAGTACTGGATTTCGAGCGAATTGCAATTTCCAGGATAGAATGTCTTTTGCTGATTTGGGTGTAGCACTGCCTGTGATAAATTTTTGTTCACCCGCTCATGAGTTTGTGGGCATTAAACATCCATATCTGATGGTGCAGGCAAGGAGGGAAAATAGCACCCGATGATTAGCGTTTTCGTAAGGAAATTATGTCTATGAAGAAGGGATGGAGGAAATTTGGAGTTGCAGTTGTGGGTTTGGTGCTATTATCCATGCTCGTTCCATTGGTATTCTTGCTCGGACTCTATGGTGGATTTCAGAGCAGTAAGTTCATCTGAACCCATTTCATTTTTTATTTGACTTGAAGCCTCCTTCTCATAGACTGTTGTGTATGGGGAATCTAGATTTGGAGTACTTTGGTTGGGGCTGGGGCACTTCA